>JASXSY010003004.1:0-445844 GCA_034509805.1 Sipha maydis | reverse complement strand
CGGATGACTTAGTTTTATATTGTAAGGTGTGTGCAACTAAAGTTGGAAGTGATCGTCATTTTACCGTCGAACAACAGTTGAAGACAGCTAAACATATTCGTACAACTTATTGACAGAAACAAACCCAGTCACCTAATTTATTCAGTAAATTAAAGTAAACAAAACGCTATACAAATTTAAATAATGTATTTTAAATTTTTTGTGCATATTTTGGTATTCTTATTCACTAACATTCATATTTTATAACTTGTAGCGCATATTTTGATTGCATATTTCGTAGTTTTTTATTGCATAAATGCATGCATATTACAGTAGTTTTAAGTGCACAAACATCCGAACCCTACTTATAACGTAACAATATTTCAATAAATGCGTTCATCGTAAATGGTGTCGAGTGATTTACACGGCACAGCGCACAGTCCGTTTTTCATCTATATACACATACATACATACATACATACAGAGAATATTAAAACAACACCAGACCCCTTTCGTTTAAACCAATAAAGGGTTCGCGGTCTCCGGTCAACGCTTTTTTTATTTTTATTTCAAACCACCGTTCAAATATTTTAATTATATCGATTACTTCTCGTCGCACGCATATTTAAATAAGATTTGTTTATACTGCTCGTGTTTGTAGTAAACCCGTATACAAATAATGTAGTTAGTACGTCATTCCAATACTCGGAATAAATATTTATCAGAATATAGTGTGCAGAAAAAAAATAAGGAAAAAACAGGTAAATGTTGCATAATATGTTATAATCCATTTTTATTCTTAATATTATAATCTGATTAATAAGCAAATTATCATTTTCAATCACACCATGACACCATATGGAAAAGATACGGAAGAGGGTAAAATAAGGTAGAGCACCTAGTATTAATTAAATGGTTGAGAAAAAGGTAAGGAAGTAGTTACTTGCGTACACACATACACATACACACACACACACACACACACACACACACACACACACACACACACACACACGTTTCACCCATGCCTACCTGTGGCCTCTTTGGGGAAACGTTATTTTGAAACGCAAAGTTATTTTAAGGACATAATTTTTAACTAATTTTTTTTGCATGTTCATAAAAATATTTTTTTTTTATTGAATGTTTTACATCAGTGTTCAATTTATTTAACTATCACCTACCCTCTCAATAACGTCTCGAGCTTGTGTAGAACGTGCTACGTCCTTAAACATCTAATTGTGAAAACGCAGTGTCCTGAACAGCGATCCCTACATGCGTATTTACAACGATCTACCAATATATTTTATTTTAGTACTCGTATATTAAGCTTTCTTCTGAACAAATGACAACTACATAGTTTCATTAATAACATTAGACCGTTGTAAAATAATTTTCTGAAAAATATTTAAAATATCAGTTCAATGATGACGTTCAACATGATCATACGCACATTCGTTTATTCGGTTATCAGTTTAGTTGATCGAGTGAATTAATAATAATCGTTTCGATGTTAACGTGAATATGGGTCATAAAGTCCCAGTTTCGTCGAATAACTAAAATAATAACGTGCAACAGGTCAGTGATGATTCGCCTTGTTCACCTACGGCTTCAAAATGCACATTGTCTAACATTTCAGTCCCAACACGCCATGACGGTAAAAAGACCAAAACATTTACTTCGCCAAACCGTTTCGCTGTTTTCACTTCGAGTGACACCAATGACAGCGTATTCATTGCGGCTGCAAACACTCACAACGATGTAGTAAATTTACTACACTACGAGCTTAAGATTGTACAACAGTCTTCGCCTACGTGCATAAGAGGCATTATAAATTTTCCCGTATTTAAAGATGTTCTAAATAAGACGACTACTGACTAAAATGGGTTTACATGCGGTCTTCATCTGTACGTCTGTAAAACAAAAGAGCTGAGCTTAATTGTGTGATTGTAATAGATTTATAAGCTAATAATTGGAAAATTAAGAAACTGTCAACAAGAGAATTGTGTCGAGAGAATAATATTTTAGAAATTTATGAGATAGAAGTCGACGGAAAAAAGGGTTGTTAGTTTTGGTAACAGTTAAGCCCAGGACTAATGTAAATGAAAAATTAATATATTCTTTTATTTTTTTTTTTTTTTTTTTTTTTAATGTTTTGGTAGATTTTATATGAAATTGACTTGTGTGTTTTTATGCGAATCCGTCTTTAATCTTAATCTTAATCTTCACGAGTATTTAAAATATACACAAGCGATAAATCATATGATAGACTGCCGCCTTATCGTAATCGTCAAAGATATGAACTTACACCGTTGCAATCACCAGTCATGTTGTGTCAAACGTGACAAAGCTCACTAATCTGAAGACTGTAAAAAGAATCGCGGTAGCCCGGCAAAATGCGCCCTTTGATCCGAGGACTATACGGCCGACTTCAAAGGATTTAGAGTCTATGAAACCATTTTCAAGCGTCAAAATGTTAATCTCGCAAATCCTCAAAACAATGTTAAACAATGTTCACCGTCCTATCGATAAGACTTTGAACTCTCTCTTCAATACGTTCTATACTGCTTACCTAAATCCAATGATACTCAGCAAAATTCATGTATATCCTGCTATGTCCCAATTCCTCGCCCATTGCACTTAAATTATTAAATATCTGATCACCGCCTTATTCAATAAATAAATCATTTTATAAATGTTTGTAATTATTTCAATTTTTATAAAATCAAACACATGCTCATTTTGTCCAATTGTGTATCTTTTCTAATTACATTCGTAACACTTTATGTGTGTATATATATATATATATATATATATATATATATATATATATATATATATATATATATATATATATATATATATATATATATATATATATATTTATTTTAATTATAACGTATGAGTTTATTATATTATATTATTTTACTCATTATCATTATATTGATATTGATTTTAATTGTATCGATAATTGTTGATTCGATTTGTTCAATACAGAAAGTTTTCATTGTAAAAATAAAAAATAATTACTATAAAATTGCGGACGTATCACTGAATGGATTTATATAGAATGGAAGTTTGAAAATTTGGTTTGGTTTGTCTTTCGTCGACATTCATAAAATATATTATACAATATAATATTTAAGTTTCATGATATAATTTTCGTTCTAACGCAAAACTGCATTAAAACTACTTTAAAAACGGCGTTTTATTACTCGACGGCTTTCCACTACAGTAATTTGGGTGTTGATTGTTTTTATGCATCAAAAGAAAAAAAAGAAGATAATTTAAATATTGTTTAAAAAAATAAGAGTTTCATACAACTATATATATACATACATGTATGATTAGCGTTTATAATCATATCCTCTATACTTAACCTTACGATGACCATAAAAAATTATAATAAATTCAAAGTTTATGCGGTTAAAATAAATTTATTATTTACTATTTTATTAGATCGATTTACTTACACATTTTTTCCAAATTATTTTGATTCATTTTTGTTTTCAGTGATATAATTGAGTATGACATCTATCAGCCGAATGATTTTGCAGGTCTTGCAATTGGATAGTATTTGTTTTTCTGTGATCTAGTTATACAGAATAATGTAACACTGAATCAGAATTTGGATCAAGTGTTTTATTAATTCGAACACAGGAGAAATATTTTATACACACCATTTTTTAATTTCTCTTCTTCTTTTGTTTTCCTTACCAGAATGATAAATTCATAAATAATGATAACTGTTGTATTCTACAATGTCATTTAATTTATATCTGCAATAAACACATTACAAATGAATTATAACTTCCGAAAATTTAAATTATTCATATCTCAAATAAAAATAAAATATTCATCATTTTAAAGGAATTTTAATCACGATTTCATTGAATTACAAAATGTTTAATTTTTAATCAAATGGTTGTATTAACAATATTACTACCAAAATTAGTTTATTATTAATTTTTCTTTTCGTTTATATAAAAGATAATAATTTATATAAACATTTTAACAAAAATGATTTCTATGTATATATACTATATACTATATTCTAGGTAATAACTTACTCCATATTTTTTAAACGAAGGTTTGATTGAAAATCTTTTAAATTAAATATTTGCCCCTAAGAAAAATATATGTTTCGATGATTATGTCCTCGTTCAAACTTTTTATTCGTGTTGATGTTCCCTTTGTAATTTTGTGATGTACAATAAAAACTTTGCGGCAATAAATATGTGTTTAATGATTCTTCCGAAAATGAAAATCCTGCTATTTTTATGATTATTGATGGATTATAAAATGTTTTGAGATTATTGGAACTGTTTTAATTTTGGATCTCAGTCACAGATGGAAAATTATTCAATAATTTAAAAATCATGTATGATACACAACATTTAACAACAATTATATTTATACCTGATATGTTTGTAGATATCTTAAAGATACATTTTAAACACAAATGTGTTATTCTCTTTCTACATAAATTTTAGTCGTAATACCTTTTATGGCTGGTACTTGTTTTTATAATGCTGTGTAAGCATTTGTTGTCATGTCGGTATACTTTTTTTAACGTTGGCTACCACAATAATACATCATAATAATTACAGCAACTGAGTCAAAGGGGCGAGTGTTTTGAATTGAAAATCTATGTTTCGATTTTTTAATAGATTTGCGTGAAATTACGTATTTTTAAATTGCGTACAAGTTTAAATGAAGATTTTTTTTCAGCTTCAGAGACCGTGCTGTCATATACACTTAGAACGAAGATTACAATTGTTTAATATTTTTTTAAATTTTAGGTACAGTTTTCATGTATTTCCTTGGCCTTCAATTGTTTGGTATGATATTCGTTTGACGAACTTTAAAATCAGGGTCACCTCCAAATCCTTTCCAATTTTCTAGGGCGTCAATAATATTAATGATCGGTTACTATTTATAGTAGTCGATAAATCAGCCTGAGTACATAATTATGATAAAGTACATATCCTAAGATTTGGAGATTCATAGTAAAAACTCCTATCGGACAAAATGTTGTATAAAGAATTTAATAGAGTCTTAAAATAAATGAATTGGGAATTTCGAAAAGGGCCCATCTCGAGTTTTGATCAAAATAAATTTTTCCACGTTATTTTCATTTACACATATATTTTTGAACGAAAAGGGCCCAAATCTGTTTTCTAATGTGACGAAAAAAACATCTTATTTTTCGAAAAAATTTCGAAAAGGACTCATCTCGGTGATATGAGTCCTTTTCGAAATTGTTTGATGTAATTTTAATTTTCAGACATGAGCCCTTTTCGAAATTCCCAATTCAAATATAACTAATTAAAATAATAATTTATAATAGTAATATAGTTAAAACACAATTTAAACAAAGGAGAACTTGAAAATATTATCACTAGCAATCACTACATTTGAGCCACGTACATTTTTTTACGTGACGTTCCGTATCATGAGTCCATTCTTTGCATCCAGTGCATTGGATCTACGAACTCGTTAAAACCGAATACAATGCAGAACAATAAATGCAAGCTGCATCGTTTCTAGTTTTGTTACTTTGATCTACGATTTGGCTTTTCATCTAAGCAGTAACAAAGCGCTATGACAATCTATCTATTCATCTTATTTCTTTACGTTTCTCATTATTCCTCGATCTTCCCTGAGTATTTAATAACTGAAAACTTGGTAAAAGAGTATGCAGGCTATTAAAAATACGATAAATACAAAGTTTATACATTTTAACTTTATCTCATTTTCAATTAGTACATTTTTAATTTGAATCAAAACTTTATAAGTCAAAATTGTTTAAAAAATGTAATGTAATTCGAATGTGAGTACAAAAATAGGCATACTATTCAAAAAAATGTGTCTTGAAACGCATACCTAGAATTTGTTAAAACTTATATATTTTATATTATGAATTTAAATAAACGGCTGTTTGGAACTAATCAGAGACAAACTCAAACAATGGGTCAATTAGATAGTAGATGTTTTCATGGAAATGCCTATGTACCTACACTTAAAAATTCAAAACGAAAATCGATTTGTCGTATATACATTATGGATCGCCAGTATATAAGTGAGGTAAGTAGAAAATGTTCAAAAATCGCGAGAAAAGAAACTAATGATTTACAAATTATAAAAATAAGTTTGTTATTATTTAAAATTAATTTGCAAAATATTGGTGTACACTTGGTACAGATTGGGTCAAGTTGGGGTTGCTACATAAAGTTGGTCTACCGAAACATAATCTTAACGAACTATAAAGAATTCTTCTCTTCTTCTTCTACTTCGCCTTCCTCCCAACTATTTGGGGTCGGCCACCCTTGTCCTACACCTCCACTTTACTCGGTCAATCACATCTCCTCTGCACACACCGACAGCCCTCATGTCATTCTCCAAACGAACTATAAAGAATTATGATTTGCAAATTTCCAAAACTAATTTGCAATTATTTGCAATTAATTTGCTAGATATTGGCAACATATTGAAATTATCGATTCGTTTAGGAGGAGCTAACTCCATTTGAACACATTTCTTTTTTAATGTCACTAACCTGTACACACGGTTCTCCACATGCACCGTACCAACAGAATACCAGAAAGCACTTGATTTTATACCGCATCCTTTATGAACTGATGTTCTAACGTTCCGGAGTCGCAAGGTTACTCCGAATACCGACATGATAACGAATCAAAGGAAAGTACAAACGCGTCGTCTGTTAACGAATGGTTGTTCAGGTCTTATTCCAATTTATTATCTTATTTTAATGTACGTCGTGAGGCGAAGTCCGTATACACGCGTATAACACTACGTTGTAGACGTGTCAATCATGTTACAAGATCACAAGAAGATTATAATAATAAAATATTGTCAGTACCGAAATATTATTTCTTTTTTCTTCTTTTAATGAAATATTTTCAGTTCCCACGCATTATTCAATTGTTCGCTACAATACGTACGATCCGCTACAAAGATATCCAAAAATGATCATCTGTGTAAAGACCTAACCGGAGAATATGATCTTATCGGAAAATATGACGAATTTATTCTCCGCTGACCGTATTATACCGACTCGGCATTTATTACGATACAACAATACCGACGAATTTCACACATCGTTGTCGTTATTGTCGTTGTGTTTTTGTATTTACATACCAACGTACACACAATGTTCAAACGCACCACGTACACTAAAACCGCGCCATAGTGCTCTCTATAAAGGAATAAATTACACTCGAGGGTACGCGTTGATATGCGTACATGTGTATATTTATTTCATTGTGAGTGAATTAAAAATGATTTAGGTTTAAAAATAAATAAATAATTAAATAGAAAAAAAAAATAATACGCATAATTCGATGTAACACGGTTCGACAGTCGTCGGTAAAGACCGTGTGCGTTTTTAATATACATGTACTCGTAGATGTGGTAAAAAAAAAAAAAAAAAAAAACAAAAACGATCGTGAAAACGCGAAATTAATTACACTCCAGGCTTTTTTGTGTACAGCTTCGCGGCCAAGCATTATTATTATGATTATTATTATAACGTGCACTGAACCGTCGTGCGTATAAAATCCTTCGAAAAGCTGTTCGGTATTTTTGAACACCGAACGGGCCGGAAAAACGTGAAAAATGTAAAACCCTCCGAACGTTGATACCGCGCAGGGTCGTATACAAAAATACTTTGTGCGGTACCCGTGTGTGCACAAGGGGTCCTGTATGTTCTGCGCGTATAGCGTGTATTATTCAGGACGATACGCCCGCGGACGGGGAAGGAACGTACACACGTTATTTCCTTTAGTTCGCGAACGTTATGACCATCATAAGTCATCGCGTGTCGTCGCGTCACGCATCGGCAGTGCATTATTGGACGCGCGTTCGCGTACGATTTGCGAGAAAACGTGCGGGGACGAGAGCGAGATGAATGAATAAAAATACTACCGACAACGCTAACCTCAATAACTCGAAGTTCTCGCAACGCCGAACGAATGGAATTCCCTTCCGAATCACAAAAACCCTTAGACGAGGTTGCGAGAACGTTCGTTAGCGAATAACGAAACGGTTAACGCGTTGACGGTCTTTTTTTTAAAAAAAAAAAAAAAAAGGTGGTATTTCTACGCCCGTTAGCGTTAACGAGTCAATGATTTATCGGCTGCTGTAAAATACCGGTCAGATTTGGTTCGGTAAATCTTACAGGTCGACTGATGTAGTGGGAGTTAAGGAAATAAGGAATTGGTTTCTTATCAGCTTTTATTATTGAAAACGTTGTACGCAGGTTTAATAACGATTTAAAACGATTTGAAATTATATGTTTGCCACTTGACGGTGTAATCGGTAGACATTGTAATCACATACGATATAATTTGTTTGGTAGTCGCGGTTATCGAAAACATACAAATCTTTTGTGCGACTCATTGTTTTTTTTTTTTTTTTCGTTTGTCTTTATTCGTCCGTAAAATGTTACAGAGGCATTAATACATTTATAGACACGTTCATATGTGACCCAACGTAAACGTTTTACGATCTTGTCGACCCGAAAATTAATTGAACAAGTTTTCGGTATCTCGAATTTTCTCAACTGAATTCAGAACTAACAGTTTATCGCTGCGATTAGTTTTCGCTTAATGACTTTTTGTACAACTCACCGATTACAGTCGGAGAGTTAGTAAACTCAAACCTCAATAACTCCAGGCAATACGTTTCAGTTTCGGTTCTCTACCGTCTGCTCGTTAAACCGTGCGTCACACAGTGTTAAAAATCGAAAAAAGCTGGCCGATAGTCAAAGTTTTTAAAAATTTTTTTTTAAATAATAGAGTGGAAACATTTTTGATTATTGATAAATGGTACTATGTAAACAATTTTCGAAGAAAAAGTTTTTTATTGGAAAAAATATTATTTTAATTTTAAAAAGTACGCTGATGTAAAAATGTTCGATTAATTAACCCCATTTTTATATCATTATTAAGTAAATTCTTATGTTATGATTCGCCAAAAAGTTAGTAAATATTTGATAGTGCATATGTTATAGGTTAGTATAAATGCATTTATATTTTGTAGTGAATTTGATGTTTATTAAAGGTATCGGTAATACTAATCATTAAAATAAAGATAAGATGTAATTTAAAGACACATATCCATTGTGTTCCCCATCCATTTTTATATTGTACAGATAGTTACAATCTTTACATTAATATAGTGTACAACTTTGCTGCCCATATCTGCCCCCTACTTAGTAACGACTATAAAAGTACACGGATTTTAGTTATAGTTTTATCGTTTACTCGTATGTGCAGTAATAGTGTTTGAGCCGTTGTTGTATTTACAATTAATTTTCTAATACTTTTATGGCAGCTGCAATTATTTTAAAGAAAGATATTTATAAATTCATTCATTTAAATATTGATGCTACTTCTAAAGAAGAAAAAAAGAAAATAGCCCTAGACTATGTATGTTTGCGCTTACAAATCGACAAAAATAGCACGTCTATAGATGTTCAAGAAATAGTTAACGCTATTAAAATATGTCTACAAACAAAGTTTTTTAACAAGTAAGATTTAATTTATTGCATACAATTTCAGTTTATATTACTATAATTAGAATATAATGTATATTGTATTAGATTTTTTAAGAAATGGTTGCAATCAAATCAAACGAATGATCGGGTTTTTGGAAAAAAATTCTGAGTGGCTCAATACTGAAATTAATTTTCCGGCCACTGCGTACAAATTTATTGCTAGTACATCTTCAGGTATAGTCTATATACTTTTATGTTTATATATTTTATATTTTTTCACCATATTTTGAACATTTGGTGACAATAATTAATTATTTTACATTTATAATATATTATCATTTACAAATAATTTTATCGTATAAATATTATAGGTTCTACTCATAATAAAGGTCGAGCACCGGTTGATTTCGAACTATGCAGTGAGAGAACTAAAGGAACAAAAACTGAACATCTCCGTTCATGTTTTAGTATATCACAATTGATGTTTAGTGCATCAATGAACCAAAGAAAAGATGGCAATGAAGACAGTGCAAAAATTATAATGGAAATATCTAATACTACCCCCACTAGAGGTAAAAAAATTCGCCATGGTTGGCAAACACATAAACGTCAACAAGAGGCCATACAAATGACGACAGAGGAAGCTCTTGGATTGATAATTTCTGCATTATTATCAGTACACCAATACAAACTTCTTCGAAAGCAAGCATTAAAACTCAACCATGACATTTATCCTGCGTATAATAAAGTGTTAGCTGCGAAAAAAGATTCTTATCCTGATGAAATATCAATCACAGGAGAAATATGTGAGGTAAAATTACAAGCTCTACTTAATCATACCGCTAAGAGACTACTTATAAACATTTCTGATGAGTTGAAGATTGGCAATTATATTTTAAAATGTAAATGGGGATTTGACGGTAGCTTTGGATTTTCAGAGTATAAACAATGTACTTTAAGTGGTTCAAGTGATAGTAGTTTGTTTGTGACTTCAATGTTAACAATATGTTTAGTCAATGAAGTTGATAACCATGTAATATGGCAAAACCCTGCGTGCTCTTCAACTAGATATTGTAGACTAATTCGACTGCAATATGCTTGTCGCCGCCGCGGCAATATTGCTATAGACACCGACCGACACACACACACACAATTTTAATATCTGTTTGTGAACTATTTTTATTTATGTTATCGTGTGTTATATAATCAATTATGCAAAATGCTGTCGCGTTATCGGTCCGCCGCCGCCGATTGCAGGCGAAGAAATATTTAGCATGGCCGCCCGTTTTCTGTCTGTCATCGTACGCCGATTGCGGAGACCGGCGAACTGTGTGCCTTGTGAGTTTAACCGAAAAATAATAGGTGTCGTTGTTTTATATTCATTTTTTAATTTATTATTGTATATTATTTATTTTGCATGCGCAAATCGCTGTAGTTAATTTATTTTTATTGGAAGTGCGCTAATCGCCAAATTATATAATTTATTTTGTGAGCGCAAATCGCCACTTTGATTATTATTATTTACGTGTGCTAATCACCGTTAATTTTCATATTGAAATTGTACTTTTTATTATTATTGTTTTTATTTTTTGTGTGAATATATATATTATTTAGATATAGAGCAGGTAGCGGCTGGCCAGCAGTGCACCGTCAATTATTGTGAGTTTTATTTTATTTATTATTATTGATTTATTTATTTATTGAATATTGTATTGTTGTACCAAACAGGCATTATATTTTACATTTTTAAGTGTTGGGCCAGAAGGGCCGTAATTCATTTATATTTTATAACTCGTTTTTCTGTGAATTTTTATTATTGTTATATTTATTGAATTTTAGTAAACAGCAACACAGTGCCATACGTTTTGTTACCATTTATTTTATTTAGTTACCCTTTTTTTTCCAATAGTTTTAAGTACACACAATACACACATTACAATCATACACACTTACACATCACTACACCACATAGCTCACTAGTATTTGCGCGGCAAACCCAACCAATTCTAGTTGAGCTATACACACATTTTCATTACACAAGTCGGTCGGTGGTGTGTAAAACACGCAGCAGTCGGTGTCCGGGAGCGCGGCATAATATTTGTTGCACCCGGCCCAAACAATGCTAAAGAAACTACTGAATTGTCACTAAACGAGGAAATGTTTATAAGTTTTCAAATTAGTCAACTCAATCCTTATATACATGATAAAGGCGCAGTTAAGTTTTCGATGAACTTTACCATGATTGATGGAAAGATATGTAATGCAGTGACAGAGACTTCATCGATGACATGTTATATTTGCAACTTAAAAATTTCACAAATGAATAAGTTAGAACTAATAAAAAATGTAGAAGTAAATTGATCAAGTTATAGGTAGTTAAACAGCTTCAATTTATAAGTAATTGTGTAGTATTTTATTATTTTACAGATTTGGATTATCTACACTGCATGCGTATATAAGATGTTTTAAATGTCTGCTTCACGTGTCATATAGATTAGACTTTAAACAGTGGAAAGTAATTAATATAATAAAATTAATTTCATTACAAATGTATGAAATTATTACTATTATATTTTTGTAGGTTGGTAAAAAAAATGGCACTGATAAATTGTTGGCCAAACGGAAAAAACAGATTCAAAATGGTTTTAAAAAAAATTAGGTTTGTTGGTCGACTTCCCCATGCCAGGTTTTGGGAGTAGTAATGATGGGAACACTGCTAGAAGATTTTTTGAGAACTACAAAACATCTGCTGAAATTACCGGTATTGACGAAACACTAATTATTCGTTTCGGGGTCATTCTTCAGTGTTTATCAAGTGGACAATAATTAAACGTAAAGAAATTAGAAGATCACTGTTGGAGTACTGCTCAATTATATGTATACTTATATGAATGGTTTTATATGCCTCCCAGTGTGCATAAAATTTTAATTCATGGACCATCCATAGTAGTTTCATTTGTTATACCTATTGGCCAGTTAAGTGAAGAAGCTCAAGAATCTAGGAACAAAGATGCAAAAAATTATAGAGAACATTTTACGAAAAAATCGTTTCGAATAGAAACAAACAGAGATCTATTCAATAGGTTGTTATTATCGTCAGATCCAAAGATAAGTGGACTTCACACAATGAATAGAAAAAAGAAATGCTTTCCCGATCAAGTAAAAGAATTATTTGAAGAAGTAAACAGTTCAGATAGTACTTCAGACGAACATGAGTAAGAAAACACTTTGTAAATGTGCAGTTAAAGTATAATTTTTCTACACAAATCAAACATTGCAATCATAATTTTTTTTTAACTATTAATTTGATTATATAATATACTAAGAAATTAGTAAAGTGTTCTACAAAAAATATTTATTTTTTTTTTAATAATAATTATAATAAAATTATATCAAATTTGAGTTCTCTTAACCCAGAGGTTCCCAAACTGTGGGTCGCGACCCAAAATTGGGTCGCAATTATATTTTTGATGGGTCGCACTATATTTTTCTATTAAAAATAAATATATATTTTTTGTTGTAAGCAACTGATTCACTAAAAAAAATAGGTCATTCATTGATATTGTGGGTCGCCAAATTTTAAAAAATTCCCAATATAGATCGTATAATAAAAAGTTTGGGAACCTCTGTCTTAACCCCTCAACCCTCTCAAAAATAGGTGCATTTTAAATCTGACAACAGATTTAAGTAATAAGACGTTTAAACAACATTAACCGATACTTTTTAATTTTTTATGGTATAAAACTTAGGAATAATTCATTTCGGCCAGCTTTTTTCAATTTTAAAACACTGTGCGTCGTGCGAGTGTGACAGTGTTGATGCTCTGGTTAATAACACGAGTTATTGTGGCTCATAAAACAGATATAACCCAAATTATCATTAGTGGAACAAATGAATTTACTCAAAATCGTTGAAAAAGACGTCAAGAAAAAACAAAAAACATCCAAAGCTTATAGCAGTCCACCGATTAGGTTGTCTATAGTAATAAAAAATAAAAATGTTATTTCATAAAACTTCGATGAAAACTCGAAAATTCACTGAAAACTCTGATGTCAAACAATTAATAAAAAAAAAAAAAAAAACCTTGTAGTATATAACATTTATGTAAAATATTTTGTAAAACATACATTTTTAAGATTTTGATAATTCGACATTTTTTCTAAGTCTAATTTTTTTTGCCCCTTCAACTTCAAATTATCAAGAGTCGACTGTATGTATAATTAATAAATAAATAAAAATGTACGTGCTATCGCGATGTTATGATTACTGCAGTAAATTTATTATTACCGAAAGGGTACAACATCAAAAGCCAGCTTAAGCTAATAATAAAACAGTAGTGCGCGTTCGTGTTCACCCAAGGCCGACGTGATATCAAACAATGCGACGTGTTCGTAGTACAAAAATTATTCGTTAAATCCCGCAGCGATCGGCATTCCGACCGTGATCGAGAAACCGTATGCAATAATATTGTACTATGTTGTAATTTTTATTATTATTTTTTTTTTTCGATTCGACAACGTTCAGTAAAAATAAAAAAATAAATAAATAAACGAAAAAATAAAATGAAACATCTGAACTATACTTATTGTTAAAATCTAAAAAAATTCTTATTACAATCGTATAGCGGGAATTTAGCTGTTAGGATTTAATTTATTTTAGATCTTGTGTGAAACGGGAAATGTGTTTCATGGGAAACAAAATTCATCAATAATTAACACTGCAAATTGTATAATACTAGTGTATTTTTTACGAAATGTCTGTAAGCTATACTTTGTTCAGTTACACTTGCGTGCATACTATGCAGTAGACGTTCAGTAATTCGAAAGTAATAGAGTGTGAATCAGCCTACGGTTCAATAATATTTGTCCAGAACTTCTATTATTCGGATTTAATAAATTAACAAAAGATCAAACACGCTTAAGTATAAATGTAACTGTGGTTATACTTACGTACAGGTTTTTGATAAGAACATAATATGTAGTTTAAGTATCGACAAATAACGCTGGCAGTAGTACATTTCTATTTTTGTTTCATCAGACCATAGTTTTCTAGTTTTCTGGCCTTAAATTTAATTTGTGGTTATCCAAATTTTTGTGATCGAGTCTAGAATTGTATTAGTATCGTTTATCATCGATCAATGATCGAAATAAACGTATATTATATTAAACGTACAAAAAAAGGATAAAACGTAGTCAGTCTAAAAATGTATTTCATAAAAACTGTAAACGCTAGCGACTTGTCACTCTCCGAAATGGAAACCGTGATCGCGGCAATTTAAGCGAGCGACAAAAAATATATTTCCCTATATTCTTTCCTGTATACCAGTTTAATTTAAAATATGTATAAACGATAAATATTGAACGTTCGTCAGTTCGTTTCGTTCTCCCTTGTTACGTTTATTCAACAATATTTCCACCAGACATCGTGCAGTGAGTAACCGACACTCGTACAGTACATCCATTTGAGATTGAATCGCTATATAGTTTAGTAATAATTAATGCGACGAAGAGGAGTTGAACATTATATTAACAAACTTTTATTAAAATATTATCTCCTTGAAACGCGTTTAAAAATGTGCATAATTAACTATCAGACTGTATGGAATGCTTTATTCAACTTCAATCATTCGTTGTTAAATATTTCAAAGATACAGTCACGAATATATTATTTCACTTTTGTAACCAATTTTTACTTTGCACATTTTCCAAAACGGCGAATAATTGTATACATTTTGAATACATGAATTTTCGTTTCGGTTAAACATTTTTTTGGTAGGTCGAATTTTCGTAAAAAAATAATAAATAATAATAATAAATATTCGAACAACTCAACCGAGTTCAAAAATATCATTGACTTTCCCAGCCTCATGATTTTGTAGTTGTGTTTCGCAAAAAAGCGTAATATATGCACATAAAAAAAATATAAGCTTAAAGAATAAATATATTTAAGACGGTGTTAGCTTTATATATTTGGATAGTTGACGAGAAGAAAATCCAAAAGAGATCCTACCTAATCATACCTCTTCTCCAACTATAAAATACAGTCATAACTATTGCGTTGTTTTATATTGCGGAAAAACCAATACTATCTATATATATTTATAGAATTACATATTAATAATTATTGTAGTCCAACATTGTTTTCGTTTTACATTTAGGCCGATGAAAAAAAAAAAAAATCCTAATCGCTTCCCTTTAATCGTCCGTTTTACGTTCTTAATCGTTTTCAACAAACTCCCTCTATGATTTCACGGGTGAAAAAAGGTCCCTTTCCCATCGGGTCTCCCGAGTAAATCGACGACGGTAGCCGCGGGTCGCGCCGCAGTGCCCTCGTTGTGAATAGAATGAGGATGGAAAAAAAATAAAATTAAAAAAATAAAATTATGTCAAAGAAGAATGTGTATTGAAGACCGAAGAATAAGGGATGGGGTAAAAAGAAAAAAAAACACAGTTACATTAAAAGTTTTACGTTCCGATGACTACAGTGGATGGCAAGTTTTATATATATATATACACGCGTACACGAGCTTTTATTTATATCTATATAATTTCTCTGCTAAACTTTTTTACTTCCAGTGGGAAAAATCGTGTTCGGAAAAAAAGGCGGGGAAGACGAATATTCAATTGGGTCACTTTGAAATCTAGATCTAATGAGTTTTTCGGTTTTCTTTTTTTTTTTTTTCATTTGCTTCAACGCAGGCGCGAAAACGTAAAGAATTCGAAATATGTATATTTATTCATATCCACCGCAATCGGGTTAAGTATGGCGAGAGCATCGAAGGTTACCCAATTTTCTCTCTCCTTTTATTCGATATTCGGGTCGCAACTAATAACTGGTCAACTGCAGTACAGTGCAGTACGCGATGTTGACCGGTTATAGAGATATGATAAATCAATATTGCATCATACATATAATACGAACCAACAGACACGAGTGCATTATAGTGACGTAATTATTAAGGTACCATTATAGGACGTTATCACATTAGGGTGACAAATTCCTCACCTGAATCTTTTTTTCGTGTACTTCAGGATTTTAAGATAAAAAGTAATTAATAAAATAATTAAAAATACGTAACATTAAAATAAAAATTTAGTTCACGGTTAACACTCGTAAATTTATATTTAAAAACCATTAACAAAAAATTTTTATATAGAAATAAATAAATGCTTAGCATGGAGTATTATTATTTTTGTAAAGTATGACCGGTTTCGAATTAAAAATTCATCATCAGGTATAAACAAAGTCAAAACGTTTACTACTCAAAAAACATGATATATTTTAATCAATTTTAAACTCAAATTACAGAACCCTAACTATAAAGTATAATAATAAAAAAAAAAAATGTTAAGGGGGTCGGAAGCGCTCCGATTCTAAGGAGTAAACGATAGGCATTTAGTTTAGCAGTTGAAATTGCGTACTGCTGTTGTGTGAGTAGTAAATGAACATTTGTGTGAGTGTCCAGCACTCTACCACTACTACCCGCATATTGTACAACGATGTGATATTCATTACAATTTACAAAACCGGTTTTAGTCAATTAACTTTATCTAATAATACAATAACAATAGTCAACATTTCTGAACAGAAACTTCTTTTTCGTTGGATTCAGCTTTTTGACATACAGCACAAAATTTATTTCTAATTCCCATAAAAAGTATTTTTTTTGTTCGGTATCCAATAATTGTCGCCTGTATAAAATAATTTATAATGTTTTTTTTTTTTTTTTTTAAAAACGACTTATTGAATATTTTATACATTTTTAATCACAAAATACTGCGAAAGCTTAGGGACATGATTTTAACAAATTTAACGTAACTTAAATCCTTTATAAAAAAATATTTAAAGAGTTACATTCAACATTTATATTTTCAAATCGTTGGTATGAATGCAACAACTTTTAAATATTTTTAACTACCAAATAATTTGTACATTTTTGTGTTTTCATCAAAATATTATGCTTATAAAAAATAAAATAAACTGTAAACTTTTTCGATATACTTTTGTAATTGGTAAATTAATTACTTACAAAAAACTTTAAATTACTATATTTTCAAACCTTTTTAGCAAAAATAACGAAAAATTTCATATCAAAATTTGAAAAAAAAAAATAACCCAAAAACGAAAATTTTAAATGTCTTTAAATTATTCAAAAAGATTTAAAATATTTTGAAAATATTATCACGTATGTAGAATACAATTTTAAACATTTATCAATTTATTTAATCAATAATTCGAGTTTCTTTTTTTTTAATAAAATTTTTTAACTTTTGCTCTTTAGATTTAATTGTTTTGCTTATGAGAACTTGGAATAAATAAAATAATAAAATATAACACCAATATCTAAAGCACTGATACTATGTGCGCTGAAACGTCTGAAACTACACTTTGATGTGGCACTTACAAGTAGTAAGTACTAAAGTAATTGTCGACTAAATCCATAGATAACTACGGCATGTACAGTATGTGTAAAAATTCATTACAGTAAATATATCAAATTATAAATATAATACAATATTTATTTTAGTTTACAATAAGTCTATATAGGGATCTATATAGTATTATCGGTTCGCTGTTATCTGACGTTGCGCGCAGGCATTAAACATTTCTTGGAAACAGTTAATGGTTCGTACGCGCATGCACATGTCATTGCAATCGATGAAATAAAATATTTTGTCCGACAACCAAACTAATTTTAATAAATTTAGACTTAAAAGCCTGACAAAAATACGTCAACTTCAAATGATCGGATTTCAATTTTGTAAAAATATTTGAGTTGATCAACCTTTTTTCTAGGTTATTGTGGAAGTCGATTTTAGAATAACTGTTTAACATTCTTAAAAAAGACAGTAAATTAAATCTTAAAATTAAAAAAAAATTGAGAAACTCAAATAAGATTTAAAGACAATTTTTAAACAAATATCAAAAATCGATTTTCACATTAACCTAGAAAAAAGGTTGATAAACTCAAATCTTTTTACAGAATTGAAATATGATGATTTTAAGTATGCATAATCTTGTCAGGCTTTTAGGTCTAAAACGTGAAATAAATACGCTGCTTCCAACCGCCTTAACACAGAATATTAATTATTGGTCATAATTATAGGTATTAGATTTTTCTTTATTGTCTACGATAAAATCGCGAAACGTGGTATTGATGTTAAAAAACGTCTGAGCGCGTGTGGGCGAGTGTATGTGTGGACGCAGCCCGAATGAACAAAGTAAGCTTCAAAAGTGTAGTACGATATTTTATTTCACTCCAAACATGTAAAAGATTTTAAGTATCCGAGAGAGAGAATTAACACCAGCCCCGGCAGAAGGAGAACAACACGCATAATGAAATAAAGTCCAGAATTTAAGTGCCACTGTAACAGTACCGAGAGTGCCTAATTCTTCGTGGATAAAAATAAAACGTTTCACTCGAAATTTACGCTCGACAAGGAAACCCTGCTACGCGCATAAGTCAGCCACACACGTACGTCTCATAAACCATGTAAGGGCTTTATAACATGGCCTCCTACTCAAGGGACGAAACCATATTGCTAATTTTCAAAAGCAAATCCGGGTACAGTAAAAATGAAATAAATAATTTTAAGTTTGCACTGTTCGAAAACACCACGGGAAGAGAAAACGGTATTGATGACACAAAAATGTCATAACTTTTGTTGTATTCAATGTTTTAAAATTTTCTTTTTTTTTTTTTTTTAATAAATACATTATTATTTTTTAGCAATCAATAAAATTGCATTAAAAATTATGTACAATATTATATATCTACACAATAATGTATATTCTACATATATATATATATATATATATATATATATATATATATATATATATCACAGTACACATATGTCGAAAAAATATTTGTATAATTTTAAGTAATTTACTAAATTAACTAATAATATTACGTATGTATTTTCAAGCATTTAATATAAAATCAAATAAAATTAATAATAATAATAACATAATATATCACATTTAAAAGTTTCGTATAAATAATACTGTTTTGTCGTTTTTTTTTTTTTTATTTTTGTTTCAGCAAAAACTTAAAACTTAATGGTTTAATTAAATAAAAATCGTCTATTTCTATCAGCTCGAGCTCTGTTACCTGTTCTCTAGCGAACGCTTCATTTTTACACATTTACTTATGCATTTTATGTACATGGGTGTATACAGGTGCCTAGGTAATGATGATAACCCGGGCTGCAACTCACCTACGATTAAAATATTAACGGGCCGAAATTCATCGGTCTTCAACATCGTAAGCGACACGTCGGACCGCAACTCATCCATAACTCATATATTATATTAGTGTGTATTCATCGTTTATTACGGTATTCAAATTCTGTAACCCTTTTGGTAACTAACTTAGCGGCGCCTATACGACCATTTTGTGTACCCCAGTTAATAGGTTTGCTTAACCATTCAGAAAAGTTATTCCAGTCATTTTAATGGTGGTCGTTTAGACATATTTATAAAATGTATTTAACATATCGTATTATTACACTTTGGCCTCCGATACCGATTCATACGAAGTTACTGTTTATCGAATTTTTCCCAAACTTATAGTATATATTATAGAATGTAGGAAAATCAGACCGACGGTTGTCTTACCGATTTTACATCTTATACGAGTACAATGTTACCGATTCTTAGCCAAACGTCTTTCTAAATCAGAACGTTTTGAACCCGTCGTGTTATTCTCTTGCGGTGTTTAAAAAATAATAATGAACGTCTAAAGTGAAGCCGGTACTATTTTTCCATTTTTTTTCCAAACCGAACGCAATATAAATATAGTTTCGAGCACAACCATATTGTACCGGATATTAAAAACGCACGAAAGTATGTTTTATTATTTGAATACAGTTTATAGTCATGTTTATGTGCACCTAAACGTGGCGTACAACTACGTTTTTTCTCTTCTATTTTTTTTTTTTTTTTTTTTTTAATATTAAATTACCTTGGCCATTATGGTAATGTAATTCATTACATTATATGTATAAATGCAATACTTCGTGTCTGCATATTTTTCAAGAAGGCAAAAAAATTGAACACATCAACCGTATTATATCTAATTTAAATTAAATTCATTGCCCATCGTTATTTTAAACGTATTCTACCTTCACCGTAGATACATTTTTTAACAAAAACAAGAATAAATATTTCATCAAAAATAACGACAAATAAGACAATTTCCTTAAAAATCAAATAAATTTTAAAAAAAGTAAAAAATAACTAAACTGCTTATAGATATTTTCGGAATGATAGTATTATGGAGATGTTTGATAATTAAAATACTTGAAGTTTCCGTGTTAACTGTACCGAAAAAATATTAAATAAAATCTTTGTAACTTAGAATTTTAAACTTGATAATACGAGTATTACTTGTTACATTAAAAGTGGCCATGATAAGGCATAAAGACATGTTTTTAAACTATTGTTAGAAGCACTTAAATGTACCATCAAAATATTAAAATAGTTTTATAAAAGTAACATTTATTGAAAAAGGAAAAATAAAAATTGTAATAACTATACCTAGGTACCTAATTTTATTATCATTTTTGTTTTTTTTTTTATATATGATTCAAATAATATGCAAAAAGAAGTAAAATAGTAACTGAACTTCGAAAACTAAAATATTGTATTTCACTATTCATAGTTAAATGAAACGAATTTACAAATTACTCAAAAGTCTATAAAACTTCTTTATACTAATATGTAAATATTTTCAGTCACGAATCCTGGTTATGGTTATTAATTAAGAACAATGGATTGAAGATTTATTTTGATTTTTTATTGATTACGATCTACAGGTCCGAAAGGCGCTACAACGGATTTCTCATAATTCGGACATATATAAATTGTAATAAAAAACAGTGTTTTTCAGCTGTACTTTCAATTTCAACGGACTTATTAAAGTATGTTAATGATCAAATTGGTTAAGTGACCATTGATTGTTTAAAATTATAAAACTGATAAACATCTTACGATACCTTAATACAACACTGATTTCAATGTTATACGAGATTCGAGTGACGTGATGAGTGTTATTACACCGATGTAATACAATATTTACTTTTGTATTAATTCTTTCGTACCTTGTTACGGCTATTATGAACGTTCCAACGAGAAAATCAAGTTCGAACATGAGCAGGTAACTGGGGACAAGTGGTACCTACGTTGGAAAAAAATGGTATTAAAAATAAAGTATAATTAGAAGAACTAAATAATATGCTATAAAAAAACACGTTAATAATTATATAATAATAGTGCAATATTGTCATATTATATATATATATAATTTTCCTTTATAATGTCCCAACCGTAAATTGATACTGGATTCGCCCTGGGTTCGAGACCAAACAATCAACGTGTTGCCCGCGTGTGTGCACAAAACATCAGGAATGAGCCGTGCGCGCTTTGGACGAACTCAAGGGAGTTGCGCTGACAAAAAAAAAAAAAAAACCAACATTTCTAATCTCGTGGAAAGACTTACGGTTATCGATTGGAAAATATAAACGAGTGTCTTGAATCGAACCGATCGGTACGAATGGTATGGTCACGCGAACGACGGACGGTAACGATGGTATAAAATCTAATAAAACGGGTGCTGATTGATAAATCGAACGAAAAGAGAAAGACCGCGATGGCGACGGATGGACACGATTATTACGTTGGATGTGCACGAAGAAAATAAACGATAAGGCTAAAATAGAGGGAGAAAAGGATCTAAAGCGTACGCAAGGTGATGTCGCCAATATATTTATATATATATAAATGTGTGTATATAAAACCGACAAGGGTTGCAGGGTCGCGAACTGACCGCTGAAAAATTAAAGCGAAATTTAATTCACGTCACGTCGACCTAAATAATTGATTTTTATTAGTCTCTCGTCGATAATATTAAAATAATGTAATGCGTTGCAAGTATTACGTCGTAACTTCTGTGCGAGTGATCCGAATGAAAACATATTTAAACGTCTACACTCTACTTGCGTGACTTGTAATTTACACGCTACTAGTAGCACGAAGGGACGATTTTTCGGGACGAGAAACTTTCAAGCGGTAACGAGACGTCCAAAGTCAGCATTTTTTTTCTTTTTCACTCGTAACTCTCTACGTAATCGACGACATCGTAAGAAGACGGGGAAGAACAATGCTTATGAATGATTTCGAGTAGATTACTTTGTACAATAATCATGATAAAATAACGGTTATCATATTGTTTAAGAATCGATAAGAAGACGTTAAAGTAACGATACGCTGCGCTATGCGGTGAAAACGACTTAATACTTATTTTCAATGCACATAGCGATCTCGTGTATAGTAATCGTTGAAAGGTAACTTTTCATGAACGATTTAAAAAAAAATAGTTTTGAAATTTGCTCCGAATGTTAACGAGAAAGGATTTTTTTCTTAAAATTTTGAAATCATTGCGTAGGAAACTGCATCAACTTCAACACCGTGTTGAATATATACCTATAAATGACAAGTTTTCTGCAGACTATTTCGGTGGAAAAATATGTATTTCCTTCCACGGCCGTTGAACCCACAGGCCACATCATCAGTACTGGGTAAGTACAAAATCCTGTTGTTCTTAACGTATTTAGAGATAAATCGTAGAGATCTGCTATAGTAAAACTGATTGCAAGATGCTATTAAGGGAACGCACTTAAAAATGACAGCTAAAATGTATAAAAACGACTATATTTTCGCTTTCACATGGCTAATAGTTCTAAATCCTTTGTTAAAAAAAAAAAAAAAAAACAATAATAATAAAAAAAATGTCTATCCTACTTTCAAATTAAAATAATTATTTCATATTTTTTGAATAAATAATTTTTCGTAATTCATTAAACGAATATATTGTTAGGACTGGAATGCACCTTGTATTCAAAATTATAATTTAAAATAATTATATTTTAAGATTTTTACAAGTGTACATAATTTTTATATAAGCATATAAAACTATTAAGCTATTCGTATTTTAAAATCGGAAACAACGGTCATGTTATATCTTAGCCACTTTTTATTTTGATCAATTTTGCCCATGATAATTTATACAGAAAATAATAAAAATCATTTAATATATTTTAGCACGTTATTTAAATCTTTTTGGGAATCAATTTTTTTTTTTTTTTTTAAAAAAAAAGCTTACATTAGAATTTTACAGGGAATTCGATTCCTATACGTTTTGTACTCCGAGCACTATTATTTATTTGTATAGATTAAACTATTTTGTAAAAATTAGTCATTAAAAGGTTTTTTTGATAAGTAATTAATTTTATTTTTTATTATTTAAATGACAGTTACTTAAAAGGACTTTTCGTCAAAACGGATTATTTTTGTTCAGTATTTCACTAAATTCAACGGGTACCATAAAACTTACATTTAATGTAAAGCGTGATCATTATCGTAACCAAGTACATAATAATGACGGTCGTCCGATATCAAGACGTACTCCCAACGCATGTTATACGGTTTACGTTCACTATTGTATGCCGTCAATGCGTCAATACGTCCTTGAACAACAATATCAAGTACGTACTTACCGAACACAAATCTCCGCGTACAATACATCGACATACCTACTCCCGTGCCGTTTCGGACGCGGTTTACGCATTACAGTATGTAATACTGGACGATTTCAAATTCGGCTTCGATTTTTTTCAGGTAAAAAAGTTGATTTATATGTTAACTAGGCTCGAACGTGAAAAACGTGCCGTGATCCGGTGGCGTAACCAAGGCGAGTAGGCGAAAGAACTAATAGGGAATTATCATCCCCCCTCCTCGTGGGTCGTATTTATGTGTACGTACTACACGGGTGCACTATTATTCGGTATTTAAGTGTTTCGAAAACTTTGGTACCAGTTAAAAGTCGACGAATAACGGACGTTTGTCATAGGGCGCACAGGCTCATTGCTTCCACCGAGATTATCACTATCTTTTCGGTGGTCACGACTCTCGTCCAACACTATCGTTTCATAGTCGCTATAGTTTTTATATGATTCTACGTCGCGGAGACGCGACCGCAACTAATCACTGTTGATTTGTTATATTTGAATAGATATTGTTTGAACTATTTTAAAAACGCAAGAAATACATTTATAAATTCGGTGTGTGTGGGAGAGGGGATGAACTTTCAATCATCTCTTACCTAACGTACCCCAAAAAGTGTTTAGCTCTCCGATTTACAAAATGCTGGCTACACCCCTACTCTGATATTCTTATATCTAATTAGTAGTACAGGTCAAATAAAATCATCTTATAGCTTTTTCGAAAATCGCAGACACTTACTGTTGGCTGAAAATGACATTGAACAGCCCAACGCTTTTCACGGGTATTTTTCAAACATGAAATATGTGTACCCGTAGTTTTTGCGGGTACATAATAGACGAAACAGAAGCGGTGTGTAATGGCCGTTTATACAAGCGCATGTATTGTCAACATCGGTTTGAAAAACCTGGCACGTTATGAGAGAGTTCCGTCAACGTACAATGGCCTGTGTGCAAAGCGTTTTTGAATTCCAATCGCAGTTAAAAATAATTTTTTTTTTTGTGTTCACCAACAGCTAAATTTATATTTGATTTTATATTCGCGCAGGCATCGTTTTCCTTCCAACGTTATTCATTCGCATTCCTCTTCGTCTATCGAATATCCTGCACTTGAACCAATTTGAACTTTGTACTTTATTGTTTATTGTATTTTATTGGCAAAAACTATCGGACAAGGTACACTATCGACCTCTCGTACTACCTATTACTACCGGGCCGGGTTTACAACAGAAATGGCGATCGCGGACTGTGAATACACCTGCCCGAAGATGAAAACGACATTAATAACGCAACGTGTTCTTGTGCTCTCGTTAACAATACTCCGCACCGAGGACGAGTTAACGGGTGCAGCTTTGAAGCATAGTAATCCGAACGATCGTCAGGGATCGGGATTACGCGCCGCGTCCGTATATTACATCCGGGTATTTTTTTTCCGAGGAGATTTCGTACAGATTTGATCAAAAGACCCGTTTGATGGAGAACGTTCAACGATCTAACTTTTTTACTCCCCCCCCTCCTATCGACAAACAATATTACACAGCCATTGCTATAACACGAAAAACATAAGTCGGTCACTTCCGAGCCACTGGCTGTGCGGAAATTAAAGTTTAATAAGTATTCATGCATTAATCGGTTCAATAGTTTTAAATTGTTCGTATAGTTCAAATGGATAATTTGATTTTATAAACAAATTGCAGATACAAAATAAAACACATTGTTAGTGACAATGACAATATTAAATAAAAGTTCAATGTAATACAAAAAAGAACATAGTTATTGCGTTTTTTAAACTGTATGGTAAAACATGGAAGTAAATAATAACACATACTTGTAATTTATCTACTGAAATCTTAATCCAATGGATCAACGACATCTTGTTTTAAATTACATAATAGCACAAATGAGGGTTGTAAGAGTTTTCTTTTTTTAAGTGATTACCGTAATAGAGAACGTGATTTTTTAACGAACCGTTTGGACCAATATTTTCCTTTTAATTACATAACACAACTTACGGATTATGATTGCCTTTGGTTTAAAATCACACAATTTTTTTTAATCAACATGATATTATAATTATAATATACAGGTGCATATACAAAAATATTTTGAGGATGGTTTTAGGTTGTATATTTTCATGCTTATACAAAAAACCCTAAAACTTCCCCTTTGTGTACGCACTTGATTTTATATATTTTTCGTTATTATTTGTAAAATTACTTTGCTGTATGTAAAAAATATATTAAAATATCTTTACTGAACTATAATAACATAATATAACATACGTTACTGTGGCTGATGTATACATCTGGACAGATATATTCACCACTCACAGTAACTAAATTATCATCAAGACTTAAGTACGTAATCGACACAGACACATATATATACAGGTATATTAAACAAAAATAATAATATTTATAATACAATATCTGTTTGTCAGATAAAAAATTAACGCATATTAACACCTCGCAAAAAGCATTACATATATAGATATATGTATATTCGTGTAGATGAACTTATTTACCGGTATATTTAATTTAATTTTTCGTATAGCCACTCACGTAACCCTTTTATGTTCGTTCGTAACGGAACGTCTACAATGTGTAACCGCTTACCATTTGTGTGTTCATGTGAGAACTTACCGAACCCCGTAGTGTTACGAGTACCCCAAACATTCTTGCCGCAGGTCCAAAAGTGCTTCATCTATTCGTTTACCGCTGAGCATCGCGATGGTATAACACTGCACCGCATCTTTGACGTGTTTACATCGAGCTCGGCGTGCGGGACAACAATAATCTGTTTTATGATAAACTCAAACACCGCACTCGTCCACTCACTGCTCAAGAGTACATCTCGACAATGACAAAATGCTTAAACTTGACGTTCGACATGGTGGTTCCTCAAAAAACCGTCAGATTTTCGATAAGTTGCGATGTTCCGAGAATTGCATTTGTTAACGGTCAAAACCGTTATGGGCCTGGTTGTATGCATTTAATCACTTCTTGGTTACCAATGAAATATTATATATCGTTTTTAACGATTACCGTTCGACGTATATATAAACCGATAAAGTATAAGTAAATACCAATAAGATACCTACACGAGGTTCGCACGCTTTCTTAACCTAATTTTTCTTGGTTCAGCATTGGTAATATATGTATAAGCCCGAAATTATATGCACTAAAAACATAGGAAATATGTATACATTAAAACACTGATTATCATTAAAATATGTACTTAAAATATGCAAAAAAATGCATGTTAATTGAATTTATTTAAAAATATGCGTAATTTATTAGATAACTAACATGGAACTAATTAATTTAATAACCAGATGAAACAGTTGAACAGTAATAAATAAGGTGTATTTAAATGTATGTTAAATTTTGAAACGTTTTTATTGTATATTGGGCAATTTTTCTTGAGATTTTGATATACATTTGCGATTAACAGCTCTGATGTGTTTAGCAGTTTTCAGATGGTATGTAATAGTAAAATGCATCACACTGTTGACTTTAATTTTACAAATTAAACAAAATAAAAAATTCCTCCGTCAGATACAAAAATATTTTCTCCACCTAACGTCACATGTTTACGAAGAAACGATTGTACTTTTGACAATTTAATAAGAAACTTCAATACACTATGGCGATACACGAACGAAACATGACTAAAATGGAGGTCACGAAAACCTACTCAAAATAAGAACTACAACAACTGATGATGACCGAATTATCTTTATCTATAAACGATTGGAGAGTAAAAAAAAACTAATCCCTTACGAACTATAGTTAAAATCAACAAACAGAAGACAAATTAGTATGATAAATTTAGGCGTTTGACTAAAATGCAATGAAAAATTGTAAAGTACAAAAATATTCATATTAAAAAAAAAAAAAGAACCGGATGGGCCTCGCTCTGCTGTACACTTGGGGTGAAGTGCGACTCTTCATAGGATAGGTCATTATAATGGATTTGTTAAATTTTAATTCAATGATAGGTATCATTGTATACGAAAAACGATTCTGAACGGAGATGATATGTTTGTCTAGAATATAATGCAATGTTATTTATAAATATTGTAATAAGTATATTTTATTTTGAAACAAAAAATTTAGAAAAATCGAAAATTTAAATTGTCTATAAATAAGTCAAAAAAATTGTGCCTATGGATTTTAATAATTTTTGAATGACATTAAGAACTACTTCTGTGGAATCTTCTATTAAATTTTCAAGTATTTTGTAGGAGCCAAATTTTTTTTATCACCGATTATAAAAATAAAATGTAAAAAAATCGAATATTTTAAATGCCAATAAGTGGCTTAGAAATCAATATTATATTTTGAAAAAAAATATGACATAAAGGAAATACCAATCTTAACAGCTGGTAAAAATTTCAAAAATCTGCGACTTATACTTTTTGAATTATAAAAAATATTTAAAATCGTTTGAGAATAAATCGCTATTTTATGCAATTTCGTAAATATTTAAATTTCAAACAGTCATAAAATTTTTTCCTCTAAGTCCGGTAGAAATTTTTTTAAAGATTTTTTTAGAGAAGCTTATAAATAACCTAGTGTTAAAATGTTGAACTTTAAGTATGAACAGAAAAAATTTTATGAATTTTATCTACAAAGTAACTTACAAATTTTTGCAATTTTTACACATTTTATACAAATTTGAGATTTAAGGGCTTATAAAAAAATTTGAGTACACCAATCACCGATATTTTTTAGTTACGATAAGTTTAACTCATAATAAACCTTGTATTACATTTTCAAGAGTTTTCGGTCTGCCAATTAAATTTTATAGATGTTTAAAAACAAAAATTTTACAAAAATCGAAAATTTAAATTGTCTATAAATAAGTCAAAATATGTCAAAATTCTATTTCGTATAAATTGGTACTTTGAGCACTTATAAAAAAAAATTGTGACCTTCGATTTTAGATTTTTTTTTATCAGTTTTTTATCAACTTATAAGAAACCTTGTATTAAATTTTCATGATTTTCTTGTCAGCCAAAAAAATGTTATCGTTATTTAAAAAAAAAAATACCTAAAAAAATTGAAAATTTTAATTGTCTATAAATATCTTAATAAAAGTAAATAAATTTAACGGTGTATAGAGAACGCTAATCTAAACTTTTGGTGAAAATTTCAAGTATTTACATCGATTAGTTTTTGAGTTATAGCAAAATAATAAATTTGATTTTGTCGAAAACTGGTTTTGCGTAAAAACTCCCGTTTTTCCCTTTTTTTTTAGGGTTTTTCCCGTCGCATTTAAAAAATATTGAAAATTTTTTACTTTTGACCCCCCAAAGTACCAACTAGATTCACTTTCCTTTCAGAAAAGTTGCTTCATGAGCAAATTGAAGCATTTTTACTGCAAAAAAAGGTGTCGTCAGACACAAAAATAAAAAAAAAACACACATCATTGTAAAACCAATAGATTTCATCACTCCGTTCAGAATCTAAAATGACAAAAGATTTAAAAATATACATTTAAAAACCATTTGTACAGAAAGAAAAATCGTAATTTATAGAAATATGCAGCGCGCATAAATAAATGGCAAAATATACAAAACAAAACTTTGTATTTCGGATCGATTGACTATAACTCAAACTCGTAGCTTATCCGGCTACATTCTGTACTGTTAAAAAAATAAAATAAAAAAATACATGCAAATTCGTATAAATCCGGACCCCAGTCATATACATTATATAACATTATTTGTAGACTTTTACGACACCGAAAATGGTATTATTTTTTCCCCCGGCCGGGAATCATGCTCATACGTGATCGGGTGCAATGTTTGCGTTCCAATATGTAACATAATCTTCCGAGAAACGACGAACGTTTGACCGGTTTGAAAAACGTAACGGTGATGAATGATTCCGCAAAATTTGTGGAATCACGCATATTTTCATAACCATTTATAAACATAAACGATTTCGCAAATTCAATATTTTTATATATAGTATATTTATTTGCTATTTGCTAATAGCCACGTTGAAGTTAAAAAACGAATTACAGCAGAAAATATATGCTACTATAGTCTAATGCCACTCTTCAAATCAAAATTACTATCAATAAAGTCTAAAATAACGTTATACAAAGTCATAGTCAAACCGGTTGCCCTGTATGTATGTAGTACATGGGCCACGATAAAATCGGACGAAGGAAAGTTAGGAGTTTTCGAAAGAAAGATATTAAGGAAAATCTTCGGTCCAAAGAGAAATAATGATGGAGAATACGAAGGCAACAGGGAACTGGATGATCTATACAAGGAACCTACAATTATTGGGTCCCTGAAGAGTACGAGGATAAGTTGGGCGGGATATGTATGGAGGTCAGAGGGAATGATAGGATCAATAACTAAATGGAAACCCGACACTAAGTGGCCTCGAGGACGCTCCTGACAAAAATCGGTGGATAGAGTAAAGGAAGACTTGAAACTCCTGAACGTAAGAAACGCAGAAGAATGTGCAAATGATAGAGAAGAATGGAAACAATATGTTGTTGCGGCAATGAGCCTTAAAGGCTGTAAAAGCCCAGAAAGAAGAAGAAGATAGTATATGTATAAAAAAAGAACCGGATGGCCTAGCTCTGCTGTACAGTTGGCGGTGGAGTGCGACCAGTGTTGGGAATAGATAACTAATAATTTATCTAGATAAAGATAAAGATGACTATACTAATTCTTATCTAGATACAGATAAAGATAGTTATACTAAATTTCATCTAGATAAAGATAAAAATAAGTACATTTTTATCTAGATAAATATTAGATAATTTCATGTTTGATTTTGAAAATATTCAGGATACTACAGCCTACAGATATTAGGTAAAAAATTCATAGTTAAAAACATTTTAAAATAAATATCATTTTTTAAACTCATTTCAAACATTAATAAACATAAAATATAAAATAATTTTTTTTTGAAATAAACTTCATAAGAAGATTGTCATTTTGTCAGTTATTATCTGTGTCATATGATGTACAGAAAAATGTAAAAATGAAAATATAGAAACATTTTAAATTTTCAAATTTTATTTTTATTCTATTTAAATAAATTATCTAGATTGGTACTGATAAATAATAAGATTTTTATCTAGATGAAGATAAAGTTAACTGAGTATAAATTTATCTAGATAAGATAAAATATAAATAACTTTTATCTAGATAACTTATCTAGATACATTTATCTAGATATTTCCCAACACTGAGTGCGACTCGTTCATAAGATGGGTCATTACAATGGATTTGTTAAATTTTAATTCAATGATAGGTATCATTGTATACGAAAAACGATTCTGAACATAGATGATATGCTAGTCTAGAATATAATACATTGTTATTTATAAATATTGTAATAAGTATATTTTATTTTGAAATGAAAAATTTAGAAAAATCAAAAATTTAAATTGTCTATAAATAAGTCAAAATATGTCAAAATACTTTGAAAATTTAATCATTCATAGAAAACGTCAATATAAACATTTGGTAAAAATTTCATGTGTTTGCGTTATTTTGAGTTAGAATAAATTCCAAAAACTGATATGATTAGTCAGTCTAGAATATTTTATATTATATTATGTTTTTCTTGTAATTGTATGTCAATATTTGCTGTTCGAACGCTTATAAAAAAAAAAATGTGCCTATGGATTTCAATCATTTTTGAGTGACAATAAGAAAAAGTTCAGTGGAATCTTCTATTAAATTTTCAAGTATTTTGTACCAGCCAAATTACGAGTATAAAAAATTATAAAAATTATAAAAAAAAATGTAAAAAACCGATTATTTAAAATGCTTATAAGTAGCTAACAAATCATTATAATATTTTGAAAAAAATATGACATAAAGAAAATGTCAATCTTAACAGTTGATAAAAATTTCAAGTTTCTGTGACTTATACTTTTTGAATTATAACAAATATTAAAAACCGTTTGAGGATAAATCGCTATTTTATGCAATTTCGTAAAAATTTAAATTTCAAACAGTCATTACATTTTTTCCTCTAAGTCCGGTAGAAATTTTTTTAAAGATTTTTGAAGAGTAGCTCATAGATAACCTAGTGTTAAAATTTTGAACCTTAAGTATGAATAGAAAAAATTTTATGAATTTTCAACTACAAAATAATTTGCAAATTATCGCGATTTTAACATATTTAATGCAAATTTGAACTTTATGGACTTATAAAAAAATTTGAGTGAAACGATTTCTGATATTTTTTAGTTACGATAAGTATAACTTATAATAAATCTTGTATTACATTTTCAAGAGTTTTCGGACAGCCAAATAAATTTTATAGATTTTTAAAACAAAAAAAAACTTACAGAAATCGAAAATTTAAATTGACTATAAATAAGTCAAAATACTTTGAAAATTTAACCATTTATAGAAAAAGCCAATGTTAAGATTTAGTGAAAATTCCAAGTGTTTGCAGATTTTCGTTTTTGAGTTAGAGCATTTAAAAAAAATGTATTTTATCAAAACGTGGATTTGAGTAAAATTTCCCGTTTTTCGTAATTTTTTTTATCATTTTTCCCGACGTTTTTAAAAAGTACTGAAAAAAATACAGAAAAGTTGCTGTTTAAGAAAATCGAAGCATTTTTACTGCCAAAAAAGGTGTCATCAGACTCAAAAAAAAAAAAAAAAAAAATTAAAAAAAAAAAAAAAATACACATCGTAAAACATTGTAAAACCAATAGATTCCATCACTCCGTTCAGAATCTAAAATACACGATTCCGCAAGATTTCCAGCGTTGCCGTAACATTTATTTATAAATGTTGGTTAACGTATATGGTGGTAATAATAATTAAAAAAAATAAATATTTTTTCAACTATTTTATATTAATTAGAATGATATTGAAATATTTGAAATTTTATTTGTTTATTGAAAAAAATGTTGTTATATTATTTATTTTTTTTTTTTTATATTGAAAAAACATATTTTAATTGTAGAAAATAAACACAACATTTTGTTGCTTTAATAATTATGATTTCTGTTCGCTGCACTTTATCGAAATCAAATCGCACTCTATAGCTGTAATGTAACATGGATAAAACAGCGATTACCTTGATCCGTCTGACTTGTTAAACGGTTAACAAAATAAATAATTACAGAGGCGTTATGTACAACGAAAATGTCGTATGAAGAACCGTTTACACGTTAGATTGCTTGCACATGGAAATCAAAAACATATGATTGCACAGTTCAAAATTATGGATAGCGTGAGTTCAGGTCGTACGGTCGTACGGCAACGCTACATTTGAAATCATGCGAAACCGTATGTATACACGCAATTTACTGAATCCTCTGTGTTTATAAGTAACTATGAAAGTCTACACAATACTACGAAATTTGCGGAATCGTCATCAAACGTCATCGTTACGGTTCACCAACCTTCGAGACCGCTCATAGTGGTGTCTATGGGTAGGCGAGGAAATAAAAACTCAGCAAATTTTCAGTACGCCTTCGATTTTCTTGTCGCAGCCTGTGGGAAAAGGATAATCGTTTACGGGAAATTACAGTTTGAAAACGTGTTTACATCGGGATTCGACGTACATTTTGCCTGTCCGTTCTGAGCGATTTCGCACAGTTTTTCACACACGTAGACGGACGCGCACTCGATGAAAAAAGTCGGCACTGCGTAATGGTAAATCTCGGCTACGAGTAACAGCTGCTCGACGTTCGGTGCAGATAGAACGTTTTTTTTTTCACTGCTCGTACACTCATTAAGGTGTTTTGACACCGTTTGAACCGTTTCGTAAGCACTCGCCGTAAACTACCGACGCTTAATCATGCCTCCCTCGCGGGCCCCGGGCAAACCGAAATCAATTTCGTCCACGCGCGTACGTTTTTCCACCGCACTGTTATGATTTTAAATCGTACACCGTAATGTATACGGTTCACGGAGTTGAATGACGAATAGACGTGTGGTGTGGAAAACGTCAGTATGCATTGCCGACGATAAAGCTGCGCGTGCGTGCGTGGGTGTGTTATGTGACTCCGGTGTTCTACGATTATCTAATTTAATTTATATCATGTACGTAAACAGTGACTCGGGTTGGTCTACGAGAGACTCGCATCAGATGGGTGATCTGGTTAGAACCTGTCAACGATTTTCCACGCTCACTCACGTTTTTCGTAGCATTAGAATTTCTATAACTTTATATAACAACACGCTCAAACCGAGAGATTAAAAACGAATGCTCCGTGGTTCGTGAAGAACAAATATGCGTTCAAAGATCTCGAAATCCCAAGACTCGGTGACCACATTGAACGTGATAGTTTGATAGTTTCTCGTCAAGCTCGTTCGGAAGTCAACAGGTTCAATGCAATTCGACCGAAACGTAGCACCATCATTTCAACGCCGTCTTAGACGAGAACGACTCCATTACCTAATTATTTAAATACATTCAATGTTAAATGCGATGCATGTGTTGAATAAAGCCACTATGTGATTACTTAGCCGCAACTATCTTATTATTAATATTAATTTCGTTTATCTCACTTAGCAAAACGTACATCTATATACTTACTGTCCTCGGATAAATATATAACGTAAGCTAGGAATCCATCTTCTCGTACGTAAAACAAATAATTTAATTAATAGCATTAACAAATTACGTTTGCAAGTGGTTACCGTATAGACAGATTGCTACAGTAAAGAATACAATTTGCGTACGTGAATGTAACTGGGTTGAAAAATGACAAATTGGAAGTATTGATGAACACGGGATAGTATCAACCAATAAACGTTAAGCAGTTGAATATTTACTCCAAGATAAAATCCTGGCTACGCACCAGATTTATGATATTCAATTTTTACTTATTATTATATTTTTAGAAAATTTGTAAAACATGTAACATTTAATGTTCTTTTATTTTTATTTTTTTATGTCTATACCGATTGTAAGTAAGAAGCAACGGAAAAAATTTGTCAAAATAAATACAACCGTTGTTATTGATAAATTTAAAGTAAGTTAAGTAACTCAAAATTATGAGTTTATTTATAAATTGTATCTATGTCAATAAATTATTAGTATATTGAGTAACAAAATTGTACGCATACATTTTACGAGAATCTTGTTCATACTAGATTAAGTAGTGTTAATACAAGATAGAAGACCACATAATAGGTCTTAGATGTTGGATGTAAAAACGTTTATAAACGAATGACGTGTTAATTTTTATTTTTGTGTGTATGGTCCTCTATGGTGACGGTATGAGTACAAAAGGAGATGGCCGTTATTTCACGTTTTACATTTACTTAATTTCGTATATTACGTGGTGACATTGGAGAATCGGCGTGTACTACTTAGCACAAATACAATTAAAAGAATTCCGATCAGAACTTTGTAGAAAATAAAGGACAATCGGGGAACTTTGATCATTAAAATATTCATTCTAGACGTTCACCGAAAACTATCAAAGTGATATTGATACATATATGTATGATTTAAATCCGTTTGTTTCATCTTGTGCATTATTTTCGCATATTTCGCATTATGTAAAATGGTAGCCTACGATATTTCGGTGTTCGAAAATACATTTTTAACGTCAGTGGATGCACGTTGCCGTCAAAGATACGGTATAATAATTCCGTAACGGATAAAAGCAGTACGATCCGGGTGCATATTATAATAACCGTTTGAATGTATTATGCGATCGACGACACCCAAGATTTGAAGGGGGGGGGATGCAAGTGGGCTCAGTTCCCCTACATCACACAGCGTTTATAAAGCATCCCATTTAGGATTTCTCCGAAAAGTTTACTGAAGTCTTTTGAGTGTTTGTTAAAAGTAATAACATTCTTCTTCTTTCTCGTGTAGTCGACAAAACTCAAATACTAATCTGCGACCAATATTTTATAAAATCGATATCTTTATAAGTCAATGTCATAAGCTGATCATTTTTGTCTTGGATTGTATGGTGCATTTGTACGCTTTAACAGATGTTCGTCGTATCGGTGGTCGATCAGAGAAGATAGACGCGATTGTCGGTAACCGTTACGATAACAATAGCCGCGAGGTCCACGTCGATACCTCGTAATATGCATGTATAATAATAACACGTTCGTGTTTGTAATTAATTATATAGTATTCGTATGGGACCGTACGTGGAACGCTGAGAACGATATCCGGATTAGATTACATTTCCCGTTCTTTTTCGTCACTTCAAACCCAGTCGGGCACGCAGTAGCGTTGCTAGAAAAATATTTTGAGCGGGAAAGGGGGACGTGATTTTAAGTTTTCAATTTTCTACTAAAAAACTACCAATTTTTTAATTTTAATAAGTCGATTAGATCACAAGAATAAAAGTTATTTTTGAATCGCAATTCATACATATAAAAATAGAATAATTTTCGTGTTAAAATAATAAATTAAAAACAATTGTTCTTCTAAAACTTGATCTGAGAACGACTTTTGAAACGATTAAAACATGTCGATAAGCTCAATGTGTTTTTCATTTATATTAAAAATCTTGAAGGCAGGCCTTACCTAGCCTCACTGAATTAAAAATTGAACAAAAAAGATCCGTGTAGGAAATATAATTTTTCTCTTTATTTTCCTTGTCAAATATAAAAAAAGTTAGAAAAAACGTATAAGTAATAGATTTTGAATTTCTCAAACCAAATAAAAAAAAAAAAAAAAAAGAGTATGCATTTTTGACAAACATGCGAACAACCTGTTTAAATACAATTTACACCCTATGTTTTGTATTTTGTGTTGATATTATATTCTTTCCCAAACCGAAATCACTTTCGACGAATTTGATCATTTTTCCAATATCTTCGACCCTTTAGTAATTCGCAAACAACGAATGCACACACACGCAAATCTGCAGTATATATTAACATTTATTTTTGGCCCGAATTTTCGTTAGGAATAAAAACCGTTTTAGTGTGTCGCACATCTATGTACAAAACATCATGTAGTACACAACTATGGGCCGTTTGGAAACGATAGAGCGATAGCTCGGAGAACTATGTTGTCGTTTCGCTGAACGGACGCACGTGAAATTGGATTATAAAAACGACTGGGACCTTCGGCGACAGCCTATGACGGAGATAAAATCATGATTGGCCCGAAACAACGGCGGATCGACGTCATATGTTATTGGCCGTAGGGTATAACGCGTCGCCTGAAAACCCTTCATGTTTTCCTCCGCGACACATTCCCAGGACGCGAATGACGTGGTTCCCTAAGGACCTGTTCGTAAGTCTTTTCCAGTAAACATAAGTACGCAAGAGTGCGCTACCATTTAAAATACTCGGGATCTGCATATCGACACGTTCCTTTGCGCGACACCATGATTTCCATGACAATACAAATTGGCCCGAAAATATCGAATTTTTTTTTATAAATAAATCTGTGTCAAAAATAATTTTAACTTATCGATAATCCTCGTGTTGTGTACGTGTGTACGCGTTTTCGTGATTTCAGTGATCAGTCTTTGGTCCGTTCGATTGAAGCGTCGATGAACAAGGACAATGAGAGAACAGGAGCGTTATCTACTCTCTGATTGACCAGTGTTATTTTATTTTCCGTTATAAATGAATTCAATTCCAAGAAACATTAAAGTATCTCAATTGTTTGAGAATCGACTTGTTAAAGTGAGTCAACCACAACGTTTAACGAGTACTATATATTTTACAATACATACCTAACTCAAATCATATCGTATTTTACGCGAATTATAGTAATCATGGACTAAGCTGCATGTCATTCAGAGCACCCTGACCAATATCAAAAAGATTTTTCACTCTAGCGTTGTGCCTGGTTCCTCAGGCACAACGTTTTGAAATGGGCAGGTAAATTATAATGTTGGATATGCAAAGTGCACTGTGGTACGTTTTGCGCCACTAAAATAATTCAATTCGTAAGTCCTGCGAGAAAAATTTAAAAGCTCAGTCAGATGATCGCTGTTTATCATTTGATCACTTAACAATCACTTAACTAGTTCGAAATACTATACAACACACGACATAAAATATTGGTTTTAATTGAGAAAACATACAGGTATACAATTTTAGGATAATTTATGTCGAGTGACTTTGGATTACAAAACAAGTGTAAAATATATTTTTTTCAAATCAAAAAAGAAATCTCTGTAGATTGAAAAATTATTGTTGAATAACACGACAAGTAATCCAATAAATTAAAGCCCACCGTTTAGCTAATATTTACAAAAGCAATATATAAAACACGTATGTATATTATTACCACTAAGTAAATATGACTAAAATATGATATATTTATATATTATATAATTCGTATATTTATATGCAAATATCACGTGATAACGTGATGAAAAAATGTCCACGGATACAATGTAATTAATTTTAATTTTTTTTTTTTTTTGTATTTCAGTTTAGTTTAAAATAAAAATAGTCACGTATCAAACACTTGTGGAAAATTAGTGTTTTAATTCCTAAATTAGCCAAAAAAATAATTCTTGACAGATAAATATTTTTATACAACTACAAAGTAGCCATTCCTCGGTAGGTACAAGCGTTGTTATTAGACAACCGATAACGTTAAAGTCGTCATTCCATATGTGTATAAGTACATTGAGCGCAATCATACAAACAATTCGATGTAAGATAAAAGGTTATTTGATCAAAACTAATTTATTGACTAGCCACGAAGGCTATTGGTCACACTTATTCTCTCCTACGAGCGTAAACTGGCTGTGGTCGTGAAATATGTTATTGGATTTTAAATCGCTGTACTTTGACGTTTTCGTAAAAACTTGTTCCGAAGAATGTGGTTATTTTACGAAGCTTTAAATAGATGAAAATGTATTCCGTTACGCAGCCACTTAAGGGATGAAAACGTAAGTGATCCACATTCTATTGGACCAGTGGTTCCCGAATCGTACGTCGTGGTGTTCTTACATGTACGCCGCGCCGCTGACCGTTATCCAATTTAAAAATAAATTACGGTAAAAAAAAAAACCACTGCGGTTTTGTCTTGAACGGAAAAAAAGAAAAAGATTATCGGTTTTGTCAAGCGAGTGCAACGAGATAAGTTCAGTTCAAAAAGATAATCACCGGTCGAAAAAGATTGAGAACCGCTGTGTTAGACTGGTCTAGAAAAAAAGTTTATATCTACGGAGAAATGTCTGTCGTTTACAAATATAAGTGAGAGTACATATTTATGTATACATTTTTATATATATATGGGATACATTATCCGTAAAGCGTTGCACGGAAGGTAGCTGTCGCATTACGAATAATAAACAACGACAGTAGTAAGAAAAGAATAATAATAATAATAATAACAATAAATAAACACCGAGAAAGGCCGATGGGAAATGTGTGGTGCGCGCGGAGGACGGGTAAAAAAAGATGGCAGAAGGATCGTAAGAAGCTTTTTCCGCTCCTCCAGATCCCCCCCGTCCGCGTCATCGCCGTTACATATTAATGTTGTCATCGTCGCAGCGGGCAGGACCTACTGTCCTACGTGATTCGCCTGCAAAAAAACGCGTCACACCGACCGAACCCGTAAACATTACGTCTTCGGTGCATGTCTCCGCCGCGGCCGTACACGCTCGCACGACAACAGCAACGGCGCACGTGCGCGACCGAGTGGGTTTATATTTTTCGGTGTAACCCCTTTCCACCGGATTTCTTTTCGCTTCCCGCGCGCGGCAGAACGTCTCCCCACGCGGTTCAGCGCACCTCTATGCAACGTGCAGGAAGTGCGCGGACGAACGTCACTCGTAGGTACAACGTCGGTCCGGCGAAGTCCCGCAGATTTCCGGGCGAGCTGCGGATTCGTGTTTCGCGCGCACGACCACCGCGCGAAGTGAACATTCGAAACCGTCCGCGCACGTCGAACTCACTGTTTACTACTGCTTTTTCTCGTGTTCTCGGTACGTTATCACATACGTATCGCGAAGCGCGGAAAAAACGTGGATGATTTATTGAATCGTCAAAAACGCCGTAGAAATAACAGCCATAATCATAATTATAATCGCAACTGGCGATCTCAAGTGAGACATTACACGGATCCACACCCGGAGCCCGGTGAGAAACGTCTACGGGGCCAACTTTTCGGAAACCGGACAATCTCAACTTTCGAAAACTTCGATAAAACTTATACCGGAGTGTACGCGTGGACAGATACATTATTATACATCGAGTAACACCCATACGAAAATCTCTGCACACGGATGTTATGGATAATGTCCACATCAAAGACGGACGTATAGGGAAATCTATGCGAGACCTAAACTAGTCCTCTAGACCAGTGGTTCTCAAACAATTTCGTTCGTGGAGCCCTTAAGTTCCTAAAAAATATTACGGGATCCCAAAGATCAGAAACGTTTATTCGAGTCAAAAATAATTGGTACATAAAAAATGATGTAACCATATTTCATCAAGTTCATAAATATTGTCGTTCATCGATTCCCTTAACAAGGCAAAACTATCTTTTTTTTTGCTAAAAAAAACACACAACCCCAAATATTTTTTTGTTAGATCTTCGGATTTAGTCGTTTTCTGTGATAACTGTGATCATCTTATTTTGTATTGTATAAATGTACTTAGTGAGTAATGAAATCGGAATAACCAAATTTCATCAGTAGGTCTGACATATAAATTAAATAGGTGATCGGTAAAATTCATTGTGCAGTTCGATTAATCGTATCAATCTACTCTATAACTAATAAATATAATAATATTTGAATTTAATTAATTCAGATGTGCCCACAAAACCACGGAGTCCTAGATTTCTCACGCATATATATATATATGTCTACGAGCATAATTATCTTTAAACATTGAATTATGTTTATGCTGTAGTCTTAAATATAAAAATCGAGACGAGTAAGCGTCCCGTATGGAAAAAGTTCAAAACCCCATAACGTCAACAGTCATGGTATCTAAACATTGAATTATGTTTATGCTGTAGTCTTAAATATAAAAATTGAGACGAGTAAGCGTCCCGTATGGAAAAAGTTCAAAACCCCATAACGTCAACAGTCATGGTAAACACTGTTATCATTAGCCATGCACTTTGATTGATGCATGTTTAATGTATATAACTGCATCGTTTCACCAATAATACAATTACGAACATTATTCCATCAATCGTGGATATAACATTATTATTAAATTATAAAGAGTTTACTGTCTTTCCGCAACTTTAAACCCGTAGCGTTATATCATCGTATGAGATAATTTTATTGGTAGTTAGTAATAATAATAATAATAATTTTATTTTCGAACTGAATATAAATCGAATATTATAATTTTGATATCATAGAGAACACTGTATGACATAAATTTGACATATTATCTTGCTATATTATTCCATGCTCACGTTGGCATTTCCTGTGGCACCTGTATTTTTAGATTTTATTAAAATGCAAATCCACAACTTATTACCGATTTATTAAAAAAAAAAAAAATTTATTCGTACGACAAAATACATAAAGAAAGTATTGCAATGCGTATTGGAAGAACATAGTCAGTCCCATAATTTTAAGTAGAGCTATTGATTTGTGCAACAGGTTTATTTCATTTTGGTACTCAATTATTTAGAAATAATATACACAACATTGTTATCGCATACCGGTCACTGGGCTTATTTAGTTTTTAGAAATATGTTCAACCGTACTTCCTCCACCTTCCACATTACAAAAATGTAGTAAACATACAACTTACATAGAATATAATAACCACCACAGTTTTCTTTTATAAGATATATCCTTTTATAGTGACAACACCGTGGATTAATTTCAAGCCGTGTCAAGTAATTGACTCTCCCTTAATACGACTCGGATTTATTGTTGTGTAATAACACGATAAGTTACGAGAAAATTAAATGATTAAAAAACGATCGATTTCCGTGTACGTTGCGATTAAGGAAACGCCATACCAGCATGTGTCGTATCTGTCTTACAAGCATATGTAATCGATAGCTTATTGTTTAGTAGTTCACACATGATGTCGTTTTTGATAATAAAGTAAACTAACCTATATTCAAGCACGAAAGGAAGAACATAATCAGTGTTTTATTGGTAGGTTTTTTACGATGTTTTAAATTGTTTGTGAATAATGAGCATGGGAAATTCGTAAAAACTCATAGCACGCTTAACAATTTAAATACCGTTAAAAACCGACCAACAGAACACTGATGATGTTCTCGCTTTTATATTTCGTATAAGTTAAGTGTATTTTAACATTAAATCTAACAGCACAAACATTTAAACTACCGAACGCTAGGCGACTACTTGTAGGAAAATATATACGGTCTGGTCGAAAAGAATAAAAATCTGCGAGCTGTAATGAATGGAATGAACAAAAATATCGAAAAAAAATTTGAATATCGAAGACGGAGGTTCATCATACATTTACATATATATAGTGCACGTTCACTTTGTTTTCGCTAATGCGTTTACGCCCGGCGGCGCAAGGGAATTCGGAGAAAACGTTCTAAACGTCAATTCTATTAAATCGACGTTATTGTGGTTTGTTAGCTCGAACATTTCACAATATTAATCATATTATCAGAGAGGTTTTGGCGATCTAACGTTTCCTCTTAATTGTATTAATGTATACTTGTACACGTATTGAGTTCTAGTTGCAAAGAAAGCAAAATTTGAAGACAAATGTGCGTTTGAAGTAATTAATTGTTCAATCAATTTTATTGTTGAATATTTAAAAAAATAAAAGCTACACAAATGTTTTTATTTAAATCATGAATATTTTTAGAAGAAGGAAAAGAAAATAAATTTTCCAATCAAATATCTGAAACAAATGTGATAATGTAAAAATATAAGATCATATAAACCAATTCAATTATATACATTTTAATATAATCGTTTTCAAAACAATAATCATTTAATTAATTAATTTCGGATGCACGCGGGAAAAAACTGTTGGAAGTTTTTTGAACAAATCTAATGAGAAAGTTTGAATAACTATTAAATTTCAATTCGAATAATTATTTTTAAAAATTGTCTCTGTTATTTCAGAGAGGCGGTGTTGAATGCCTCTTCCTCTACATTTGTGCCTGCTCAAACACGTAATTTTATGATATTTAACATGTTATTTGCATAATAATTATAGTGCTGCATTACGTTATGTACATAACGTAACCAGGTAGTACACAGATAGGTATAATTTTAAACAAATGAAACGTTAAATTATCAGCTTGAATGTGGCGAGTAAATCTGAAGTAATAACAAAAAGTTATTCAGTAATATCGTGAATGAAAAAATAAATAAATAAAAAGATAGGCGTTGTAAAGAAATCGAACGTTCTGTGTACAAGGTGGTAGTGGTTGTCCTCGTAGTTGCTGTAGTTCATATGTCGAGAAAATACGTAAAACAAATCAAGTATTCTCTTGATACGTTGACAAATACATGAAAATAGATAATAGAAAGGAGAGATTATGAGTTCGATCAAAGCATTTAATAAAAATGGAGAAAATATTTTCCACACAAGGACGACGAGAAACATGAGTAAAAATATTTAAGTATGAATTAATGTACTTTGATTTCTTTAAACATCGTATTTATGATACTTCGTTTTGCCCAAAGAAAAACTATTATTTTTTTTTGATTTTACATAAAAATTTCAACCAAATATCGTCGTGAAAATCAAATATTGCTATTTCTGAAACATTTGCTTTTAATTATTTATTAACTATAAATAAAAATTATGACTTTATTAATACAATTTAACGTACATTTATTTGTGAGTAGTTACAGTAATATATAAATACTTTTGAAAAAGTATTAAAATATTAATAATATTAATCGCATAAAAAGTAAAAATAATAAAATTTATTTTACGAATACTCATAAAGTATTTGAAAATAAACACAAGTTTTTTTTTTAAGCTATTGCATAGCTTTTATCGCAGGCCTGGTGTAGTGACTGAAAAAAAAATGTTCGTAACGAAAAAGCGTGACCACTACCTGTGGAATCCCGTAATTAATGGAATAACGTAGTTGCTATGATACAAATTCCTGAATAACTAGAATAATTAAAAAAAATTTAAATTATATCAACTTCTTATTTATTTAATATGCAATAGCTTTATCGCGGCAGTCCCCGAATGCCACTAACCGTTATTTTTAATAACAATTATAATTGAGCCTCATTGATATTCATGATAATAATAAACATGGAGCAATATTTATTAGAATTAAAATTTACAAATTAGGCCGATAATATACATATTAGGGAGTTATCATAATATAATTTAGCATAATTAAATAATAAACATGCAAATATAAATTATATATTTCACATTTATACAAGTAAAATGAGTAAATGTACATTTAAAAAATATGATTTATGACTATAAATATATAACAATATAAGCTTTAACAACAAAAAAAAAACAAAATGAATCTTATTAAAATGTTACATTACTTTTTAATAACATTGTTTTTTTTTTTCAAAATTTGAATAGCTCATATTTCCTCTTTTTTTTTTTTTGTTAAAACATAAGTGCCTATATTAAATATTCTTTCGATGAATTCATTTGTGTGGAGGGGAATATACAGGAGTAGCAATAGTATTTTAATTTTAATAAAAAGGACTTAATAGCAATCTAATAATATTTTTCAAATGTTGTTAAAAATTCATTTTTTAAAAGTATTTAGAATAATGAAAATATTCTTTTAAAACACCATTATTTAAATATCATAAGACACTTTACACGACTGGGTATGTACTTAATACATTTAATGAATGCGAATACATCCAAATGCAAATATCGATGTGTGAATATATTGATAATTAAATATTCAAGTTTTAATTTGATACTATTTAAGTGTTAAAGAAACATGAGAAGCTATTACATATTTTTGTGATACAAATAATAACTTACGTGGTTTTTCGTTTAATTCCATCCTTTGTACAAGTGTTAATACTTTTCAGTTATATTATTTAAATTTTATGTAATGAAAACAATTTAAAATGAAAACAAGAAGTGATTTAACATTATCAATTTAAATTACATTTTCTATTTAATACTTTTCGAATGGCGTATAAAATAATGTATTCGTAATTACGCATGCATTAAAATTACGCGTATTCCTGTTGAATAAATATTTACCGTAGTGATACATTTAATGAAAATATCCTTCAGAACGGAATAAACCGGAGAATAATTGAATTTGTTCACTGGAGCGATAGACGTATATTACAATTATGCACATACGTATGATGATCAATAATGTAAGGTGATTTTCATTAAATTGGATTTTTTTAGTATTGCAACTAGGCTGAATTGGCCCTAAAAAGTAACAAAACATTCTGTGTCGTCAGCTATTATTTACTGTTACATTATTGCTATATCATTGTACCAAGTACCTACAATGACGTAGTAAATCATTTTATTGCATCAAGTTCTCTGACAAGGATGTCCTGTTTGTAACTAAAGAGCCATTTCTGGTGATTTATCGGAACGCGTGTAACAGATGCAATAATGAAGAATAATAACTATTAAGTTTATTTATTTATACATCCAAGTCGTCAAAATTTATCAGACGGATAGTTTTTTTTCTCTCTTTTAAATAATGTTAAAACCAACAAATATAGTACTATAACTGTACCGAAGTGATATATACGGCTCAAAATTAATTACAATACGCTAAGAGTAACCTTAAAATGTATTTCGAATAATTTAAACCGGAATACTTCTCGAGTACTATATTTACTTTTTATTCTCATTTGATCGAATGTATTTTACAAAATATTTTTAAAAGAATTCATTGCTGTTTTTCAAATATTTTACCCGTCGGAAAAAGTTCAATGCAATTTATTTTATTATTTATTTAATACATATTTATTTATTTTTATTTTATTTGATACAAGAACACAAAAAAAAAAGAAAAAAATTACTTTATTCAGATTACTCACAGTCTAGATTATACGATCATAATTTCTATTGATTTAATTTATAATGAAGTGTTTAATATTCAGAGTAGCGTTATTGTGACAATGTTTAAAACGTTAAATTATTGCGGTTTTTATAGTATTCGAAAAAATATAATTGCTGTGTTTTCAGTAGGTACCATTTTTCGTAATCGTTTAAATATAAATAAACTTCATGATTATTTGATCTCTGACCGGTGATCGGACGTTTAATATTTGCATTGAACAATCACTTGAAGGTGAAATATTTTATAAGCCCATTATTATACTTATCATGAATTCTGGTTTTGTAAAGGTATTCGATTTTCGATTTTTCGGGTGAATTGTACACAGAAAATTATTATGAATCGGATTATTATTATTATTATAACCGGAAAAGTAAGATTTCCAGATTCCAAATCGTTCGCCCTAATGACAATTATAGTGACGTTCAAAAAGTACATATATACTGTACATGGTTCGTGAAAACGATTTGAATGCATGTACAAGCACATATAATAAATAAATAAAGCATACGTATACACTCACTGGATATTATGGATATATATTCACGAATGAACGTCTGGTACAGATGACTTAGTATAATATCTAATGAATAAAATTATAAAACAAAATGAAAAATGTCACCCACGGGTGTTGCTAAACGAACATGATACAACCCGGGGCCATGCGATATCTTTAAAAGTGGCAGCTATCGCACGCCCATTTTCACGTTTATAATAAAAATACAAAATATGCAAGCGAGACAAATAGGAAAAAACCGTACGAGTATACGAATTCATTGCTAGACCATATTATTCGGAACCTCAATTATTTACACGCACGTGTTTGCGTGTGCGTGTGTGTTTATACACAACTAAGGGACCGTGCGCTGTTGAACGTTCGACATTAACGTTTTTGTACTTGTATTACTTTTCATGTTATTTTCAAAAATCGCTCTGGCTCGAGTTCCCTACTCGTGTTACACACTGTAACATCATCAGTATCTATAGGCAAGGTCTTGTCTTAGTAACCAATCTCTTCTATCAAGCACCGTATTTTTCAGTCGTTTATACGATTTGAAACCCATTTGTTGATTGATGTCGATGAAGTACGATATCGTAGAGATAGTACGTTTGCGCTCATAAGCCTGTACACCGGTCGTCGCTCAACTCGCAATACACGGTTTTAAACATTTTCCAACTCGTGTGCGTGAGTAGCATTGCGTACAGCTTACCGCGTAGCTCGATTGAAGCGTAATACATACGCTTTAAGATCGGACGAAAAAAAATATCAAATAAAAATCAATTCTATATCAACACCGCAAAATGTCCTGTTTTCCCCGCAATCGTCATCATCATTGTACGAAAAATCATCATTAACGGTCTTATTATGAGCAATGACATTGTAAAATTGTTATTTCCTACTGTTTTTTTTTTCTCTCGACTATGTTTGTCAGTTTTTAATCATCGTAAAAAGGAAAATGTTGTTGAAACCATTTCAAATAATGACAAATAAAATAATAAAAAAAAAAAAAAAAAAAACCCCATGAATCTACAGTCGAATCGTGTTCGGAATACGTAGTATGAATACCGCATTATCGATACGTGTTCGTCGTTTCTTACATCTATTACAATATGTACGACAAACACCTGTACACTTTCCGGTCATCAGACTTGTACAATATTCGAAAAAAAAAACCCACCGGAACATAACGCTGTATCCAAGTACGTGCAAGTCTTCTTTTTTTTCCCTTTTTACTCGAACACCATTCCGTACGTTTTTCTTTTCTTATGTATTCGAACACGGCTTATGCGTGGAATAAGAATATTCAAATGTTCATTTATTCTCGGAATATTTGATTTGATTTGTTTCGCGCTCCGATGGTTTCCGTTTCCTCCAGTTTCAATTCAAATGTACAGGATGCAGCATACTTATTGAAGTATCACACCGTCCCCGATGAGCTAAATATCAGTCACGTCGGATGCACGTTATTTATTATTAACTATTCAGTTTCTTTTCTTCGTAATATCGCAATACTTCGAATGTGTTCTGAACTGCCTAAGTGCCTTTTCCATTACTTTTGGTCGTAGAACCGTGGTGTATAACGCTTGTTTAAATTAATCATCATAATGCATTCGTGGAAAAGTTTTCGAAGTTAATATTTCGATCGTATAGTTCGAATAACAAACACGAGTGTTCTCGAATCAAATTAAAAGCACTTCTCTTTACGTTGATGTTCGATCATATTATTATGTAAGTCGTGATGTAAAAATGATTGTGAAGTACACATACAGTTACTTAGTAGTCTCAGAAAACGTTATAATACGTAGTATTAATTATCATTATAAATACGTGTATGTCTGCGTGGTACGTGGGGACGTGATTATAATTTTTATACCGTTGGCGTGGGACTTATGTATATATATATATATATATATATATATATATATATATATATATAGATGAGTGTTATATATTTCATAGCGTTCGAAGGAGTTAAATAAAAATGTTTCATGTGGTTTAAAATTATTATATTTATAGTAGCACGAAAATAATAATAAAAAATGAATTAAATAGCTCGCGACTGACTTTGTAGAATATACTTATCAAAAGCACTTAGAAGCGATCAACGTATTGAAAAGGTTAAAAATTGCATATGAAACTTGATTCTGAGCATATCCATGGTTTTTCACTGGTTCAGAACTGTTCAAATACTTCAGTGCCGAATTATTACGTTATTTATACATTTTAACGTATCCGTAAATGCTAAACTCCGAATAGAATTATTCAAGTACATTGGTAGTACGCATTAACGGGCTTGAAAATTCAGTTCGTAAATATTAATTGATTTTTGAACACATATCGTGTGGATTATAACCTTTTTTTTAAATTATTCAAAAATCATCTTATATTTTATCAATGAAAATTATAGCCACTATAAGTCTTCACACAAAAAAAAAAAAAAATAAGAAAAAATACTATTTTATATTTAAAAATGATTGAAACAAAAATAAAATTTGAAATATACCGATTCCCAATCTATTTTTAATGCTTTTTGTCCCGATATTTGGTGCAAGATCGAAACAACAGCTTTTGGACATGAGCTTATGAGAGACACGTGAAACTGCTGATTGTTTATGTCTAAATGTTTCGAAAACTACACAAACTGTATTTGATGCAAAATGTAAATCTAATTCATTGGTATTCCATACAATAACTCAAAAAAAAGTACTTTTAATATGAATGTAATCTTGGTGATCGTAAAAAAAAAAAATACCTTAAATAATAAAATCAGTGTTTCGAGCAAAATTTAAAATAAATTATCAACGAAATGGCTAAGGAAAACTTTTTAACATGCCAATATGTACATATAACCGAACAACTTTAGATTTTTCAATGCATAGTCAACCACGGCTCTACGACCCAAACGCGGAGTGAGGGTTTGGAAAATATGATTTCGATAACATTTGGAAAGCTCTTCGGCGGCGGCAATGACTTGATTTGCGCACTGGACGACGTCGACAAATCAATGTGCCGGCGAACTTTACCGATGAACAAGTGATCACGGAACAGCAACTGTTGCCGTGACGGCATAGCTACAGGAGGAACAACCGGTCGCGCCGAACCGACGGAAAACACAACGACTGTTGCCGCGATGATTTAAACACGTCTGAAATATTATATGAAAACGGTTCATTGTAATCGTTATGGGGCTACGGGCGTTCGTGGTCGGAAACAGTGAAAACAGTGAACGACTTCAAAGGAAATTTCTGTTAGCGATGATTGACTGCAGCGTTGACCTGACGCGTGCCATGTGTACACGACGCGGCCCGTCCTTCTCGGTGCGCTCGAGTCAGTGGATATCGGTTGCGCGTGTGTTTAGTACGTTAAATATTACATTATTCATGGCGCAGTGAGTTATTGACACTGTTTGTTCCAGTCCAAGTTTGTGCTTGAACATGATTAAGAAGTTTTCCGGCACGGCGTAAATATTTGAACTTTGCGATAAATCCCATGTATACAGTAAATATTATACCGACTGAAACGTTTTACATGCGATCTTTGTCGTCCGGACGTACAACGTCAATGCGAGGCGCAATCTCTCATCGCCCCGTGAATGTTTACACAGGAATTACACCCCGTCACCGTCGATACGGTTAATTTAGGATTTAATTTTAATTTAGTCATCGTGAATCCGATGTGAAAATATTGACTAGTAATATTGACTAGTATACACTAAGTGTACGATACCCCAAAATTTAAGCGCAAATCTGCAAGGTAGTCTGGATAACGAGAGAAAAAAAAAACATTTGGAGGACGTAATACTCAAAAGTTTACCTCTGATGTAATACTCCGTAAATCGACTTCGGTACGGACGCGTAATCGTGATCGTGTCCATGGATCTATAAACAAAATAATCATTTCTTTACGAGTTCTTGACAATAAAACTATATCACGTGGAACAAAACAACCACGACGCTAGTTAAGTAGTAAAAGCTAATTTAGTTATTTATTATTAATATTATTTATTTTTTTTAAAAAGAAAACGTTGTTTATAGTATAACTTTTTTTCAATAGTTTTATGTAGTCAGACAAAATAATTAACATTGTACCAATGTCACAACATAAATAACTTTGAATCGATTTTTATTAATGAAAAAATAAAAATGTTTCATCTTATCGTTGTTCTCTTTAATACAAAAAAACGATGACTATCTATGAATTTACAGTTAATGGTTTCGTCCCGCGTAAAACATACTTAAATCACTAGTAAATATAAAAGATAAATAATAATAAAAGAGGATAATAAAGCGCCTGGACTCTAAAACAGAAAATGGCTTTTGCATTTTTATGTTCCGATAAAATGATTAAATTTGCAATTTGCAGCAAAACCCTAGTAAACAGTCTGTATTTTTAAATCAATAATAATATTGACATCAACATAATATTTATTTCAAAACATATTGTAATATGCGTGTCATATCTGCCTGGTACACGAAAAATAAAAAGTAGTACATTGGTGCTTAGTGAAAATGTTATGATTAACGTATTGTAGCGTAATGAAACAAAAACTTTTGTGCCTATAACATTAATCTATAATAAACGGTCATAAATAAAGAATTACTCGAACATAAAATTAATCAATTAAAACCAATGTCGGTTTGAAAAGTTGATCGGGAAAAATGTATTTGAATGCTTCAAGTGTACGTCAATCGGCAGACATTCGTGCTGCTAGGTAAACATTATCGTTCAGATTAACGAAATATGATTTTGAATAAATAACAGGCAATCGTAAATATGTATTTTCTATTGCCATTGAGATATACCTTGTATTTGATTTGGTATGCCACATTGGTGTACAATCAAATGCAATATTTTTGGAATACCTCTAGTTCGACCAAAAAAAAAAAAAAAATTTTAAAAATAACAGGAAACGTACGGCAACGGTACTACGAACATTAACGAGTGTAATTGTATACATGTACACTTACTGTAATGGTTGCTATAAGTTTTTTCGAAACATGCAAATGTCCGGGAGCTGTTTCGGAAACGAACTCGAAAGGAAACCGTTGTTAATGGTACCTGCGTGTTTGCGCTCACGGTTTTTCACGCAGAGCGTGCGACGAAAATACATAACCGTGTGACTTTTTCAGCCCATTCCTTGGTAGTTTGCAGTACGAGATTTACTATTTAGAAAAGTGGACAGGGCACACTACGCGCGTACTGTTATTGCAAATCGGGCGAAATCGTTTCATCTTGTGCGCGGAACGCGTCTTTGAGGTAATAAGTTATACGTACAATAATCTGATATATACAGGCTGGTCGCACAGCGCGTGTCGTCTCGACGGGAAGTATCTCCGTAAACGTACAAATCGCTTTCAATATTGATTTTTTCGTCTGCAAGTGAAATATTATCGGACGCGAACGCGGCGACGTAACGCGTGTCTGTTTGGTTCGTATTCTTCGTCTACCGACAGCCAACTTGAAAAGAAATGAGACCAAGAATGTATTTGGATACAATAGCTACCAAAACGGATTAGTATCAATTGAATAATGTTGTTGTTTCTTCCGCGATGGGAACGTTCGCGTCGCGCAATATTATTCGTCCGGATGAAGCGTTATCTCACTATCATAGTGATCCCGTTTTTTCGGTTTTCTACCGAATACCTAAACCTTCTCTTCTACAATACTCCACCACCACCCTCCCCCCACGTTTTTTCGTAGGATATCCGACTACGCTTTGCAGTTCCTTTGCGTTACCGTGCACAACAGTATAATCAACGAGTGTCAATTCTGTAGAAGATCTCACAGAAATGTGACTTCGCTTCGATTTTAATTGACACAGTCAATTTACTATTGTCCGCTGCGTTTACGAAGCAACAGGTTACTTATTTTTTGTTCAAAAATCTTAGATCGCGTGGTCTACTTTACCAGATAAGTTGGATCGGTGACCGTACAGTATTACATGTTTCGAACTTATGATTTTAATTATCTGCTAAATGGGTACGTTATTGTCTCTAGACAAGCTGATGGGTATAACGATATTTCACTATATTTTAAACGGATAAATGGCCGCACGTGTCCAACGTTTGAAATAAAACAATAATCGTAAAAAAAAATCATTGACGAAAATCAACCCAAAAGTTGTTGGTGATTATTGTTTGTTACAATACATTTAAGGTGATACATATTTCAAATCGTGTGCAAGTCATCAGAACGGGCGAGTTATAGTTGTGTTTAGTATGATATTGTGTCCAAAAGCGATACAATGAATCCGTCGCGTCAAAAGGACAGGATAATACGAATTTCTGAACCGAACATGAATGTAACGATACTAAGTGTGTTACGTTTCCGCGCGTTGATTATATTTGCAGAGTAAATACAATATAATACGTGATGTATACACATATATAATATGTGTGTAAAATACATGCTGCCATCTACGTATATCTTTGATCACACTGATATCAACCACCCCGTTTCGTCGGTACGTCTGTCCGAGTTTTATCGCAACGAAAGACGTTCTTAGACGTCTGTGTAAGAGGAAAGCTCCTTTTTTTTTCTTGACAGTTCAAAGCGAATACACGGGATGTAGTATAACAACGTGTTACAGTGGATTGAATCACGAAAACGATGATTCAAACCACTAACGACTTTGCGGTTTTTACTCTTGCGATAATTGTTCTGCTGCTGGCCACGGACTTCCTGCCGTATCCCGTATCAACAGCTGCTCAAGTTTGCGTATCGCAACACTATGTTCTAGCCGGTGTAGATACCCGTCCAAATTTGTCCGCTTTGATTTGTAAACATTTCACACATTCGACATCGTCATATCGTGTAGCAACATTGATTTTATTTTATTTTGTTTTTATCGTTAAAAAATAAAAATGGTCAAGGATTTGCCCGCCGAAAATTTCGTTCGAAACGATGAAGGTGAATAATAATAATAATAATAACAAGGACAACGACAAATTTAATAGTATCACGCGTCCTCGGGAAGGACTGCGGTTCCGTGTTTTCGCGCGTTTCCCGGTGTTTGAGAATAAAAAACCTAACCACCATCGTTGACGCCTCGCGCGGATTCGTCGTTCGTCCCGCATGCACGTGGCCCGTAAAAGTCCCCCGCTGTCAACAAGCGTTTTTATCAGAACACGTGTGTTCGACCGTTCTTGTTTCCGATCAACTCGTCCCGCTCGGCTACCAGTGCGGTACACGCGACACTGTTGCACTTCGGTTTTCATATTTTAGTATCGTTTACTTTCGTCATTTCGAACTCCGATCCGGGGCCGGAACTAAACGGTACGCTCGGAACACATCCGATCTTGGCCGAAACGCGCTCGCTTATCGATTTTGACGCGCTTAACCACGTTTTTCGTTTTTCTTCTAGTTTCCTCGTCGACCGCTCCACGTTTGCCATTTTCGTGGGTAGCACGATACCAACAATCCAATACTTCTGTGCCCAGTTGTATATAATTTTTTTTTTTTTATATAACCACTCCTCATACGTGTTCAGAGACCGTGTTTATTCGCGACAATCGCGAGCCACTTGCCTGAAACTCGGCAGGTACGATCGACGATTAACGAGACGAGAGTGGAGCAGAGACCATTTCGTCCATTGGCCGCAAGACGAGAGAAAGAGACGCCGGTCGTATCGGAATCGATCACGATCGTCTAGAAATCGTTAGAAAGTGATCGTATTGACCGAGTGGTCGATCGGTCGTAGGGCATTTCGTTTTGGCTTTTTCGACTACATTCGGCGCGAACTTTTTGGCCGTCACGGCGAGAGTTCGACGGCTTGAAGCGCGCAGCATTCCAATCGGCCGGGGCCGTCGGTTTCAGATGGTTCGCGTTTTCTACTCCACCGACTGGCGAGATTTCCACGTGAGTATAACTCGTACCGGGTACCGCACACCGTCATTTCCTATACAAAAACTGCGGACCACGCGTTGAGAGCAGTCACGTTGACATGTTGGTCAGAAGTCGATTGCGATCCGTCGACCGTACGCCGGTTTGTATGACAACGAAAAACGTGTTTATCCATTCTCGACAGGTTATTGTACGGCAATAGATCTTCGTTCCTCCTTTAATGATTAATTAACACAGTTAAAGGTTTCGATTACCTTTCTCCACATAAGAAGTACTCAAGTTACACAAGTCACAATTAGAAAAGTGAGGCCCCGGGTAACAAATCGGTTCCTCTTTTAACTAACGTTTATTACATAGTCGTATCCGTAACTTAATGCGATTAATCTTTGATTTGTGAATAGCAAGGTTTTTTTTAACTGTTATCTAATTTATATACAATATTCTTGATCGTAGACACGCACGGCAGATAATATTCGTTTTTGAATTCCTACGACCTCTTCGAGAGCAGTCAAGACGTGCAAGTCACGTAACCCGAGAATCTAAAGCTTGATAAAAATGTCTAAAGTTCCATTTTCATCGGGAGAACACATTGTCTTGACAGAACGTATGGTTCTTATGTCGTCCTCAACTAAGTTAAATTTATAATTAAATCGATCCCAGCTCAATCTAAAAAATGCCTTAAACTTTATTTAATCTTGTCACAAATGCTTTTATATCGGAACACTGAAAACTCCTTCGGTTTCCTGGCCATATGCACCTCGTTTTTTTCATTTGATAATACTAATTTTATGATTTTTTTGTTCTTCGTCTGCTTCTTGTAAAATAAGTAGATTTAGTTGTTAATTTTTATTGTTTATTTACGGACATGGTACATATATGGTAAAATGGTTAAATTCAAAAACATACTGCAAAACCGTTCCAAACAAAGGACTTGATACATTTGTGCGGTACGTGTCTAATTCCAGTCCCGTAGTGTTAACCGCACGTAATAATTTTATTATTCTACACCTTTAGTGTTTCTTTTTATTTTGATACCCAACCTGCCTCGTTAAAAAATACAAAAAACACTATTATTCTACTCGCGCTCAAATCACATTCGAAACTAGCTATCGATATTTAAACGCATACAAGAATAGAACATTTACAAACGAATTTATGTGAACAACATAATCTTGCGTATTACTACGCGTATTCTTGCATGATATACCGTGAAAGCAAGTTTAGAATGCAAGAAATTGTATTAGCTTGAGCCCGGCATTACCTTTATTTATCTCGCACGATAACGTGTACTACACCAGGGCTGTAGCGTGCAAACGCTAGCCATAAATGAGTTAAAAAGCAAACGTTACTTTGAACCATATCGTTTAACGAGCTAATCTCTTCCTTTTTAGTGACTATAATATCTTAATTTAATTTTTTTTTTTCGTGCAACACAGCTACTTATCAGTTGACTAATTCTGAAGACTCACAAAGTTAATTTTTTTTCCTAATTTTATAATGCCGGTGTATTATTTTTTCGTACCAATTATTGTTTTCAATAAAATTTAATAATATCCATGTATACGTAGCTTTATTAAAATATCGCAATTTCATGGAGTCGACAAAAAAAATCTTACATTTAAATTAGTTAAGTTACTTTTTTCCGATAAAACTTGTAACTTTTACGAGGTAAGAAAAAAAAGAGAATTATCGTTTTACTTTAAATTAAGTTATATTTCATTCGATGAACTTCATGAGGTCAATAAAAATTAATTAATTTGCCCGTTTTTGCTAGTACGAACCCATCGTCCGATATCATACATTTACGTAACGAGATTTTTCGCATGAAATGCTAACTACGAACCATTTTTTTTTTCTTCAGTTTACTCATTTAGTGGACGATTCCGATCGTTTGGTACCGTGGGTCTTAGTTGTGCGACGAGGAAATGAAAGCTGCAAACATTGTTGTTTTCACTGTTCAACAACACTCACGGCTTCACACGGTACTGCCGCACAAAAACCACCGGCGATATTGGATTTCCGCACCTCAGATTCGTCATTTCGCACACGTTCGTTTCCAGTCTCCTGTGTACGAGCAAAAATCAAATTGATAACCAGTCTACAAAGATACTTCACCGTCGAAAATCTCTCGTCAATCAGAAAGAAAATAATGCGTGCCTATTTTATTTGATTTTATTTGTTCGCAAGATATCCTGTACGTTCGTTTATTAAACACCCTCCGGTAATTGATAACATAACTTTTAAACATAAGTAAACTAGATATCTAGTTTACTTATGTTTAAAAGTTATAATAAACTAGATATCTATAGTTATATTGAACTAGATATCTAGTTTATTAAATAATTTTCGTTTTCATTAATAACCATAATGATGTTCCGAGTACCCGGAAATTACTCGATAGTCGAGTACTTGGTGTAACGATTAAGACTCGCCCCTTACCCAGTACCCGGTGTAATATTGACATTCTTCTTCGGCTAATGCTCAATACCCGACTAATAATCAACTGTCCCCTCGGAACATCTCTATTCGTAGTGTTCACCGATGGTTCGATAGTTAAAACCATGTGATCGTAACGCTTGTGTCCGATCACTAGATTTTCACTTATTGTTTTAAACCAACTAATATTACGACTAAAAGGAATTAGGTTCAATTCATGAATATATTTCAATTTAAACTAGTAATCAAATGCTAAACAGTTCTATCAATCGGTCTGTTCAATGTATGCTACGATTGAGTAATGTGGATAGATATTTTACGTTTTTCCTAGACAAAAAAAACTATAGTTGAACATTCTAAACTCATGGTACATTTACATTTATCGTTTATCCATGCTGTTATTAATGCTATATAGCATAACAACGACTCGGGGCCGTTTCTTACCGTACAATGAGCCTGAAAACTTTGGAACCCGAATCGTTCACGGTCGTTTTCGTCGTTATATATCTATTATAACGTTGAAGGATAACAACAGGTACCTAGCAGTATCAACTAAATCACTGTTAACCGTTAGACGTCATCATGCGTCGCGATCCTCGCTAAATTTGTAAAATATTTATTTATGCGCGTCGCGAGCTAACAACACACGGATCCCACAAATTTTTATTAGAAGACGTTTTCGATAATTGTCAACTAAATTGTTAAGTTTAACGTTGCTGTAAATTGTTTGGATCCCAAGCACATTATTGATTTGGTGTATTCATTGACCGCCGATTGTCATTAGTTAACGTCGAATGTTAACCGTCATCCAACCAACTAGGTTATACTATATGTATTGTTGTTGTATAAAATGGTGATATTTAAATGAACATAAAAAAGCAAATAAAGGTTTTTCTTTCAGTTCGTTATAACATTTTTTTCCCCTCGGTAGCGATGTATATTGCCTTACTACTTGTTACATCATCGTAGTTACTGCGACGTTTACTATTCGCAGTACAGGTTTTAATAGTAAACAAAATACACTGACAAATTATGTAATTGAATTTGTTGATTCCTCTAGATTATTATCAATAAATAAAACCGGAAAAAAATAGTCGAAAATAATAATAATGTATACGACAAAAAATTGTTCCGATTGGTAAATCAATTTACACTTTTATATGAAATGCAACATTTCAATTTTGTCCAAAATTAAACGTATTGCTGAAAATAATTAAGGCATGAATTCCGTAGTGGCAGAAATCGATTCGTCTTGTCAACATTAAATCACACGTTAAGTATTCCCGTGTGATGATTTAACGCAAAAATGATAAAAATAATAATTTAAGATGCAAACGCATGGTATCCATTGAGTCAAAGTTTCCAAATTCGATAGTAAAAATCGCATTCGAAAAACGACTAGAAGATAAGGTCAGTTTATTAAAGTATAAAATGTTATTTAGAAGAGAGAGAAAATTCAAACTGAAACCATTATCTGATAAAAATAATTCTGACGATATGAGAGAAAGCCGGTTTTCGTATTATTTTTTCAATTGATTTATAATTTATATAAATTTATAACCGAACCAATTTTATTATTCATAATATTATAAAGTTCATAAAATTCTATCTTCGACCAAAGATCATAAATATTCAAAATACCTTTTTAATTTTTATAGTTTTTAGAATAGTAATTGGATATAAACTAAATATTGAATTTTTAAATGTAATAATAATATTTATTACAGCACAAAAACAATTGCTATTTGTAAATATAAAGTTTCAATACTTAAAATGCTAAGTTATCAAAATTAATAAAAAAGGAAACTTAAATTTAACATTTCTCATATATTTCTCTCACTAGTAAACAAGCAAACAACTAAGCACTAATGCAATTTTAAGTACTTTCTGTATCTTATTTCTGATCGGAAATCACTGCACGGAAATGTTGATGGATTGTTATAGTTGTTACTGCCTAAAAAGTGATTACCAGTGAATAGTTAATAAAAAAAGCGAAAAAAGCTTTCAAATTGAATTTTGAACATACAATGTTTGAATGAAAACTGATTTCAGGAGGGCACCTAGCAAATATAATTTACGAAATTTTGAATTAATATTGTTTTTTCTCTCTAATATAGTATTTAATCAACAATCCATAGTAGTAGTTCGTAGTACTTAAGATAAAAAATTATTTTTTATTTTTATTGTAGCTTTTTGGTCTCGTGTATATATATCATACAGAGTTCGGAATGATCAGTAAAAAACTGACACTTTCACGTTCAAATTTTATGAAAAAAAGAAACAAAATCATTTAGCCATCCATTAAATTTTTTTTTATTTTATATTTATGAACCATTTATCTGCTTTCCGTATAAATAGGACTTTTATAAAATGTATTAAGTATATTTTACCACATGTTTATAACATATACTTAAACATATTATAATCAATATTTTTTATTTATAAATATATTTTTAAAATGGTAAATAATTTTGAACGCCCCAAAAATCGTTCAAATTCATCAAAAATTTAAACGTCGTTTACTTCATTTCATTCACAAAATATGAACGTGAACGCGCGAACGCGTGCGTTTCCGAATGATTTTCTTTCCAAACACTGATTTCATTTCACAGTTTTTGATGAATATTGGAAATCAAAATTGATTTTAAATTGTATATCCTGATTTATTGGAAGCGAATTCAGACAAAAAAAATTGTTGTGTATTTGATATTAACAGTATAGTACCGAAATATTTGTGGAAGTTTTTAGTTTAACTGAAAATATTTCGAAAAGTTACTATTGGACGAATATTGTTTTCCTCGTAATGTTTACCTATCTTACTTTTTTTCGATATAGAATGTACGAACATATTTTTTAAACTTTTATATATTATACTTAACAACAGTTAAAAGTTTTTTTATATTCGTAAGTTTCGGGAAAAGTAATGATTATACATATTTTAAAGACAATAGAGAAAATAAACTGTACAATATAATTATGAATCCTTCGGTAAATTTTTTGCTATCTATTTAAAACCTGTGCACTTTAACATTTACGGACTATAAATTAGCGTGCAAATAGCTAAGATTGAGAACGTCATGTACCGTTATCGTTGACTCTGTGAACTATAAAACGTATTCAGCTTCATACAACTTTACAGTAACGATGCGTCTTGAGATCCGAGAGCGAACAAAAAAAAAACAAACATTAAACACAATATTAAAATGTATACGTGCATTTATGATATGTACCGACAGTTTTGTTTTTTCGTTCTGCGGGCGAGGACTTCAAAGCTAAGAGAGAGAGAGAGAGAGAGAGAGAGAGAGGGAGAAAGAGAGAGAAAGAAAGAGAACAACATACTTTTTAGATTGTATAGTCGAACGATATATCAGTGGTAATTTGTAATGTAAATATCGAGGAGGGAAACGCGCGCGCACGTGAGCTATGAATAATCCTGAGAAAGTTTCATGAGCCAAAACAAATTGGGCTCCCTAGGGAGTATTTTTCCTGCTACGTGCCACGCTGAAGTCAGCGACGCACCATTTTAAGTACAAAAACATGTTTTTTTTTCCTTTCCAGTACGTAATATATCGCGAGCTTATAAAGCTATTTTTGAGTAAAAAAAAAAAAAAAAATGAAAAAAAAAAATCTTAATCCCGAGCTCCAAATCCCCTTATTATTATTATCATCATTCGCTCTCGACTCTCTCCCCTCGTACGGAATCACTCGCAGCTTGCGACATTCAGACGAACTACTCGAGAGGACGTCCACCGAATCACTCTGCACGCACACGTGCATTCGAACACGCACGCACGTGGTTGTGTTAGCGGTGAAGGCGATAATAATCGTGGCGTGTCTTTCCGCCGCACACACGTATTATTCAAACGTGACTGATTCCGTACCGCACTTGATAATTTATGGTGTTGTGACACCTGTCTCACGAGTACCGCACTACGCGACGACGACGACGATGGGAAAAATAATGCCGTCCTGCCGAATACGCAGGCGTTCTACCAGAAGAGTATTCGTAATACTGTAAGTGTGTGTATGTGTGTGTGTGTGTGTGTGTGTGTGTGTGTGTGTGTGTGTGTGTGTGATAGAGGAAGGCAGGAGTGAAAACTAAAAGGACTCGTACCCATGGTACGGCTTTGACGAGATCCAATAACACTGAGAAATGAGAAAAATATACCGATGTGTTGCGTGATATTTAAACGATTCAACGAGCTCGACGTTGCAGTGGCAACCTCTACGGATTTTCTGTATATTGATTTATCCGAAATATATATACCTATACGTTTATAGTTCGACAAGCCATTTTAATTTTGATCTCGTACCTTTACGCGTTCATTGAATTTTATCTTACTTACGTATATTGCTGCTGGTCATAAATTTGTACCGCACTACCGTGTTAGCGTTAAGTGATCGGCGCGTTGTAGGAGACCAGTGGAGAGTAATGAACAGCCGACGTGATCCGCTCAAAATCATTTGCTGAAAAATCCTACGAGTAATACACGTCGATTTCGAGATTACTTGGTTGCGAAGACCTGCCTCAACACTAAGAATAATACTTATTTTTTCTATTGAAAATAATAGGAAAAAACAGATTAGGAAAGCCCACTCAGTTTGCGTGCGTGCTAAGTCCCCGGCTAATAAATGTAAACTAGACCGTTTAAATCCACGTGCCAGTTAAAAAGAACCCGGTAACTGTTTTATGTTTATGCGTGATAACTAGGGTCCGGATTTATATGCTCTAAAAACCTAAGAAATATACACTATAAAATATGCATTTATGCTCTTATATTATAGAAATATAACCTATAAAATAAAAAATATACAAACAAATCGATTAAAAAAAAAAGTCTTTTATTTTCATTATTTTTATATTATGTTTAAAAGAATTATATTATATTTTTTTTGTAATTTCTACATATTGTAATTCAATCTGAAAAATTAATTTCTGCACTGGTTATTTAATTTATTAAAAGGTATATCTGCTGAAACCATTGCATTGCACATATCTTGAAAAAAGGGAGATGTTGAAGTTGCATTTGAAATTAATGTTTGATTTTTTTCTAGTAAATTCGCACGTTGAACTGCACTTTTGTGTTTTCCAGTTGATAAATGTTGGACGACTGTGAAACGTTTTCCGCCATTCACTTTGACGTTACATTTTAAACAAAACAAAACTAAGCCATCTGTAGAAAAAATACCTTTATATTCGGCAACAAATTTATTTAACCTAACTTGACGTAGTTGCGCTGATTTTCGGCATATTTTCGATAAAATAAAATCGAATTACTCACTCGGATCACGACAAACACGAGGAAACAAACACGACTAATGTATGATTCACTAAAACCTACTCAATAACAGATTACTACTTGTCCCGATAGGTCTCAGATAAGATAAGAAAACGACTTCGTCAAATTACATGGATTATAAATATAACTATAAATGGTTATTTTAATAAAAATAAGCAAAATACCTATTACATATTATGCATTTAAAAACCGTATTATGCAATAAAAAATCGTAAAATACAGAAATATGCAGTACATGTCAAAAGAGGACAAAATATACAAAAATATGCAAAATAAAACTTTATATTTCAGATCTATTGACTACAAATCAAACTTGTAGCTTACTTAGCTATTTTTTGGACTATTCAGAAAAAACATGCAAATGCATATAAATCCGGGCCCTAGTGATAACCTATTTATAAATAAATCGTAAAAACTTAATCTGTAAATAAACTACTTATACTACTACAACTACTACTTATGCTTATACTTCGATGCCAGTTTCTTTAACGTTGAATAAGTGCGAATTTATATTTAACTGACTAATAGACACTCGCATTTCGCACTTTTTATTACCGAATGGTGTGCATTTACATTTGCTTTTGACACCCTGTCGTCGTATAAGTTTTAAATCAACCAAAATCTTTATCGACAACAAATATCATAACGTTATTAACAAATCGTGTCAATATGCTGGTAACCGACGGACGGACAGACGAACAGAGTAATGCTGTAAGGTGTTCTAAAATTATATTGGAACATATTGACCGGTAAAAAATTAATAAAGATACACCGCCGCAGAGCAGATGTGTGCTTAAAAAAACTGTTCCCGTCTGCTTGTGCACGTAAATTTTAGTTACATAAATTACAGGAAACGGACGCGAGCCGTTGGTCCAAAAAAAAAAAACAGAGCGTATTTCGACCATAATCGTGATTCCTCGGGTTTTTTATGATGTACGCTAACCGCATACGCATTAGATTTACTGTTGCAGCGGTTCTCAAACTTTTGTGTTCACAGAACCCCCTTAAAATACAAATAATAAACTATGGAGCCCCAAAAAACACGAATGACGGTATTGAAGCACAATTCATGAAAAACTATGCGTAAATGATTTGCTTTTTAATCAGTTGAGTCATAATTTGCTTGCTGTATGCGTACAAAATATAAAATTCGATTTATAAAAAAAAAAAACGCCACCATTTCAGTATTTATAAACATTTTTAAGTTTAATGTGGACAATAATACCGTGTTGTGGATGAAGGTGAGGTAACCGACTAGAATAATAAATATGACAGTGGTAATTTAAATTTAATAATCGTACAAAAAGAATAACTAAATAATATATTATTGAAACTTATGCATGAAACGACATTATTGCCTTACGTTAGTGACGAGTCGACCACATACGGTCGCCCGTAATAATAATAATTAATAATAATAAAATAATAACAATAATAAACTGATAACGGTGTACGACCTGATAGCAATGAAGATTTAAAGCTGGTTAACGGTATGGTCGGTGGCCAACCGGTCACAAAAGTTGGAAAGCTCGTACGTAGAGGGTGCCGCTTGCACAAGAGAATAAAGAATTCGGCAGACCGTCGACTCGGCAACCGGCGATGACGTCACGAGAACATAAACGGGACTATTTGATTCCCGACCGTTCGGGTTAGTGATGGTAAACTGCTAATTTTTTTTTTTAACATCTACTAATGCTATTGCTATTTTAAAATAACCGTTAAAAATAACAGCTGATAGCATAATGCTTATCATTAATTTTTAGTTACTAGCAGCATAGTTCATAGCAAATAGCGATATCAGTTTAGCAGTTTAGCAGCGCGGCGATATCAAATAACAATATTCAGTGTTTAACAGTCTGCCAGCTATTACTATTTTAGCATTTTAGCATTATTATGAAAGCATACAGCCGAAGATATTGATAATAAAACATGATAAAATTATTACAGTAATACAGTGTAGGAAAACACAAGAATCTAAAATTGACCATACAAATTTTAGCAATCACTGCTATTATTTACATTAAATAGCAGTCTGCGATTGCTAAAGTAAAATAGCAATGCTATTGCTATTTCTTACCATCACTAGTTCGGGTGGCAAAATAAATGGCGCACAAATTAACGCTCACGGAACGATAATAAAAAAAATTAAAAAAAACTGTATGACCAAGGCGAACACGAACGCGACGATGGCGATCGAACACTTCACAACTCGCGACGAGTGCGTTTTCTGAAGGAGACGGCGAGCGGCTGCGGATGGCGAAATATACAACATAGAAAAAATGAACTAACGACGGGATGTACACGACGTTCACGATCGTCAACGTTACCGATGGCGAGGCACCGATACGCACAGTGGCAGACATGCCATTTTGCTTAGACGGCTACGTAAAAACAATAAAAATAAGGGACAAAAGAGCACACGACGGTGATGACGAAAACGCAGACGACCGACGACGGACCGGACACTGGAGCGGGCAGCGGCCTGGCTATCGTCAACAGCACAGATTACGGCCCCCCTCTCGAACAATCGATTGTGATATCGACCAAGTCTGCCGGAGGTCAAAAAGCTGCGATCCTCTCGCGACATTTGTACCCAACAAGTAGGTATTCCAATAATTGATCGGATAGACGGAATTCGAATGTATATACACCAGCTTGTACACGATAACATACGATCCGTATACATTTAACGATTGCACTGATACTATAAATTTGATTTTGATTTCATTCAGATATGTCCGCGGAACCTCGAAATTACACTCACGGATCCTTAACATTCGCAGTGTGAGAACCACTGTAAAACAGCAGTTAACTTTAGTGTGTGCGTGTGTGTGTGTGTGTGTGTGTGTGTGAGTATAAATCATTAGAAAAGATTCGTCAACAGCAGCAAGTTGACGCCTCACTGTCGAGCCGGTTCTGATCACGATCGCATAATGCCGTGGTTCTCAACCGGTGGTGTCACGTACTACCGTGATGTGTGTCACCAAAGTATAATTAATTTAAGTTGTAGCTTTTGATATAGTTACTGTATTATGATGAAATAAAAAAAAAACAGATTAGAAAGCAATTATGAAGATATTCTTATTGATTTGTCTCATTTATTAAAAATATCATCAAAAACAACGTTAATTTCAAAATTGTATACGTTTCAAAATGATTCATTTTGGATTTTTCTGCAAAACAAATATGCCGGAACGAGCAATAAAGTATTACAAATTGTATTTCCTTTCTCAACATAATTTAATTTAAACAAAGTTGCATAAATTAATCAGCATAAACGAATCAACATTTTGGATATTATAAATAACAAAAAGCAAAAAGTAGCCTACATTAAAAGATATTGAAAGTAAATTACGACATAAGTTTGTCAACCGTTCGCCTACAATTCGAAGACCTATGTTTAGTTTGCCGATCACAAGTATCTCAATTATTTCTTTATAAACTAATATTGTTTTTTATGATACTTATCTATAGTATTTTATTTGATCTGTTTACATTTGAATTAAGTTAATTTTAAAGTTAATTAATAATTTTTTTTATTTTTTAAAATTCCAACATATACATGTGTTAATTTACCATAGTTTATAATTTTTAACGTTTCGAAAATCCATCAGTCGTTTCAAGTGTGTCGCCATTTTCATGGATCTAAATTAGTCGTCCTACAAAAAAGGTTGAGAACCACTGGCATAATGCACGCGTCTCGGACCTTGAATGTACAACAAGCGTCCATCGGCGTCCATACCAGGGGTCCGCTGTGTTGCAAGCGACGTGAAGCCGAACCTAAGTCTCGCGAAACCCCGTGGTCAGGTTTCGGGTACTCGTCGTTCGACGCGTCCATTCGCGTATCGCGTCAGACGGCCGAACGGACTTTTCGTGACACGATGCTGATGTTTTTCTCCATTTATTTTTATTTTTTATTTCTTCTGCTTTATTTGCCGTTGTTTTAAAACTGTTTTCGCAACGGCAACTTTTCGCCACCTCTACGTGATTTTAATGTTTAATCCGCGCGCGCGTTCTACACGATCAATCAAACTACTAGTGCACCGTTGGCGTACGAACGAATACCGTGTTGTTTATACGTACACACACGCGTATACGTATACCCTACAGCCCCGAACGGTGCACGTACAGCAACGTCTTCACTCGCCGCCGCGCATAAAATTACGGGAAAATCACTTTTGCCGAGTTTTGCGTAACGATAAAACGCTGCGCGCGAGGTACGTTTTAGACAATTATTCTTTTACAATTATCATAATTATTCACGCAACGGATCGTGTACGACAAGTGCTCTCGTATGGCTGGGGGTGCGTCGAAAAATGTAAGATCGTTTCGTTTTACGATCGGCGTACGGAGCGATAAAAATAACACGACGAAAACGAGGGGGAGGAGGAATTGAAAGTGTACGGTTGAGACAGGGGGGAAGGAAAAAATAAAATAAATTAATAAATAAAAAAAAAAAAAAAATTAAAAACAAAAATCCGTTTAGTGAGCGCAGCGCGCGGTAGTCGCGAAATAAATTAAATTTGTTCGCGAACGGTCGGCCAAGAACCCCGAGAGCGCTGCCCGGTGAAAATCTGCTGTTGCGGTCCGCGCGATACAATCACACAATATTACGCGCTGCCACCGCTGTATGCATATGATAAATATTTGTCACGAATTACAAGTGCGTACGCGTTGATTACGTTCCGCTTTCCGCCCGTCGATCGATTCAAACGCGTGCGTCGGACGATATCTCGCGTGTAAATCGGTTAAGTGCACTACCATATGTGCAAACACACACACGCGCGCGCAAGCGTGCGCCACGATATGTAAATATATTCACGTTTGACGACACGGATGGTCACAAGGACGCGACGAATGCCCATTATGTTGTAACGGACCAGAGGAATATTCACGACGGATTTATCTGCGACCAAGTGCGAGTGAAATCAACACTGTATTATTATAATTTTCATTACAAGCACACTCGCCTGCCAACTGAACCGGATCCATAAAACATGCACACACTCGCGCCCCCGTTGAACTGAAAACTAATTACTATTATTGTTTTTCACGTACTCGAGAAGCTCGTTACTCATGTGATAATTAAGAATAGTAGAGAAACGCAACACTACAGCGAACACCGATACGTTTTCAAATTCCGAAAGTATTGTTGTTTCTGGCATACGTAGATCGTGTTCCGTTTTCCGTCACTTGTTATGCGATCCCGTGCGTGATCATCACGGTCGAATGTGCAAACGTATCGCGTACTAAAACACAAGTGTATAGTTTTGTTTTATACGATATTTGCAATGCGCTGTAATAAGCATCAGTGACAAAAGTTTTACGTTACGGTACAGCACCTCGAGAGGCTCAGTGCTCGTTGACGACACTCCGACGGTTATTTCAGTTATTCGAGAAGTAGGCAGTAGCACCGTTTTCTTATGTTTTCATGTTTTTTGTTCGGATACTCGAACAATCTGAGATATTTGGTATTGTTTATTAGAAATTTGAACGTTTTTTTAGAGAGTAAGTTTAGTGTGGAGTAAAAGTTTTGATTATGATTTACGAGCAATTAATAAGATTAATGTTTGAATTAGTAAAACTAATATAGCTTGATTATGTTTCATCGATTTTTAGTTTCAATTGAAACAGATTTTCGCAAAATAAAGGTGTGAATATTTTGTCATAATGACATATTTTTTAACGATAGATACTCGTATAATTCAACGATTGAGGCTGTATAACACTTGAGTATTTTTATTCGTTTATGTTATATATAAACGTGCTAAATCACAATATCAATTTAAACAGGCACGTTTTATATCCATAATATTTTATATCTATTGTATACTTATATTTATGTTTGGAAAAAAAAATGTAATAATAATGCTTGAAAAATATTAATAACGATAAAATTATTTTAAAAGTAATAGGTAATTAAAATATACTGTATGCATAGCATACACAGTGGAGGCCGTTTATAAGACTTGTTTTTGAAATAACATAAAATGAGTTTTATAACCGAATGATTCATACAGGCCTATAAGCTTATAATGTTAATGGAAAAAAAAAATTTGAATATAATTACTAACTTTTAATTTAACTTTTTTGCTTTTACTACGTAATAGATAGTACATGATAGGTAGGTATTATTAAATAAATATATTATTTATAGTTAAATACATATATTATTATTAAATTTTAAAAAATTATGATTTTAGTTTGTTTTTTTTATTATTTTCATTTATTTTAAAAATATACTTCTCGTACTCGTATTGTATATTAAAGTTATTACCTCGATGATGAGCAGCCCTCTTCAACAAGTTTAGAGTCTCTTGAATATCTTTGTTTAAACTTTGGTTCAACTACGATGTAAATTAGTAATAATCAACAAAAAAGCTTATTTTCTACGATTTTTCTTACTAAATTTGAGTCTTATAACTGAAGTGGAGTTTAAATAATAATAATAATAATAATAATCGAATTTTTTTATTGTGTTCAGAAACATCCGGACCGTTCCAAGTGATTTTGAGTTTAATTAGCGTTGTCTACTTTATACATATATATTATATATAAAAATGTATGAACAAGTCGTAATATCATAATTACAAAGGGTCAATAAGTTTTTTGAACAACTATTCATCCTCGAGTTTTGTTATCCAATACCTACATTACGGTAAACTAGTATTTTAATTTAGAGTTTAATGATTGTTACGTTGGTTCGCGATCGGTAATATCCTCAACGAACATATAATTCTTTGAACTCTCGGAATTCCCCCCCCCCCGGGGAAAAAATGTATTTCTAGACGTGAATTCTACATTGATAATATGCTTGAAGTTCAAAAGTATTCACATACACGATAATAACACACGCATTGATTTGAACAGGTCCGGTGTACCTTAACAATTGGTTTTCTAGAAACGCACCGCGTGTTTAATGTGGACATTGACTTTTGTTTTCCTTAACTTGATTTAAATAAAATAAAAATAGGTATATATAAAATATTAAGATTCAACAATAAAAAGTAGAAGATATGATAAATAGATAAACGAGAATAGAATAGAATTCTCGCAAAATAGATAACTTATGACACCTAAACAATTTTGAAATGCGAGGCTTATAGTTTTAATTTGCAAGTACAATTATTCTACAATATCTAGATATCTATATAGCTTCATTATTAACAATACCTATTTTTATGGTTGATTATTATTATAATAAAAACTTTGTTTTTGCTCTTAATATTATAAATTGTAAAAATTAATAACCTAAATTTGTAATATTTGTAAAACTGTGATTGTGGGTTCTTTTTTAAGCTTTTACGCTATACTTATATAATCGCTATAAAATACTTTCGCCAATTTTATTTACGACAGCTTGGTTTCGCTATTATGACTGTCGCTGTAATTGTTTCGCAATTTTAACCGTTTACCGTACACGCACCTCTAGCACCCTCTTAGCTACGGTACTGGGATGAAATTGAAATGAATGAAATAAACTATTAGATGTATTCGTATCACGAACATATTTCATGCCTCTTCAATGAATTAATTTATCCGAGAATTTTAAGAGCAACTCCGGATCTCGGTGTTTAGATCTATTAAATTACGTGTGGTCTCTGATAAGTAAAATACCACGAATGACATAAAACCAAATAGAATCAATCCGATATCGAAAAAATGGCATTTTTCTATATTTTATCAAAGCACTTTATTACGATTGACGGAGGTATGATCATTGGTGCGAACAAGTGTAGTATTTTAATAACTTTAAGTATCCGCAATCGATGAATACTGAATACAGTGAATAAAAAAAAAAATTAAAAATGTACATGATTACCGCACTGTTTACAATTTATATTATAGTGGTATTATGTTTTGTTTAAGTCACTGTTTCACTATTGATTCGTTTTCAACGCAAGTGAAATATTCAATGATACGTGTATACGTACATAATGCTTGTTTAGTTTATCATTATATTTGTTCATGATTAATTGTTTTTTTTTTTCAATATGCAAACAATAGCCATGATTACTCTAACGGTAAGAATGTTATGCTTGCAGGCAAAGTTCATAATATTTTTACATCTGATGTTCCGCTCGAAATTGACAGCAACTGCACAACTGCATACGTAGCGTCTGGTGTACACGTCTACTGCGTAGATTAGGGATTCCCAAGCTTTTTCGCCTCGTGGCGCGCTATTGGAACTGAGATTTTATCATGGCACCCTTTATCAGACCTATAACCTTTTTTTTGGATAAAAATAGATAAAACCAGAATAATTTTCAATTAATTGTAATGAAATATTTTATTATAATTATTTACTTTAATATATTGATTACATCCACTACACATTGTAATACTTGGTTCAGCTCAAAACTCAAATTTTTCGACGTAAGCACTTCTTTATGAATAATATGGCCGCGGTTCCCTTGGAAACACACCACGAAGCACAGTTTGGAAGTCTCTGGCGTAGATGATGCTCGGCTTATAAGCTTTATAAATGTATAAATACTATGATTGCAATGAATCGCATTGAAAATTGCAATGTTGTACAGTACGTCAATGTTTCTCAAACCTTCGACTGTAAAATTGACATGGTCCCAATCGGTAGCGCGAATCGATGGGGTTAATTGCTTCACTTGATTTGATAAGTGGGTGGGCGATTGATCGATTTCCAGACATAACGATGAGCGTAGATCAATACACTTGTACTACGTAATTTCTATTCCGTGAGCTCATGATTCCAATTAGTTTGCATCTAGATCCCTACAGGGTGTACCTAGAATTATTTTACCGCCGATGCCGTTACAATAATAGGGATGGATTTTTTTTTCGCCGTCAATACTTGTACTAAAACCGAACAAAATATGTTTCACGGCCTATCTCCTCCTCCGTGGTATACTTACGCTCCCTCTCATCCACCCATATGGGGGAGTGGGTCACAGTTTGAGAAACACTGCAGTGCGCTCATTTTCAGTTCGTAGTGTGTACAGCCTGTACGCATGTGGATACGCACAATCACGTTATCGTTGCAACGGCTTATGATCGAAATTCTAGTAGTAGACGACAAAACCGCGCGCAGAGAACGATTGCGACCAGTGAAGACGATGAAAACATCAATTTAATCAGCAATAACAAAACCAACGAGTCCTCGTCACGCGATTGAACCGTTGCGACACATTTCCCTTGCCCTAGTTCCGGGCGAAAATATTATCGTCGGAAACCCCGGCAATGATGTTTACGCGTCGACGAGCAAAATATCATCTCCTCTACTCATTGCATAATACCGATCGACATTTCATCAAAGGTCTGCATAAAGGTTATTTGTGATAGCAGAAAATTAATTGAACTGTACACACCTTATGAACCACTCGGATTACGGACGTACGGAATGACGGTAAGGAAAATCCGGTTGATTTCATGGGTAACAAAACAACGGTTGCTATAGACCACCGAGTGATATCGACAAGCATGGTGTCCCAAAACCATATGTTTAACAAATAAAATTTTCCTCACCAAATCTTATATTTTTATCTTAAAAAAAAAAAAAAAAAACAAGATCGACTTTTTTACTCAAAATATGATTACTAGTAAGTAACGTCATAATTACGTTTGTACTTCTATGCTTATCTGTAGAGTAAATATCAAACGGATATTTTCTTTTTTCGTGACCAAAACTCAATAGCTAACGAATACATTGGTTGTATTTTCAAACGTAGATAGTAAACTTTATTTACTTTACTTTATTATTAAAAATTACAGTTGATTTTTTTTTTTTTTTTTTATTCCCCTTTTTTTTCACTTTTTCTTCGGGTCCCATGGGTGCACGTTCGTTCCTCCATTCGGTTATTACGTGTCCCATTCTACCGATTTGACCCGATGAAAATCCTTTCGAAGGCCGCCAGTCACGACGGTCGACACCTAATCACTTCGTACAGCCGTGACGCTTCTATGCTCTGAAACCCATTTTTAGATGTTCAAATGTGCTGTTACTAAAAAACTAAAAAATGCTATATTTTTATAATTGTTTATTTTTACCACAGTGTTTTGGTGTTTTTTTTCTTTATTTAAATTAGCTATCTGTACCTCGGGAAACAATAGGCTTATGGGGTTAAAGTATTCATATAAATCAGTTGTATAATCGATTTATAATTTATAATTTTAATGGTAAATTAAAAATTTGAGATCAATAATTTGATGATTAAATATGTTAGAACCGTTTGATTGGAAATATATTCATTTCTATCAAATATTTTCAACTTTTACGTGTTAAAGGATAATCAATTATTTTCATTTTAAATAATATATTTAAATATATATTTTTCTTATTCACACATTATTATGTTGTCCTTAATGTAGATCTGAATAAAGATTGTATTTTTCATTTCCATCAACAGCGCCTAATGCAATATTTAACACAAAAAACACACATCTTCCAGGGCTTTTACGGTTATGGAAGAGAGGTCCATTTCCCCAGCACCCCCACTTTCAAGTTTCGGGTCCGATCCGGTCCAAATCGTTTGTACCTCGTTTGTACCTGATTGTACCTCTAGTCCCTTCGTTTGTACCTCAACAGTTTTTAAGTTATCACAATTTTAATTGTGGGGGTGCTGGGGAAATGCCTGCACCCCCACTTTCGAATTTCGGGTCCGATCCGGTCCCAATCGTTTGTACCTCGTTTGTACCTGATTGTACCTCTAGTCCCTTCGTTTGTACCTCAACAGTTTTTAAATTATCACAATTTTAATTTTGGGGGTGCTGGGGAAATGCCTGCACCCCCACTTTCGAATTTCGGGTCCGATCCGGTCCCAATCGTTTGTACCTCGTTTGTACCTGATTGTACCTCTAGTACCTTCATTTGTACCTCAACAGTTTTTAAGTTATCCCTGTTTTAGTTTTGAAGGTGTTGGAGAGATGCTTGAACCCAGCTCGACCTTTAAATTTCGGGTCCGATCCGATCCCAAACGTTTGTACCTCGTTTGTTCCTGATTGTACATCTAGTCCCTTCGATTGTACCTCAACGGGCTTAATTAATCCCAGTTTTATTTTTACAGGGGTGACGGGGAAATTACCCTTTTACCCTGGGACATGAAAACAGTGTATTGAAAGTTAAATTTTTTCTATGATACGTTTGTTAACGGATATCAAGTTATACCTGTCTTACTATCAAGTACATTTTCAACATTTTTTAAGTTCGTGTTGGTAAAATTTTTAAAATTTTGCATAATTTTGTATTTTCCGCATCAAATGTATTTCCATGACTAGTGTAAGTGTAGGCGTACATCATATTCAAATTTACAATGTATTTTTAATAAAAATTGAATAAACAAACGGTTGAATATAATAATTTCTATATGTTATAGTTGTATACGTATTAATCAAAAGTAATTTCATTCTGTTTTCATAAACTATATACACAATTATTTTTTATTCACTATTTAAAAATATGTATTTTCTTTATAAAAAATAAAAAATAAAACGGTCGTATTTAAATTGATCGAACGGTATTTTATTTTGATTATTATAACTCTAATATTGACATTTTCTCATAATAAACAGTTTTGATAAATTTTTTTGCTAACTACCTATTAACACAAAAATTACTCACATATATTTAACGAGAAATTATTGAATTTTGATAACATCCATAATAACCAGATTAAAAGCCAACAATTATAGAGGATTTTTTCAGTATTTGATGGAATAATCTTTTCTCAGATAAAATAATATTATCGCAGAGCAGATGATGTCGGATTATAATAAAATTATGCCGTCGGTCCTTATGTTGAAACCGTTGACAATTCGTAGAAATATACACTGACGGTTTTTTTCTTATTATAACAATTAACTCACCTACGACCAATACATCAATGTTTCACCACGCCATCGCCGCGCTGGAGTTCTTTGTCGCCTTCTGTACTAGATGATTATTTTTAATTATCTACCACATAACAAGTATCACTTACTTAGTTCAATGAATATGTATTGAGAAAATATATTCTAGTATTCTAGCTTTTTGATGTTTAGTTATTTTATTTTCAATCACAACCAGTAATGGTTTACTAGACTTTTTTGGTTATTTAGGCCTCTTATATAATTTAAACATTTTAAAGAAACTTTTGGTTGATTTCATACAACAATATTCTTTGGATGTTATAATTAAATTTTAAGTGTAAACTAACTTAAAATAAAATAATATATAAATAATAAAAAAGATTTAACTCGACATTTGACTTAAATTTAGTTAATTTTAAACCGTTAAAAAAATATATTCCCGATCAAAGTCATAATCCGAACGAAAAATTACGTGTTCCTAAATAATTAATAAATAATAATTAAATAATCATAATAAACAGGCACATTTAATTACACAAACTACATGGTAAAATATTTCAATATTTGAGTTCTAATAACAAAATAAATACCATTGAATCAATTTGAATAAGACACATATTACGTTTTATTAAGGAATAAAATAAATATATATTTTAAATAGTAAATTAAAAAGAAATACGTATATAGTTTTTCAAACAAAATTAAAGTAAAGTTGATTAGTATAATTTTTGTAACAATTTTCATACACATATATTTATATTCAACCGATTGTATTTTAATTTGTTTTTATTAAAAACGCATTGAAAATTTGAATATGATGTACGCCTACACTTATACTAGTCATGGAAATACATTTGAAGCAGAAAATGCAAAATTCCAAATCATTTAAAGCAAATGGAATTTAAAATTGTTGAAATTGTACTTGATAGTAAGACAGGTATAACTTAATATCCGTTAACAAATGTATCATAGAAAAAATTTAACTTTCAATACACTGTTTTCATGTCCCAGGGTAAAAGGGTAATTTCCCCGTCACCCCTGTAAATAAAACTGGGATTAATTAGGTCCGTTGAGGTACAATCGGGAACAAACGAGGTACAAACGTTTGGGATCGGATCGGAAGCGAAATTTAAAGGTCGAGCTGGGTTCAAATATCTCTCCAACACCTTCAAAACTAAAACAGGGATAACTTAAAAACTGTTGAGGTACAAACGAAGGGACTAGAGGTACAATCAAGTACAAACGAGGTACAATCGATTGGGATCAGATCGGACCCAAAATTTGAAAGTGGGGGTGCTGGGGAAATGGACCTATGGAAGAGCACTACTGAAAAATAAGCAGTTTTACGTAATATTTAATGCATACATTTTGTAATGAATGTTGTTTGAAATTATTTGAAAAAAAAAGTGTTTGCGCCAACATGCTTTTTCCATTTTTTATCAGAATACAATTGTTTGTTTTTATTCAACATAATTGAACCAAATTATTTGTTGAACATTTACAAACGTTATTTTATATATAAAATGTGAATAATTTAAACATAAATATAACACCTACACCTACTTTAATCAAACTCATCAATTTCTGCTAAAAATTGATTTAAATCAATTGTAATATCTTCATTAGTATTCATTAGAGTTTTTTGAAATCTTCTGAAATGTTTTCTGGAAATAATCTGTAAGCATGATATAATTAGATCGGAAGTTAGCAGTAAAATATACATTGAATCATCATTCGTATTTGATCTAGAATTTATTTTTATTATTTTGTAGTACCAATTGTACCAAACATTTACACAAGACCAAACTAGACCAAAATTGAAGACTCTACGAACTCCAGAGTAGTATAAGTAAAGAATGAATTTATACGCACAAAAAATTCTCAAAAGTACATTTGTTTTTAAATGTGCACTTTTAATTAAATAGAAAATATTTTATTATAAATTATGTGAAAATGTCACCAGTATTGAAATACAAAATTGAACCATCAGTTTAAAAAATATATTTATTCTCGTTTACGTATGTTTGTAAACGTCTTATAATCGGTGTTTTTACTGTAAAATGCTCAATTAAACATTTTAAAGTTGCGAACGAATAATAAAAGAAAATCACTAGACACACAAAAACTTGGACGATCTTTCACGTAAAAATAATGTGCACAATGCACGACACTGACTGATCGGTTTCCGTAATTCCGTCGAGGTAATGTGTTCAACTCTATCATATGAATTGATCTTTATTAATATAATTTATATAACATATATGCTGCATACGAGTATGTCATTTTATTTTTGGTGACAGCGACTCTGTTCCTTCACTCAATCTATATCGTGTGGTTGTGAACGTGATAATATAACGTAAAACAAATATATGTGCTTACGTTCGTAAAGAAGCATTCTTTTAAATTCTTTGGTCACGCCGTTAATGTTGATATTTTTCGCTACGGTTTGATGTATGGAAGCGTTAAATTGTCCAATCTTGAGTCATAGTCTCCCGTAGCTTAGTTTTAATATGAGTTGACTTTGAAAAAGCACTTTTACACTTGTGACATACTCTACGGAGAAACCTTTTAAAACTTTTTTGCGACGAAAACAAAAAAGGTCTCAATACCGTTTTCTCTAAACTATTTTAATCAAAAAGCTCAATCTCTATTGGTGAGAATATCATCCGAATCCATGTTTCGTGTATTTAAAAACATTTTTAAATCCGCTGCGCGATCGGCCTAGCTTTTCCGGCCGAACGCCGCCGCCGCCAAACCGTTTAATAAACATAATATGTTGTTTTTATATTTTATTTTTATACTACAATTTTTTGATTAGGTTATTATACTAGACAAATAAGATACGCGATAAAGAAATAAGTATCGATCGAACCATATTGTTTAACTGGATACAATTAATACGCCGTAAACATAATAATAATATCGTAATATGTAAAACTTCGTAGTTTGAAAATAACTTCAAATACAAGTAATAACTCATATATACTACTGCTTATGCTTGACAGAACTGTGAAGTTCCATCGAAAGTTACGACATGAAAATAAACCGTGTTAAAATGCTTTTGATGTAAAACGTACACCACGCGCATATAATCAAATATTTTTCGGCTGTACAAGTTGTTCCGTACAAAGTTTAAAACCATGTAAATGGAATAAATGCATCGTATATGCACCGTAAGTGGATAATAATAATAATAAAGTTTGAGCGATGAAATTATATTGAATCCGCCTGCGGTTTGATTTCCCTCGATTCCTTCCCAGTCGAATCGTTTATAATTTATATTTGTTTCGTTCGTACGGCCTGGAGAAAACCAAAGCATCGTGGATGTACACCTACGGTTGATATTATTATTGTTGGCAAAATAATATCGCCCAACGATTTATCGTAACAAATGTAATAATTTATTTTATAACTCAACAAAATAGGTACTTGTGGAAATTGTGTTCTGGAATCACTATACGGATAATTATATTCACATACACACGAGCACGCATACATATACATACAAGCTTTTATGCTTAAAAGTTTTAATTGATAATCGTCTCAGTCAATATTGTACTCGCGGAGGGATCAAAACTTCCCCTTTGTCCAAGTTATAGAGTGCATATGCGCAATATTAATTATCTGTCAAAATAATTTTGAAATTCCGATGCACCGTGTACAAGGATTTCTGTTGATTTTCATATTTTTCCGTTTGAGAGTAAATAAACTCAACAGCTAATCCGTATACAAAACAGTTTTACCGCGAGCACGGTTGGAATGAGATTAAAAGAACAAATACATACCTACGTAGGGTCGTCAACATTTAATTTGAAAAATACCAGCTCAAGGGTATCGAAAGAAAAAAAAGTCATGGTTCTCCGTGAATTTTCATTTAATATTATATAATGTAATAATAATAAAATAAAGTAGGTTCTGAATAGGTATAGGTAAACTATACATTTTTAAAACTTTATTTAACGGCATTTTTTTTGAAGCATTTAATAAATGTTTTCGTTTAACATTATGTATAGAGTTCTACATATTTCACGTAACTTCATCCGAGATAAGCTTAATAATAATCACTATTGGGAATTGATAAAAACTAATTGCATCAAGTATATTTTTCCGGTTTTTCTAATAAAAAAAAAATCCATAATCGATTAAAGACGTTGAGCCAGAAAAAAAGAAGGCTTTCCGGCTTTTAAACTATTTATCGCTCACCAACAGATTACATTATTTTTCTTCTAATAATTTTCAATTAAATTGTATAATATACCAACAGTGAAACAATAATAGTTTTCAAATACCTAAAGTAAATTAAAAAAAGTAAATTAACCAAGTACATGAAAAATAAATTATCTATTTGGAAAAATAACAATTTTAAGATTTTCAATTTATATTGAATTTTTTCCAGTCCATAGTCGTAAACCAAAAATAAAAATTAATAATAAATTGCGATTTTAAACAAATACAAAAACCCATGTCATATAATTTAAAATCGTATTAGTTTTTAAAAAAATACCATAGTTGTACTGCAAAATTTAGTAACTGTAAAAAAATAAAATAAAAACATAAATAATAAGTATAAACAGTGGTTGTACGGGAAATATACATTTATAAATGTGCTTTCGCGTAATAAATAAATTCATCGATGGTATTTTAATAAATAAATAAATAATCAAATAGTTTGTATATAAATAAACAAATGCTTACTCTGCAGTTTTATTATATTTCCAAAGTATGAGCGGTTTCGAATTAGAAATTCATCTTATAACGAGAACATAAATTATAATATAAAACGTTTCATGAAATTCGTAATAATTTGTTAGACAAAACGAAGTGGTATAACATTTAGAAATAATATCCTTTTTGTGAAAATAGAATATCATAATTCGCGGCTAGTAAAATGCATGTTTATCTGTAACGTTTTATCGATAAAGGCGACTTGATTTTCCTTTCGCGGGATTATTGCAACAATACTTACGTAACTTAAGCTGTACTCGGTATAATATTAATTGTATCAAACTCAGATTTGTGGGAATAAACACATTTTTAACAAAGTGCTCGATGAATTTAAGCGTAGAACTTTTATTCGAGACCCAATGCGTGTTATAAAACGTAGACAACATATAACATAGAGTATAGATCAAAGTTCAACGTCCATTATTCTTGTCGTGGACGCCGACGGATTCAAATCAATCAAACCGGATAATCTCATTAGATCGGGGCTGACGGAGAGTGCAACGTGTCCGAAAAATACATAAACTGAATATACAGGGATAATTCCGGACTACGAGGTGTATTGAAAAGCTCGTTGGCGTTGATTGAACAAACAGATTACCGTTTCAAACTTTAGCTTGATTTATTTGATTAGGAAACGCATTAATGAGTCATGACATAAAGTAAACTGAAATGATAGAACGGGAATATTCGACGAAAAATATACCGTGTCGTTGTTCGACGCACAAAAACAACGACAATTTAACACAATTAAAATGTATTAACAATCATTACAAATACACAGAAAACGTGTGTTGGAAAGTAAACAAACAAATACTGACACATCGAATCGAAGTCGACTTACGGAAAATTGCTTTATGCGAGCGCGAATCGTGTTCGCATTGGTAACATTTTTGCACGGTCCTTGAAATGTGCACAACAATAATTGTTGTTCGTTGAAAACATGTATCTTTGACTATACGAATAACAACAACAATCGTTGTTGGTTTTACGTGATTACAACGTGGTCTTTCTTATTGATTGCACGAGATTTTTACTGACCAAGATGATTCGGAACGAACAATACAAATCCCGAAAAAATATTGTCAATACGAGCGAAAAATGTATAGATATATTTATAATTATAAAAAAAATAATGAAAAATATGATTACCAGTCTGCCCTACCCGTTCACGTGATTGAAAGCTGAAAACTACACGCGTTGTCTACATGCAGAGTTAAAATTACATTTTAACGAGAACATATATTGACTTTTTTTTTTAATAAAAACAATCGAAACAGTCCGTTGAAAAAAGTAAACTTTTTTTTCGCTATTACTATAAAAAGTTAAACAACAACTTTTATTCACTTGTATGCGCTTGTGGCCGTACGTAATTTTTTTTTCGCACCGATAGATAATTATTATACATCGACGGCGAATAATTGTCAATACCAAACACAACGCTCACAATAGAAATGGTATCGGTTTTGATGAAATCAGTTTTATTGTTTTTATTTATTTATTTTTTTTTTTAATACTATTTGTTATTGTTTTTCGATAGCCATGACCTACGAACGGTGTGTACAACGAACCGTAGTTATGCTATAAATAATACTAGAGAACAACTATTAATTACGACATCGGTGCGACGAGAGAGACAACGATATAATTCACGGACGTCGCAGTTAAACTGATGACGATGAAATGTGTGGAGGGGATCGAGTATAGGGGTTTAGAGAAAAGCGAAACGAGTGGCTGTAGGGGCTTACTGGTGAAGTCTAAAAGTCAATATATGCGTTTAGATAGTAAGCGTCAGGTGGAAAGGAAAGATTTATATTAATCTTTTAAAACGTCAGTGATTATAATATTAATTTGTAAATCGCAACACACGTAGGTTATGGAATCAGCATAACGCGTGATTTTTCGGGTGCGCAAATCGCGCATGTTAGTCACGTTACGCACTTCATCATCACTCCAACTTCCACAAAGTTAATCCTTTCCCTCCCCCCAAACTTCACCGTATTGCCTCGATCCGTACCGGATCAATTACCGACGGATCGATAGGTACGAAACACCGCGCGGGTTAGTCGTCGCCTATCCGCAGCGTTACCTAATTTCGTATACTACACATCATGTACCAAGTCCTAAAGCATGTCCGCTTGCATGCGCTTATCGTAATATTTAATCACGAACCGTATGCTTTGATAAGTCGATACGCGCGTATTCCATCATTCATTAGGGAATGATAGCACGTCTAGGAGATACTTTTTGTCCCTTCATATGACGGTAAATCTCTTATTCGATCGGAGATAAGAACAAATCTCATTTCGCCAGTTTCCCCCGTCAACAACGACCGCGTACGATTTCGTGTCCATAGACGTGACGCCGTCGACGGCCGTTTAGTTTTACATACTTACGCGACAGGAGCTCGACAACCGTAACCATGGTCCCGGGACGTATGACCAACGTAGGCGTTCGCGTATTTTCGCAACATTGCATTAGCAACGGGATCGTTGTGGACATCGAAATCGATCAGTGTCCCGTTGAACTGCAGCGGACGACATAATGATCATTACTCGGTTATCCGTACCAACCGTATAAAATCACACCGGGACTCGGGATTTAATGATAATTATTACCGTCGGAGGGGCACCTGCTAATATGCGTTCGGTTCGTCTAATGGGTTTTTCGCCCGGCACACTCCGTCAGCTTCACTCGCTCCGAGCGGAGCATAACACGCGAGCCGTACCGTTGTTGTTCGATCGGGAGTTTTCGCGATCCGTCCCGTAAACGATAAGTCGATCGCAATATCGTTATATTCGCGAGCGTGCATCTGAGGGCGCTGGGAAAACGTGAGCGCGCGGCGGTAAGGAAAAACAACGGAACGGCCCGGAGTAGACAACAATCGGGTTATGAACAATGCGCCGTCGTGCCATTGAAATGTTGACAAAAAGCGATAACTGATAAAGAGCCGTTCGGGCCCTTTGTGAAATCTCGTCTTTGATTCATTCGCATTATCCGCACGGTTTTATCGCGCTTTTCGCGTACCGTTCGCCCGGTGCTTTCACAGCCATCTCACTGCTGCCGCCGCGAGCCGAGGGAATGGGTTTGAACTTGGCACGTAGGATGAGAGTGACACGCACACAACAATACGTTTTTATTATTTTTCGTTATCCAGAAAAGCCTATAATCCCGATACTAAAAGCGTCTACATATCCAAAAGTATAATGGATATTATTGCTGTTATTCGTGACGTAGATTATCTCGCCACTGGAATATATGCTTTCCAACGCGCACGTGTGCAATACACGTGTGCACGAAAATATCGCGTGCGGAGAGAGAAGAATTCGAAACAATTATCTTTTATAACATTCAATTACACATAATAATGTTGTTCGAAAACCTCTCCTCGCAACCGCGTCGAAGGAGATTTAATATTAAAAAAAAAAAAAAACCCAGACACTTTGCCCGACTCGATTATGTCATAAAATAATAAAAAGTTAAAAATTAGTAAACGGTAAACACTCGAAAATAAATAATAAAATATATCCTAAACATTGAAATAAATAAATGTTTAGCCTGGAGTTTGTTATATTTTTAAAGTATGATCGGTTTCGAATGAAAAATGTATTACTTCAGTTATGTATTTATTAGTCATGTTTTTGTTTAGATTATAGCCGAATCAATGGACTTTTTACTGTATTTTTATATAACATTATGTACATGGTTAAAGGTAAGTATAATTCAGAGACTATTTTTTATAAAGATTCCGATAAAACTAAATATTTAAATTATGAGACAAAAAATGAAATTTATATGTCAATTAATTAATTATGAGTAGGAGTGATAGCGGTATGAAATAGCGGTTCTCAAACTGTGCTCCGTAGAGCCCTAGGGCTATGAGAAGTTTAGGGACTTCGTGGCTCTTTGGCCATATCTGAATCGATTCAATTATTCAAGTATCGTTACGTTTCTTAGTGATCGAAGAAAAACTCTGGGCCTTGAATTCCGCAATGAATCATACAATTTAGTAATACCCATTTAATTTACGATTCAGACTTCTGATAAAATTTGATAATTTTGACTTCATTACTTGGCTGGTATTTTCACAAAATCAAATTAAATAAATTTATCAACACAACTTAAAGTGACCACGTAAAGTTTTCACAGCAAATGACAAAATCCAAGCTTCAAAAAAAAACTTAAATTATGGACCGTGTGTTTTTCACAACATAAAATTGATAATGATTGATGTCTGGAATAAATATTCCTGATTTTTGGGGCTCTGTAAACTTTGTTAGGAACATAAGGACTCCACGAACGAAAAATTTAAGAACCATTTCTCTAAAGACTATCGGTATTACCGATTGTCATAGACCATTGTTCTGATTAAAATAACATCAGTGCATTTATAGTTCTCGATTCGTTAAATGGTCATAAAAAATATTCTTAAATTAATCTTTTTTTAAAAGAATATCAAAATTATAAAATATAAATATATCACTTATTAAACACTTAATGATGTAATAGTTCATGCTTATAATACCAGAATTTCCAATTTAATTTCACATTACTCATTAGTATTATACTCTTGGATATAAGCACAAGTTTCTTATTAACAATAATTCATTAAACAATGCTAATTTTATCGATTTTGTTTTTTTTTCTTAACGCATTGATATTATTTGTATTGTTATTTTATTCTTATCACCTATAATTTACATAGGCTTCATATATATATATATATATATACATATAGCTATACTTTTAATTTTGTTCAATTCGATGTCAGTTTAGCTATAATGTTTGTACATTTCCATAATACGAGTAGTATAAATAATATATTATATTGTATGCTGTCTTCGTACATAAATAAAATGTCACAGCTTGACTAGATTTTCCTGCAATATGTGTAGAGTTTTAATTGTTTTTATCTTTTTAAAACTAAATGCAAAAAATGATTTTCTTGTCATTTTTCAAACACTATGTGTGAAATAATTTTTACAATCGCATTTTTAAAATTCGGGCAAACAGCAAAGAAAACAAACATTATTGCTTTTTTAATAACATTGAAGACATACAACTCAAAGATAAATATGTTATTTCTTAAACAAATGTTTTGGATACCGAATGAAGCAAAAAAAAAAATTTGATTTCCTTTAATGCGCACCAAAAGTGTCGAATATCGTATTTAAACAGCAACAATTGGACACAGAAGTTACTCGAGTGAAATATGCTCTTTCTTTTCAATGATAATCCTTAAATTGTTAAATTGTAGAGCCCTACCTTACTGTACGAAAATCATTTATAAAATATATATGAATTTAATTTTGTTTTCGTTTTCAAACTATCGATTTAGACCACACTGTATTTTTTTTATACTATTATTATTATTATCAGAGCCGTACCGAGCTATTTTTTATCCTGAGACAGGACTAAAGCAATGCGCCCCCATAGGTTGTAGGATTGACACACTCGCAGGTTTTATTATGTATAATACGATTCAGAAAATCTGAAAAATTTTAATTAGGTTTCTAGCAAAATAAGAAATAACATTTTTAGCCGCAAGTATATAATTATTAATTATTATCTTCTTATATTATGGTAAACAAATAAATTTTATATTTGCAAATTATTAGATATTTCAAAATAATAATAATAATAAAAATACAATAAAATCAATAAAATAGTTTAAAACAATTATTATTTAAAATTTAATTTTCCTTGCTTTTGTGTCAGCAAATTTATCAATAATTTCATCATAATCTAGTTTACCAGCGATTTATGTTCCTATCGAATGTATGTCCATGGTTGATAATCTCTCCTGAACCATTATAGATCTTAAATATATTTTTATTAATTTAAGATTGCTGAAGCTCCTTTTACATGAAGCCGTCGTGATTGGAATCGAGAAAAAATCCTTATAGCAATTTTAATATTTGGATACGATTCTTTTAGTTTATAATCGGAATCATTTGTAATAAATCCAAAACTATATAATAATTAAAATTTTTTCTTAAGTTAATAATTTAATATTTTTGCGCCCCCCAGCTTCAGGCGCCCAAGGCAAGTGCCTCGCTCGCCTCACCCTAGTTACGGCTCTGGTTATTATTATTATTGACCACAGAAAATTTGTTTTTTTTATAACGTCATTATAAATATTATAATAATTATGTCAATATCTAACAACGTTTTTAACATATTTTATCATTTCTTAAAAGAATCGTTCAACTTATTTTTTATTTTTTTATTTCACTGATACTGTTATTCATCGACATCATACTTGCACGGAATATTAATACTTTTTTCCGCTGGGAAAGCATTATAAAAACTTTCAAATACATTCGCCTTTTGAAATTGTACGGTTTTAAAGATGAATAAAAAACTAATAAATTCAACTTATCCGTGGTATTATGTGTTCAGAAAAAGCTCAATTTATAAAATATTACAATAGGAGATGATTTTGTTGTTATAAAACAGAAGACGTGTTAATAATATTAGTCAGATTGGTGAGGATAATACAGAATTATGACGAAAGAATAATTTCTCAGATCGTATGTAGGTCGAAAATAAGAATAATTTGAAAAAATGAACATAATTGATGGCAGCGTGGTTTTAATATTATTGTCATTAATATCGCTCAAGAACCTGAAAAACGAATCTGACCAAGACGTTTCAAAAATATACATCGGTTACCAGCGAGTTTTCAATATTGAACACTTGTGAATCAATTTTGTTTGATTTTTACTTTTAGATACATACATTTTAATAAAATAATATTTATTCAGTAATAACTAATAATTAATAACATAATATAAATATAAATGTATGTAATACACATACACACTGTGTATACGCAGTATAATAATAAAAATATGTTTGTAAACTTCACATTAAGAAAAATGCATGTGTAGGAGGTACACAAGATTCAGTTCACACAGAGGAAAAGATTATGGGTTCAACCCCCTCTCGAAATATCAGAAAAACGTTATAAAAAAATGACCTGACCTACAAAATGATTAGTTATTTCAAAGTTTCCCGTGAGATTTGCAAACAAAATATTTAATTATATATATATATATTATAATGAGTAGGTAATATATTCATAAACATCTTACATATTACATATTTTTCAAAACCCTTGGAAATCGCTTCCCGGATTTGCCCCTAAGTAACCCTTTCAAACAAGCCTACCGCGTACCGCACCCGCTGTACCGAAACGTCTAACATCCAATGGCTAGAGATGCCTCGGATCAATAAACAAAAACAAATATGCAAACGTAATTGATAATCTGTTTGGGCGTCCTGTTTAATTCCATTTGCAGCGTTGATAATCTTAGGAAAAAATGTTAGTTTATGTTAAACTTGAACGTTTGTTAGCCGAGCACATTGGCGTATTCGATGCAGGTGCCAAGGGTGCTCAACACCTTCAGCTATATGCGTAACAATACGATTGTATTATAAAACATCGCGATCATCATTGCATGAGATTGCTTTTCAGGAAATATCTAGGACCTTAACGGCGATGAATATCGTGTTTTATCTTTGACTTGTTTAACAATGTGAAGTGTAGTGATTTTCATTAACATAAAAACAATATCCATTTTAACAGTTGAGTTTTTTAATTCGTTGTAATCTATAGAACATTATCAAATATTTTTATTCTGAAACACGAGAATATGACTAATATCTGATATGAACTCGTCTGTCGTGTTATGCATAGTATTGATCTTATGCAACGACAAGACAAAAATAAAATAACGCGAAACGGTTAAATGCAATTTCAAATGTTCGCTGATTTAATGTCAAAACTTATTAAGCACTGATGTGTTTAGTTGAAACAATAAAATACTTATTTATATATAACAGTATTATAGAATACTATTTAGAAAACACGATTTTAATTTATTTTATGTTCCTATCTTAAATTATACTACCGATTTTATAAAAATATTGGTTTTTTTTTTTATTTTTAAAAGAAAATTTAATTACTTAATGTCTTCCTAACATCATTAACGATTTATTATAACTTTCTTATTATTATATCTATGTATATCACAGAGGTATATCAATGAGGTAATTCATGTTTTTGGTACACTATGGCTAGACGATAATGTACATATAATGACTCCTTTTTTATTATTATTTTTTCGATATTCAGCAAACAAATGATTAATAATTAAAATTAATGAACATGCAAACTGTGTAGATCCCTCCTTCCTCAGTATTGTAAGTCATTTTTTATAACCAAGAAAATAAAACACCTAATTTTAAGTAAGTAGACATTTGAAATATTCTGATAATATTGTTAAGTAGTTATTTGAAAAATTCTGAAAATACTTTTAAGTATTCAAATATACATCCAAAATGTTCGTGATCAAATAAATAAAAAAACAAATAAACAGATGAATGAATATAAATTCAGATAAAAAATAACAAAGTTATTTATTATCATAATTGGTTTAAAGGAACAAAAATACATATTAAATTATAATAACCGGTGCAAACGTATGTTAGTTACATGTGTCATAAAATACCCTCGCGTAAGACATTTTTTTTTTAACTTGATTAAGAATTTGGTAGTTTTTCATGAATCATCTTAACTACGTATCGAACATATTTCTAGGACAACGCATTAGGAATTTGCTCTCGTTTTTTTTTTTTTTTTTTATAATCTCCATAAACGCGTTAAATTTTTTATTTTATAAATATTATACATTAGTGTTCGACAATACTAAAAACCTTGTTAATAACCTCGACTCTGGGGTTATTGGCTGGAATACAAATTTTTAAAAGCCAATTACCGTATAACTTGAAAGGTTTCCGTTTTCGTTTGACATCGTATTAGATTCATCCCGACACAAACGCTAAACAGTTTATTCAATGATTATGTATTATTATTATTTTTTTTTTTTGCAGTGTTGGGTGGCCCATTATATTATAATATGCAATTTATGTCAGCTTGTTTATATTTGACACTTTAAAAGCGCTATGGCACAATTAGTGAACATTTACCGCTCGAATTTATTATTTCATTTCAAAAATCATAAAAAAATAATACATGCAAGCGCGAGTTTTCACATTTCATATGCATATATGAAATGTGGAGCAATTGGATTCGCGTATTCATTTTAATTCGAGGTCCTTTTAGTTTTTTCCGATCGAAATAAATTGCAGAAATGAAACATTCGAAATATTTAAAGTCTCGATGTTCGAGTGGAATGAAAGTTATTTTCGTTTCAATATTCATAATTATTGTAAGAGTTGTGTAGTACGAAAAGTTTAGAATTAGTTTCAGCGACCGGTGACAAATTAAGAACTATTCATATCTGCTAGATGCATGTATTCAGTGGCGTAACAACCGGAGAGGATAGCGATGTCTAGGATCGGGGTCCTAAGATCCAATGGGGGCCTCATCATGGAAGTAAACTTGGAGGGTATTTTTATCGCGAAATAACAGAATAACACGTTACACGATAAATAAGTAGTAATTTGGCTTTATTGAAAAAAATTCATTCATCAACATTCCATTAATTATAGGACCCAAAGATCCAAATTTCGCCATTGCATATATTGATATAATAATTGTAATAATGATCAGAACATTTTCCACCCCCGAGGGTGGCTATTGCAACTAAATTTACCAATACGTGGTTTTCGACGAATCTTAAAAACCACGGGTATACTTGTGTATAGACTGTAGGTATTATAAATTTAAAAATTGGCATCGTTGTATGCATATACTATGCCAGTACCTTATTCCAATGATGGATCAAATATTCGAACGTCTTCACAATGTCTCGGTGACATGATGGCAGTGGCGGCACGATGCGGGTTTTATCGAAGCAGCTGTTTCATGACTAAAATAGGTTAGGTATTGTAGCGTGATAGTAAAATTTAACACAAAGTTTACACTCAGAAAAAAAATATTATTATATATTATTTTGTTTGAACCCGTTAATCTTAATATTTACTCGGAATTTAAAACTTTGACTTGAGATGGGTACTCGAAATGCGTGACTGCTTCAATGGAAAACAAACTTTGCGCTGCCACTGCATGATGGTGACGTACCTACTAATGACGCTTGGGATCTTGACGCTTTATAACAAATAAATAAATAATGTTTTGCGATTCATATGTGTATTTTTTTTTTTAAGTTTCTAATCCAATATGTTACAGTATATGACGATAATAATAAACGAAGGAAGGAAATAGATTAATTAATTAATTAATTAAAAAAAAAAAGGTATGATATTAAAATATTCTTACTACACTCACGTTTTCATCGGTTACTCGTTCAAATGATCGTTGTTTATTCTTGTAAACTGTCAATGGATTTCTTTTGGTCCCCGCACTAAACGCAGGTATCTACGGCAACATATCGGTATTGGTTTTCGTAACACACATCTATAACATTACAGTAATTTTTTGCATTTTTGTTCGACTTTTGATCCAAACTCGTACTCGACACTGTGTATTGCTCGTCGTCAGTACAGCGACGTGCACGGGATGATGGAGAACGAAGAAGAGATCAATAAGAAAATCGAAGGTTAGTTGTGAATTATTTCACTGAACGAATAAACAGTTCAATTGATTATATTACGGTTGTGTAATTTTTAATCAACACAAGTAGAGAGTTGATAAAAAGAACTTTAAAAAAAGATAAGAACTTAAAAAAATTCCAACGCTCTTCGAAATAAACCACTGCTCGCTTGTGTGAAAATAATCATCTTTTAAAAAAAATAATCATCTGTCTCCCCTTCCTTCTCTCGTTTCATCGGTTTTCGAAAACAAAAACTTATATACAAGAAAATTGTTAAATATTAAAGCATTCAAATTACTAAGAAATTGTAGAACAATGTAAATAATTCAACAACCAATGCGTACGAGTTCAGGTCGTACTTAGTTCAATAAAAAAGGATCAAAACAGTAGTCGTCGCATAAACGTGCGCGGGTAAATGCCATTTGCTTTTAATAGGAAATATTTGTTTACGTACATCTGAATTATACGAGCAAACAGCTTTTGGAACCAACTAAAATGGGTGTTACAACGGGTCAAGGAAATCACGTACGGTCGAAAACAATAAGTTCGTGTTCACGTGGTCCGTCTGACCAAAAATCTATATAGCCGAATGGGACGTGCAGAACATAAACGATGGTGTAAATCAATTACTGGAAAAGCAGAGATAATAATAAAATCTGAGTGGGTGTAATTCCGAGAAATTGAAAACCCCGTTGAAAAACCAATGTATGTCAGACGATAGGGACACTGTTCAAAGAAATCCTGAAAACTCGTTACGCGGGTCCATCGTTTCACCCGGCCAAAGGGTTCGTCCTTGCTGGAATTGAAAAAAATAAAAATAAAAAAAAAAATACACAAATTTCAAACCTCCCTTTATTGCGATCAGGCGACGATTGAACATCTGAATATAGAAATATTCGAGTGCTATCAGGATAGTCGGGTAGTGCAGTTTTAGCACATAATAAGCGTGCGTATGTGTAAGAAATAAAATCCCTTTCGCAATCATGCGAACCGCACAGCTGTCGGTTATTGTACGGCTATCGCAATCTCGAAAATCACTGTGTCCAACTTAGGATAGGCCGGTACTAACGGTCACCGTTTTCACTAAAACATAATTTTTTATTTTTTTTTTTTCGAATCACGCTGATCGTAAAAATTCAAAACACCGGTCTGAAAATATTAACATACAAAAAAAAAAAAAGAGAGAAAAAAACCACTAATATTAAGTCCAGTCGATTTTTTTTTTTACATTTTTAAAAAATAAATTACGAAATTTGCGACGATCTCCCCCGTTCCGGGATCGGTTGTACCGGGTCGATCAAAAAACGACGAGGTCGAGTTCAAAACTTTTATTTTTCAACGTTAGAAAACTGCCGAGTTGAAAAACCGACCAACGCGAATGAAATATATCCATAGGTAGTTGTCGGATTACCGGCGTCTCGTACGAGAAACGTGATAACCAAACGTAACCTTTAACGAATCACAAAGCGTGACACGTTACGACTCGCTAACTTTGGGTCTGTCCGCAGGCGAATTGGACCAGTGGTACAACGACGCACGAGATGTCCTGGAAGACGTTCGACGGATTCCGGCTCGGTGCGAATTCGGGATGATCCACGTCACGGACGAGATCGTCTACTGGGAGACACGATGTTAGTGAGCCGGGGCCACGCATTTTGGTCGGGTAGGCCCAGTGATGACATCCCCATGGAGGGGTCTTGTCCTACGGTTTTCACGACCTAGCGCGTTGCGGTCAGCGCTGGCGGGAGAATTCGCGGGGCCCGGGGAGGATTTTTTCACGGGACCTTGGAATTTTTTTTTGAAATAACAAAAAACAAATTTCTGGAACGCTCCTCCCCTCTCAGCACTCGTATGACACGTTTTTCTGTTTCGCATAACTTGTGTAAAACAATTTCTCCTCGGTACGGGTATTCGATTTTATCATTAAAACGTCAGCAATACATTGTTGTTTATCAATTCATCATTATTACATTATTTACGCTACAATACAAACAGGTACTTACTAAACATAATGTTGAATTTAAAGATTAAAATACATTTTCACGTGGCAGGGGACACTTTCTGTGCACTTTAAAAAGCAAAATTATAGGCTTATAAATTATCATTTCCACGAGAGACGCGGGCACGGGCGTGGGGTTCTGAAACGGTGGAGCTCTGGTCAGCTTCAGACTTAGGCCCTTCTGCTTTGGCTATCCGCCGGCGCTGATTACGGTTGATTACGACGAATGACCGAAACGTATCGTATCCAACGTAACGGGGACGCATACTTTTCGTCTACAAGTGGCGGGTAAAAGTGTTAAAACGGTTCGCTACTCGTTCTAACTACTGACGATTTAACGAGAGAAATCCGTATATTTGGCTAATGCCATTTTTTACATCGTAAAATTAATCGAAACCGTAGCTGTACACTGTAATAGATTTAATGACATCATGCTAAATGAGCATGTGTATGTCATAGCGAGTGAATTGTCGTCAGTAGTTTTCCAACGAGTAGCACGCGAACGTACGTCCCACAGACTTCACCGGAAAAATGAAACGTGCTTATTTTTTACAACATTTTCTGGTTATTCGATTGTTTTTCGCGGTAAATATGCGAAGCTTAATTTAAATTCGATGGAAACGATCGTGTTGTCGCAGTTTATCAATAGTGAAAATTAAAACAAATTTCGTTCGAGTATTACAAATAATTCGTATAAACAGTTCTCGAGAATATACATTTTAATGTGAATCACAACCGAGGATAGACAATAAAATACAATTAAATCAATTTTCTGAGTATCATACTAATAAAATAGAAAACCAAGAAATTATAAAATAATATATAAGTCATGAATGACGAATCGTGTTCGACGAAATCGTGTGGAATCCTAATAATCGCACAGCCAAACAAGTGTTCAGTAGAAAAGAAATCGGTAATTCTTAAAATGAAATAATAGCAGTCACCAGTGGCGGCGTGAACTTTTTATTTCAATGACGCAGTCAACAATTCTCAATACCTAATCGATTGGCACTTTTGCGCTATTGATTATTGTGCATTTAATTTATATTCAGTCGATTACGCTAAAACAAGTTCCTAACTTCTACTCAACTACAAACGTCAACTTTCAACACGCACCCACCCACCATATTTTTTCGTGACGCAGCTCCGTCAAATTAAATGTACGATGCGAAAAGATAGTAATAATATTAGGTACTTACATAAATATTTCACCGTCTAAAAACAAATTCCATCGCAGTTACATCGATGAAATATACAACGAAAAAAATTTGCCTCGAACGAATAGTTCAGTTGTACCTAGTAAAAAAATAAAATATAAAGTCCATGTCATAGATTTCACAGAGGTTACTTAGGAGAGAGCACAATTTCTACTACACAATGGTTTTGAAAGCGGATTTGTTTTATTATCTTCTGAAATTCAGTAATAATTTCTCATTGCAATCGACATTTTTTGTACAGATCGAACATTTCAACATTTTTTTCATTTCACATCACAACAGATATCTTTTCAAACTATTATTCAGAATTGATTTGATTAATAATTATTGCATGATATCTGTACTAAAATAATACGTTATAATAACGCTCTGATAAATGTATGAAATATGTTGTGCACGAGAATATGAGATAGTTCTAAGCCAAAAACAATGTGCGAACACTGTGATAAATCTATACAAAATTCTAAAAAATTTAAATAAACCATGTTAAAGCTTTGCGGCGTAAATTTAAATTACTTGGATTAGCTTCACAACAGTAATGCCGATTCTGTTATATATTATATATATTTAACACATATTATTTTCGGATTATAATTTTTGAACCCAAAGGGGGTCCGAGACAATAGTTGACTAGAACGAACAGCCGTACAAATTTTAAACGATAAAATAACCGAGTTTACATACCATCCAATGAATATGTACTCGTATGTAATAATACAGTAGCAAAATATGACAAGAAAAAAAAAGTAAAGATACAATCACTATGCAAGAAAATAAAAACAAAATCGTTTCTGTTGAATTTAAATTAAAAAATGTTAAATGTTCATGCAAATGTTGAAACAAGAAATTCAAATCACATAAAAAATATCATCTGAGCAATATGAACTCAAAGAATCATAAAATACTTATTATCATAATTAGTTTTAACTGTAACAAATAAAAAGTAAAAAGGAAGAGAAAATATACACGTTATGTCTGGATTATTTAAAAACATTTAAATTGTAAGTTATTGATATAAATCGTATTTTATGACATATATATCTGACGTAGATAACATTTCTAATTTTTTTTTTTAAACATTGGTATGGACACATTTAGGAGGCAAATACGAGTAGTGACAGTATGTTAAACTTTTCATTTACGATTATGATAGTAGGAGGCATTCGTATTTTTCGGAAGATAACTTGTATGAATCAAACGTAATAGTGTTTTTATTTATATTTTTATTGCATAGTTATGACCATATCAAGCATTATAAGTTCATTGAAATACAAGACGGCAATCGACAAATTGGAGATTCTCAGACACAACGAGTCTGCGTACATAGAACTGTACGACACTATGTTAAACTATTTAGAGGTAATTTTCGTTAGATTAATTGAACAAATTTCGTACAACCGATATAGTATACAGTACATGGTGTACGGGCGCACGTTTCGTACAATCATACATATATTTTTTTTTCGTCCTGCCATTATTTTATGAACAATATTGTATATAAACAAAAAATGATTGGTTCCGATGCACTTATTGTATTTATCTAGTAAAGAGTTATAATGATGGCATTCCGTACACATTCGGTACCTATATAATTTGTAACACTTAATAACGTACACGCAGAACTGTTGCAATCATCCGTTGGTCAGTTTTTTCCAATTCAGATTTGATAAGACTAACTTCCGAAAAGAACGACTCGAGTGTAGAAGTCAAGTAAAAATTGACGAAATATCCAAGGTTTATTTTTAAAATGATTCTTAAAGTGTAGCCTTACTATTTATTAATGATAATTAAACGTAATCGTACAAAATCGAAAAAATGTAACAAAAATAAATATTCACGTTTTTCACGTGCCATAGATTTTCCATTCGTTTTATGTTATGTGATTTGTTTTTTTTTTTTTTGCGTAAAAAGAAAAATGTGCATGACCATTAGGATGTGTCCACTCCTAAGGAATTTCAAAGCGCCATAATGTTTCATAATATTGAGGAAAAGGATAATTCCAGGGATAACGATAACCAATAATATTCATTCGTGATAAATCGGGTAGGATAACTAACAGTAATATACGCGATAACATGTACCCATGGTCGATGGATCTAACGTTACGCAGGGAGGACGAAAACATTTTTTCTGCTGCCATAAACAATTTGATGACTGAAACGTGTACACATGTTAAAAGCTCAATGCAACGCCAACAAGGTGATACCCAACTGCAGTTAACTGTTGTTGTCGTCAGGGCTGGATCAAAGGACATGGAAACTGGGGGGGGGGGCTATTTTACCAGGCCACGAGTTCAAAGGGGTCGCAACGTATTTTATAACCGTTAGCTAACGAATATAAAGCATACCGCTTTATCAATCAACTGTGACAATACACTGTATCAGCGTTTCCCAAACTTTTTCTCTGCCGGGCCCCTTAGAGAGAGAAAGATTAAACGCGCACCCTCTTAATACAAATAAAATCCAATAATAAATAATATGACTAATTTTAATACATTATTTTCTGAACTAAATGTACATATTTTTATGATAAATAATTGATTTAGTAAAAAAATGGATTAATATATATATATATATATATATATATTATTTGTATAATAATTAATAACTGTGTTCAATGTGATGGATGGTGTTGTTTCTTAGATAATAAATCTGATATTTTAGGATCTACATCGGAAAGTTGAACACGTAAATTTGGTTCTATATTAAATCGATAAATACTATCCATTGATATACGATAGAAACTACGAATAACTAATATATACCATTTATGGCACAGTATGTATGAGTTAACTGGGTTTTCACTAACGATAACTATTTCGACAATGTATAATCGTCAGTGTTTTCAATTTACGTTCGCGGATCCTGTCCAGTATGCGTGCGGGCTCTTAGGGGTCTACGGACCACAGTTTGGAAAACGCTGTGCTGTATGAGTGCACTCTACGACGTAAAATTATACTGCACTGGTTTTGATCAATATTGATAAGAAATTATTAAATCCTAATCAACGCAATTTTACCGGCCGAAAGGGCCTCGCCAAAAAACGATAGTCCCTCCTTGCCCGACTTATACTGACGCCATAACCCGGCGCTGATTTTCGCGTTCGGTGTCTCGTTGGAACGAGAGCAGGGACGCGTCCGTCCAGTGTATCACGTACCCCTCCCCTCCCAACCGCGTTGTTAACGAACAACGAATATTATTCGTTCGATCGACTGCACGCACACGTGGCGTCGGCCAATTATTTCCAACAGGAAGCGTCGGCCGAATCGCGGTCGAACGTGGACTTCTTGCAGGTGCTGAGACGGCCGTGCGAGGACCTCTACGAAGTCGAAACCATCGACGACATCAAACACCGCGTGCCGGACATTCTGAAACTTTTCCTGTTCGTGGTCACGGAATCTCCGCACTACAACGAGCCGTAATACACGCGCGCCTGTTTTTCACGCCACGGCTTCCGCGATTAATTTCCGTTTTTGTCTCCTAACGCGACGCTCGTACGCCCGGTCCACTTCAGCTTCAACTTCGACCAGCTGTGCGATTACCTGGGCAATCAGATCGTGTTCCAGTGCCGGCGCACCATTGACATCGGCACCGTGCTGGACACCGACGCCGAGACGGTCGTGCCTCTGATACGCGCGTGCGTGAAGTGCACCGAGAATTTCATAGCCGAGTACAAACACGTGAGTGTACGCACATCGCGTTTTTTTTTTCCTCCTCCCCGTTTGCCTTGCGAAATCGTTGTTTGCGCTCTTCGGTTTCGTCGGTTGAAACGTAACCGCGGAACGACCTTAACGATTTGTTCGTCTGTTCGCGTCTATCCGCGCGCAGATAGTCCATATCATCAACGAGCGGGAATCCACGACCGTGTTGTGGACGAAAGCCAAGACCCCGTACGAGTTCATCGGACGCTGCGACGACCTGCAGAACCTGTTGAAGGCCCTCGGCATATTTAAAAGGTATTCCGATACGTACGACGAAATGTCGCGCGAACAACGTTAAACGGTAACGGTACGACGGTCATTTATTTATTTATTTTCCCCTCCCCCCGATCCGTTTCTCCAGGTCGGACGAGAACTCGATGAACTCGCCGCAATCAAAGTTCTCGGTATTGCTGATGCAGTGTTTGGAAAAAGACGGAGGCACTATCGAACGTAATTTCGACAAGATCATGGACGATTTGAAGAAACACCTGATGTCGATATTCGACGTGACGGATTCCGATTGGACTTATCATATAAACATGTAATGCACGACGAGTAGTACACGTCCGCGTTCGAACCCGTTCTAGATACGCTTTCGAAATCCCTTCGCGATCCGGTCCACACTACACACGGGGGAAAAAATCGTACGTTTACAGAATACCATTTACAGTAAAACCTCGTTAAGACGCTCTCGAAGGGGAAATCGTAAAACTGCGCAATATGCGGGATAGCGTTATAGGCGATATCCCGCCTATTACGCTCTTATAGCGTTATAGGCGATACCCGCCTATTAAAAGCGTTTTAAATGTGATATGTAGATAGAATAAATTAGAAAAATGTTCATAGTGTGACTTGTTATGTATTACACAGTAACATAAGTTGTATTTAAAATTAATAATAAAAAAACATCAAATATACATACAATAAAATTATTAGGAACATATTTTATAATTATGTATTATTTTCTTGGATTAAAAAAAGTGGTAATGGTTGGTTGTTTCAATACATTATTCTTATATTTATTCAATGCCTGAAAAAGCGTTTTTTTCAATTTCTTTCCGGTTTTTCAATATGGTCCGCAACGAAGAGGAGGGCAATCTTAATTGGTCGGCAATTTGTTGTTTATTGAATACACCAATTTTTTCATCATACAGTTTAATAATTCTCAATTTATCGTCAATAGACAAAGCTTTCCTTTTCACTCCGGCACTACTAGATGACGTAGACGCACTCGTCATTTAAACCACACACGAATAACAATAAACAAAACATACAAATTATAAATCTGCGTGTGATGTCACGTGTACACTTCAACGTCCGATCATATAACTAACGTACGTACCTACGTACTAACGAAATATAGTAAGAGTATAAACCACATCAAGATGTTAATAATAAATATCAATTACTCGGTCGATAATAGATAAACGTTTCAACGAAATTCTTATCGCCGATTGTATTAATCGGTTTTTTTTCTATTTTAAAAGGTTTGAGAAGCCAGCAATTAGAGCGTATTATGCGGGATTACGTATTATGCGGTGGCGTATTAAGCGTGTTTTTTTCAATGTTAAAAGTGTACAATTACCTGGGACCGGGAAAAATCCGCGTGTTAAGCGGGATGGCGTATTAAACGGGAGCGTCTTAACGAGGTTTTACTGTATTTGCAATTGTGTTCGGTTTGATCAGTTCGCCGGCTTACGGGAACGACGTCTGGAACGCTTTGAAAACCGACTAGCTCCGTTGATTTTCTTATGATCGTAAAAGTTTCCATACGAGCACGTGATAGGTACACGATGACAGTTCTTCTCCGACCGGGTCGCGAGAAAAAAATAACTGTGTTTGATAAAAAAAATACAAACCTGTTCATAAAAACGATAAAACGCGAAACCCGTGGTCTGTACAATATTGTTTTCTTTTTCCGACCACAGATTCCAGAACAAACTCAACTATTTGTGCAAAAAGACGGAAGAACTGACGGAGAACGCATTGGACATGGCCTGCAACGAAATAGACTCCATGGATATATTGCAGAGCTTACATCGTTTCTTCGATTGGAATCAACTTCGCACTTATTTGCAAAGAAAAATCCAAGAGGTGTACAAGGACTACGCCGAACATCTGACAACCATTGTGGAATCGTGCCACAGCTACAATTTGAAAACATTCCCGTACATGCCGAAATATTCGAGTGTTTGCATAACAGCCATCGCCATATCCAACACGGTGGAAAAATTAAAACTCGTAAGTGTAAACCATTAACCGTCCTAGTACGATGCTGCAAGCAATATTTGTGTTCGTGTTGTGGTGTCGTATCTGTGAATACATTAATAGGTAAATGTACTGAAACACAATCACCGTTCGTCGAAATAAAGTGTAAGCACGTGAAAATATTAGAAATTCGTATGAAACCGTTAGAGCTATTACAACTATTATAAATTATAAATTTAAACATTTTAAAATTAAAAAATAAATAAATAAATTAAAAAATTATAAATTTTTCAAATTTCGTTCACCGTAAAAACAACTCTTTAAAAAACTATTCCACATGTTCTTTTACTTACATAAATTATGATGAAAATATCAAACGGAATGTACTGTTTTTTTTTTTTTTTTTCTATATAGTTTTTCGAATTAGTTCGATGTATTGTCATAAATCAAACTAATATTTGTTTCCAGATATTTTGATTGCGTAGGTCGATTAATTTTAATAAATATGAGTGTATCATTATAAAAATGGACATGAGTAGAGAAAAAATATAGAAATAAATGTAATCAGTCATTTTTATAGATTATTAATGATAAAAGAACACGGAATAATAAATTCGTATTGTTTAAAGTTTATACAAATGTGAAAGAATATTAATGAATATTTTTTCAAAGAAATTGAAATTGAGAGTTTTAGCACTTGTAGTACGAAGAGGAAAATTACATTGGATTGAGCGAAGAAGAACAAAAATAACCCGTTTAAGTTCAACTTATTTTAAATTGTAAATTAACATTTTAGGAAATCGTCAAACGGCCATGTTTATTAGCCAATCCGATTTCTGCAGAACTGAATAAAATATTCGATTTTTGGGACGAAAGTTATCGTGGAGTGATTTCAAAAACGATGGACTCTTTTTGGGACAAAGTTGACACGAAATTTAAATTAAAGCTCGACAAAAATATTTTGACCTTGGAAGAAACATCCAATGGTAGTTTGGTATTCACAGTCAACCTAGATAGGTCAGTCGAAATTTTTTCAGTCTCCTATACATTTGTTTTATATTATCATAACATAGAAGTACAGTTGAACCTCGATAAATTGAATCGACCGGAATACAAATAAAAATAAAAAAATCGAGTTATAGAAAAAATTGTATTTTACCTACTGTCCAACACGCAGATACTTATTATTTATTTATACTTACATTATTCTAAATATTTTTGTAAATACACCGATGTATATATAAAAACTATAAAAAATTATTTTATAGTTGAAATTAGAAAAATACAATAAGGACTGCACTATTTTTAGAAAAAATGATTCGGTATTTATTTTATATATACAATTTGATGAGGGATTAATATTGAAGGCGGTTAGCACATCATCATCGCTTTTCAATTTGCATCATACTGCTTCAATGTATGATTATTATTCCAGTGATTTTCGATAGTTCACGTTATAAACCGTAAATCGACACGAACGACTTGGATATCTTGAGTTGTTAAAAATTCGACTTGTAAGACGTTAAATATATCGAGGTTCCATTGTACATTATAGTACACGGTATGAATTCGCGAATAACTTTATGGACTATTTTTGTTCTTTAAGTCTCCTTCAGTGTTCCATCGCGGAAATCAAATACGTAAATCTGATCAAACATCCCATTCCGATGAATTATATTGATTTCACAAAAATGTCTCGGAAAGTTGAAATTTTACACAGGAACGTGACAATGTTGGTGAAGTACTTCAATTACACTGTTACCGGTAGGTACTCGCGTAGGTGCTCGCGCGCACAATTTAATCGGTAATAAAATCTCCGTTTTGCTTTACCGTACGTTGAAGGCTGGGAATCGCATGCCTCATACAAAACGTTCGATGTATGCTAAACACGACAACAATATGCTGCGAGAAATAAAAACAAAAAATAAATAAAACTACATAAAATTAAATTAAATATTAAATTGATTCGTATCGTCATTGAACGTGATCATTTAAACGATACCTTTACGAGTGACATTTTTACCGACTACAAAATAACGATTTGGCCGTCACAGATCATTCGCAGTATTGTGATCAAGTCGAAACCCTCGTCATATTTGAACGTTAAGTGAATCATAGAATCATAGACACACCCGTTATATCCAAATAGATATAAAAAATAAATAAACACACACACAATCCGAAACGCGTTTACTGATCACAAAATTAATCAACAAATAAAAAAATCATTCGGTTGCATGCGAAACCCAAACCAAAACTATGTTACACTATGAACGGAACTGACGTATTGCGTTCGTAAGCCACGATACCTTTAATCGTTTGACGTTGTTTTTGGTGGAGCACAGATCTGTCCAATCAGGAAGCACCACTGTTCAACCACGCGATGCACGTATACTTGAAAACAATAATCAGTAAGTTGTCATACAAGTATATATGGTCGCAACCGGAGTTGGTCAACAAGTATTTGGTGCAATGTTACGACGCATTGGAATTGGTTAAGTCTTGTTATCGTTATGATCCGTTTCGCTATTGATTTTGTGATTATTTTCAACTTTTATTTTTTATTTCCATTCAAATTCTACCAAACAAACGGACAGATCGAAGATACCAGTAAAATTTTTAAACTGTGCAATGCTGAAATATCGGAGCTTTGTGAAAACATAAAACACTCGCTGTTGGTTGACAAGGAACGAGCGGTAGAAATGATCGATATTAAAGATATCACCAATCAAGCAAAGTTTGATTTCTAGAATTCAACATTTTCTTTTTCGAGTATATATTATTACATAAAAACAATTTTAATCTCCACAGTGAGCACGCGAGGGTGACTACAATTATTAAGCACTACAACGAAATCGTAAGATACGTAATAATCATATACGAAAGATTCGAACACTACATCCATCATGTAAGTATTAATCGATATTTGCATCTCTTGTCATTTTTTCTGGTGTAAAAAAACAGAATATAACCACAAATGCTCGACTAGTTCGATTAACAGGAGTATAACAAGGTTAGCTGGAGGGACGGGTTTTCAATCTTCACCTTTAAATATTGCGATAAAAATTCTCAAACGAATTTGAAATGCTCATATCGGTAAACATAGTTTATAAATAATCCTAAACTCGGGGATTTTAATTGTATATGCTTGTATAGGCGTGTCTTTCGAGTGTATAATGCATATCATAGATAAATGCTTAAGATTTCCGAAAACAAAATAAACGTTGTTATCACATAACGTGTAGACGACGAGTATAGTACGGTGTGTCTAGAGAGTTAATTAATCAACAATAATTAGTTGATCAAAGGACATTATATATTGTGGTGCACGAATAAATCGATTTGAAGACGTGATCAGTATCGATAACTCGTACCGATTAATTGTAGCGTGCAATATATATTTGTTTTTTATTTTTATTTATTTATTATTATTATTTTTTTTTTTCATAACAGTTCAAAATTTTAATCAAAACGTAACTAAATTAATTATACTCAATTTGTTGAACAACTAGGCAGGTTCACATACTATTAGATCAAAAAAGTGCTTGGTCTTAATACTTAACATAATATACAACAGTCATTTTAATGCGTTGCACGTTTTCAACTTAATATAGTAAATAATGTAAAGTGTAAATAATGATATGAATAATATAGTATTGAATTTGTTGTTGGTTGTTGTTGTATATTCGCTAATTTTATCAAAAAAAAATAGTTATTAATTATGATTTAACACTGAGCAAAAATCTATGAAAATATTAGATATGAATAATATACCAGTGATTTTTTTTGTTATAATCGCTAATTTAATTTCAAATCAAATTCGGTACTATAATTTTTTTCCCCCATTCGAACGGTTCATAGGAACGCATACGTTTGAAATTTTTTTAAACTCTCCGATGAATATAGTATGTCGTGAGTGGTGATAAAAAGACGAACTGAATTTCGAGTAAAATGACTCACAAAACTTAGTGATTCGTTGAGTACTAGTGATACGGACCGTGATCAGCCCAGTATTCGAGGAGGGAATCTTTTGTGGCACAGTTAAATCGAGTATATGCAATCACGAAATCGTTCTGAAGTTTTAAATATTATATCGGCACGGAACCGCCGTTCAAGGCCCAACTAACCTGCTGCAATATCAGTGATTCTTAGCGGGACAAACATTATCGGGACGCAAGAAACGTGCGACCGACCAAAGGTACCCAGTGGCGTAGGATAACCCGCTAGCCCACACGGCAAACTTGGAAAAACACGTCTTATAGCAGTTTTTTTTTTTTCATTTTTATTTTTTTTTTTTTTTTAGCATTTAATATTGCTAATTATTATTTTAAAACTAAATCCATACTTATGAGTTATTCAGTTGCAGTGTTAACACTACACTTTTAACATTTGTTCTTCTCGCTTCAAGAATGGCGAGTTCATCGATGATTTCTTCGCGTACAAACTTTCTACGTAAGATCCCTTGCGCTTTTTTCATAATTTTGTCGTCCCATTTACACGCGATGTGTACAACTGGACAAAGTCTACATGTTTCGAAAAGTGTAGCTAGGAAAAATGTCCTTTTGGCGGTAAAATGAAAACACGACTTTTGCACATTTTCCCGCCCCGTCGCTACGCCACTGACCGGCACCGTTCGGAAAACCGTCCGACCCGGTTTCACCAATCGATTTTCGACCGTTCTACAAACAACGTATTCGTTGTGCGCAGATGAAGCCGTTATGGACGCGCTACGTGGATAAGATCGACCAGTCGATATTGGAAGCGTTGAGGGTGAACGTGAAGAGTTCGATGGAAAACATTTTGCTGCAACTGAGGAAACCGACAATGATCAGCATGGGTCTGGAGGAGAGTCGAGTAAGTGACCCGGCACCGGGATCGACGACCGATGCCGGATCTAGGGGGTATGCTCGCGCTGTCGGTGCAAGGGCGCACACTTGATATGGTGAAAAGTGAAAAGAATCCGCGTTCTCGAGCGTCGGATTTCCCAGGGATCCGAAACTGTCGACAACGGTAACGATAACGGTAAGAATATTGATCGTTGTGTCACCAGGTCGAGTTCGTGCCGAACATGGAGCAGCTGAAGACGTACTTCAAGCGCGTGCACTTGAACATCAGGTCGGCGCTGATCGTCGTGCCCAGGTTGCACCAGACGCTGAAAATTGACGACCATGAGCACCCGATGCCGTTTGCCAAGGCTCTGGCCAACGATCAGACGAACTGCGATCTGCAGAAGGACATCGTGCGAAGTGCGTACCCGCGGGCGACCGGCGCGCGCGATATTATTTTTAGGGAGCGACGGATGGATCCCAGTGGATGATCTAGGGTTTCGTCTCGGAGTTTTGCGAGAAAAAAATATAAGCAGATAAACGCAAACACGCGCGCACGTTAACAGGGCAAAGCACATAATAACTTCTTCAGAACACTATTGCGCGGTACACATAAGACAGTAAGACGTGGTCGGTACGAAATTACTACATCGCCCTTGCTGAAGATGAGATACTCTCTAGAAACTTTATGGGTCCGTTCTAGCATTACAGTTTTATCGAATTTGTTGCGTGGTTTACCGTGGTCCTAGGCCGACCGGAGAAGACAGGGGTCTTCTGTTCCTACCCCATTTGAATCCACCCCCTGTGGGTTCTTTCCTCGAGAGCCCCCGTGATCGAGGCAGTTTGCGTTTTGACGAGATTGCAACTGCGACCCCTACATGTCGAGGTGTTGGGCCGACACCTTCCGCACGTTAAGAATGAACCCGTTTCGTATTGGTTGCCGGACCGTATGAACACAGTTCCGTAGCAAACAAATATTGCGCACGAGAGTGAAACTTCAAAATGCGTCTAGTGAAATATTTTATACTATTATCCACAACTGCTTCGATCAGTAATGAAGGGCGTTGTAATTTTCGTAAATAAAATCCACAACATTAGCCGTTATAGTTTTTAGGATAAAATGCAGATTTTTGGTTTTTTTTTTTTTAATTCCATACAGGTCATAGACACCTCTCGCCAGGGGCGGATCCAGAAACTTTTTACGGAGGGGGCGCAAAATAAATTGTTTACTTACGACTAACCTGCCTGAATTGTAACATAATACGTAAAAGAAACAAAATGTATGTTGGCCCGTAGCCTTTTTTAATTGATAATTTCTGTTTAGTAATCGGGAGTTTGTTTAATTTACGGTCGAATTGACCTATGATCGAATATTTTTTACCACATATATGTACGGCATATTTTTTTCCTTTGCTTTATTACTCAGTTAAACAATATTGTTTTCAGAAATTATAATTCACCTAGTGTTCTACACGAAGGTCGTGGTTTCCTTCCCGTTAAACCATACAATTTCGTTGGCTTACTGGGAATCCCTGTGATATAACTTTTGATTTCTTTTTTTCCATTTCAACAATCTCAAGCCCAATAACTATTTACTAAATGTTTGAAATGACTGATTTATGTTTATTTTTTTTTCGCATTGGCATTAATCGAATTGCGTTACTAAGTTCTTTCGATTTGACATTGGGTTTAAACGATCGTCGCACTCGTCTCGCATACTCGTCACGCCGCGTTTACCCGTCGGTGCTGCATAAACGCTACAAGTTGCGAATCATGTTCGCAGCGATCGACCACCTGTTGAAGGAAATCGAAGTGTACAAGAACAATATACTGACGTACAGCGACATTTGGTCACTGGACAAGCATGAGTACATGGACGAGTTCAAAGCCGGTGCGCCTACAGCGGAAAACTACGATCAGAAGATCATTCGGTACGTACCTGCGGCGCGCCGAGCGTGAGCCAGTCATGTAAAAGATACTTTTTAAAATTATTTAAAACACCTAGTTGAATGCTCGACAAGAAAAGTGTTCGAGTACAAATATAAATACTTAAAAAAAGTATTTATAGGCACTTTCAAGTACTTAAAACAATTTCATAACATCGTTTGCTTTATAGTCATAAAAAAAATGTAAAAGAATTTTAAAAATATGTTCATGTCATATACATGACTGCAACGAATGAAATAGTTAAAGTGAAATAAGAAAAATTAAAAAATTAAATTATTAAAATTATAGTTAAATAGAGTTCTCATTGGCCGTAAATCAGAATTAAAATGTAATTGGAAAAAGAAAAAACGAATTTCCAATTTTGTTATGTAATTTTGCTAATAATGGGCAGTAATGTAGTGTATTGTAGTCATAATAGTGTATAAAGTTGTAGACTATAAATAGGATTCTCAGATTCTGGTATTTATAATGGAATTATCTGGAATAGGAATGTTAATAAAAATGATTTATAATACGCCTCATATAAACATTGATTTTATGTATAGCACGGATAAATGATAGATAAATCTTATTGATAAAATATAAATATATAACTGGTAAATTAGTTTATTGTTTTAATGTGATGGAATTGAAAAAGTTATCTAAAAAGAGATTTGAAAACATGTTTTATTCTAAATACAGATACTCTGAGAAAGTATTTAAAATTTTACGTTTGAGGATTTTTTTCCCCCCCAAATCCATTTTAAATACGTATTTGAGTGCGTGAAAAGTATTTGAACACATTTACTCGAATACTTTACAAGACTGGGGTGAGCAGATTTGTTTCACCGTGTTCTCGCGCAGGTACACCGAAAAAATTGCCATGTTCGAACTCGCGGAGATCATTGTAGTGTTGCCGTGCGCCTTCATCCGGATCGACGGCATTATGAAGCAGATCGTGCAACACTGTCACGATTGGATCGATCATTTTGCCGCTACGCTGCTGGCCGAGACGGCCGATATGATCGACAATTTTTACGCGTACATGGAGGCCAACGGTATACGGTGAGCGTAGTGGAACACCATAGACGCGCGTGCAGTGGCGCCGTACTCAGTTCAGGTCTGATCACGACCGTATTGTCAGAGCGGTGGGCGGTGCCGCGGTTGTTCGGTACACGAGCGAGTTGTGCGAATCGATCCAATCGACCATAGATTATAGCACGGCCCGTTCGATGATCTATACCTAAACGCTATCACGAATGCTAAAACACATGTAAAAAGCAAATTTGGAAGCGGGTGAACTCCCAACCCCTTAAACACGCGTACTCGGGTGGGGTGGGTCTTAAGTTGCGGACCGGGTGACCGATATGACCAGACCGTTAGACGTTCTTTTTTTTTTTTTTTTTCGTTGCTCGGCGCCACCGGATGTATGTTTACGTAAACACGTAGTTAGCTAATCTCGTCGACTGTTGCACCGCGCGTTCTTCGATCCGACAGCGTCATGTTGCCGCCCGGAAACCTGATCGAAATGGTCGAGTACAAACAGTACCAGGAACAACTTATTTCGGACCGCGCCGACAAACAGGAGGAGATCGGTTTGATTACGGACAACATTTCTGTTCTGAGTGAGTCGGCGCAGCGTTGCCGCCGTGCGGTAGCGCAATATTGCTGAACGGAACGCGAATGTTGTAAATGTTTTTTAATTGCAGAGAAACACAGGATAAAGACCACGAAAGAAATGGAAGATAGGTACGCGAGTCTTTGGAGTTCGTGGATCGCGTACACGAATCTGCTGCACAAAGCGGAAATCATGTTGAAAGAAAAACAAAGCGAATTCAAAGCCATGTTACAGCTCGAACAGGAGAAGTTTAAAATAGAAGTTCAACAGTTTCGACAGATCTGGGAGGAATTCAAGGAAACCGAGTCTAAAAACGAAAACCTGGTGTCGGTCGGTACGTAGACAACTGAGGCGTCGTACCGGAATTGCATAAAATAGTTCGTTTCAACTTCGTGGCCGCGAAACAGAAAATTCGCTTTAGACAACGATGTTCTTGTCGTGTTACTATCGAAACAGACAGTGGCGTAGCCAGGATTTTGCAAGGAAGAGGCGGGGGGGGGGGGGGTGTTAAGAGTAATTTAAATTTAGTTTTCGTTAGATTTGTTGCTCAATTGATTTATTCAAGAACAAAGTTCAGTTGTGAACTTGTGAATATACAATATTATAATTATATGTTATTAACACCTCAATATAAAAATTATTTATATATATATATTCATTATTATTAAAATAAAAATACAATAATATAAATAATACAATTATTATAATTGGAAAGACAATGAGGAGGGGGTTTAACACCCATACCCCCCCTGTCAACGCCACTGGAAACAGTCACTGCGTTTCACACACGTTTGATTATTAAAAGCATACGAAATTTTAGATTCTAAGTAAAAGTGTATTGGTTTTACCATAGTGTGTTTCACCACCACCCCCCTCTTCTGACGCCACTTCTGTGTACGCGATTTCGACCACGAGCATATCTCATAATTAGAGGTCGGATTTTTATGATTTTACATATTTGTTTCTAGTCCATGCAGTTATATGGGAGTGAGAAATCTTTACGATTTATGAAACACAGAATTCACATGAAAAAATTTATTTTGCATAAAAAAGCATATTTTAGGGGTTAGGGAATATTTAACACGTTAGAGGATATTTGAGAATATTTTTGTAATATCGGCATATAATGAACATATTTCACGTATATCAGCACTTTGAAAAAAGACAATGCTCACTAAATGATTAATTTCTGGGTTTCTGAGTTTTAATAAAAATTAATCTCCAGGTATTCCTTATCGATTGCGATAGCACATCCGTTATTTTGTTAGCTGTCACGACTATTCGTCGTCTACTAGTCATCTGACTTAACTCATGTTGATATCCAAGTGCGATATATTAATCAATTTAATTAATTAATTAAATTAAATATATTTTAAAACCAAATTAATAAAAATAAATTTTAACTGATTTTTTTTTTAAATATTAAAAGAATATTTTGCATATTTAAGGACATAAAACATCATATAATTGGTATTTTAAATGAATATTAAAAGAATATATTGCCTATTTTATGTGACATAAAAACATCATATTTTAAGGATTTTAAGAGAATATAAATCCGACCTCTACTCATAATAAATGAAATGGGTTATAATTACTACTCGTTAGGAGATTATTTTTTTTTATCATTTTTTTAACAGTTATCCGAACAATTAGGTAAAAATTATGAAAAGTAATAAAAATACCTTAACGTTTACGACATATCAGTTTTCGAGAAAATCTAATTAATTAATTAATTAATCTAGTTAATCTAAACTAAACTCATTCATTACACAAAAAAATAATAATTGTAGACTTGAAATTTTCTCTAATTGCTTATAAAACGGTTTTTTATGTATGATACAATTTTCAAAAGATTTATCTCAGTAATTTACATAAAATTGAAATACTGATGTGTTCTTAGGTTTTTTTGTATACGTCGAAAAAAAAAAATTCTTGTTTAACAAAAAATCTTGAAAGCTTAACACAAAGTTCCAACATATCTATAACTGGTTAAATAAAAAAAAAATAAAGCTCATTACAAAAAAAATTGTTTGCGAGCTTGATTATTAAATTTCGGCAAAACGATAAAAATCACGGAAATTCGTTATATTTTTGTTACTAAAAATTCATGAAACTATTAAAATTAAATCATTAAAATTTAAAATGATATTTTAACTTTATTTTTAATTAAATCAAATTTCTCAACAAGTTTCCATTGATTATTTTCTTTATTTACCTATTTATTATAAAATTAAAGACGTTTCAATTTTTCGAATTATTTATTTGTTTCAGTTATAGGTACTTTAAATTTTCAATTTTTTCAAATTATGATGTTATTTTTTTGTGAATGCCAAGACTGTCATTTAAGATTTGATTAAATAAATTATAAACGTTGTTGAATTATGACATTTATCGAACAAAATTAATAAAATTAAAATATTAAGATTATTTAAAAATAATAGCTTAATCCACCAGAAATCTAACTCGAAATTTTTTTTTGAGAACAATGGTATATTGACTTCATGAAACCAATAAAATAATACCACTTACCCAACTTATATCATCTCACAATCGTGAAGTTCCCATCTGGCCTAAGAGTTTCGCGCTTTTTTTTTTTTTTAATTTTACTCGAATAAAAATAAATGTTTAGGACTATATAAATTTTACTAAAACTTCATTTCAGACGCTTTAAATGGCATACGTAAAATTGAACAGAAATATGAAGAAATGAAACAGAGGGAGAATCAGTTAATAGCCGATCTTATGCTTTTTAAATTGAAACATTATCGACAATCGGACAAGGAAATTCTTGAAGTGAGAATTAGTATAAATTTAAGAATTTAAAATAAAATAAATCGAATTTGTTTTTGACGTATAAACCACAATAAGTAGTTTCTACAAGATTATTTTTTTTAATATTTTTAAAATATTTTTGAAGAGTATAAAATCAATCTTAATACGATCATTCTTTACGTAGAATTATTTAATATCTTTGTATCGGTAAACTACGAGTACTTTATTGTTAGCTGCTTAGAATTTCATTTAATAAAACAACGTGTAAAATATTTAAAAAAAATTGTTTTTAGGAAATCAAATTTTTCCAAGACATATTTACGATTGTCTACGAATGGGATACTATGTGGAGTAAATATAAGACTGACAACTTTTGGGATATCAACATATCTGAATTGGAAGTAACTATTCAAAGTATTTCAAAGGAGTTAAACAATTCAATAAGATTGTTAAAAGATGAAAATTGGATAATTCTTGAAGTCGCCCAGGACAGCATAAATATTTTTAGGCGTGTCTTACCGCTTATCAGTGACTTAAAAAATCCTGCAATGTACACGCGTCACTGGGATGAAGTTCGAGAAGTAGTCCATGTGTATGTGTTAAGACATTATTAGTATTAATTTCAATACGTATTTTATTGTATTCTTTTTACATTGTTTGAACAGAAATTTCTCCGAAACCGATCCCAGTTTTACTTTGGAATATATAATGCAAATGAAAATGCAAAAATACGGAGATCAAATAAGTGAAATTTCAAAGAAAGCAAAGATGGAACTAAACATAGAAAACGTAACTATCTTTGCTTTTAGTTCAATGAAAAATAGTAATTATAATAAATAACTAATACATGAACATTTGTGTATTTCACATCTATAGTCATTAAAGGCAATTAAAGAAGTATGGAACAACCTAAAATTAAATGTTGAACCTCATAACGATAGTAATATTTATCGCATAAAAGCGTCTGACGATATAATAAGTACGTTAGAAGACCATTTGGTACAACTGTACTTCATGAAGGGCTCAAAGTATAACAATATAATGTTCGACGATCATTAATAGAATCAAATAATAACAACAAAATGTATTGGTTATAGATACATTTCGATATTTTCAAAAGAAGCCGACTACTGGACAAAAGCGCTTTCTCTTGTGATGGATGTGTTGGAAATGACTCTTTCCGTCCAGAGACAATACGCTTACGAAGAAGTAAGTCGTCCAGGTTTACTAATTTAAACGCGAAGGTGAGTATCCCATTTGTATTAACAAGTGTATTGCTTAGAATATATTTAAAGGAGACGATGTTCGCAAAGAAATTCCAAATGAACTTAAAATTTACAATAAAATAACAGAGGAGTGGGGAAAGATCACGTCAAAAATGTTCAACGACAATAATGTATTCAGAGCGTGTCATTCGAAATGTATTATTCCGTTGACAAGTACTCGGAACATCGATTAATACATTTTTGTCGTGAATATTATAGCGCTATTACAGAAATTGAATAAAATAAAGGAACAACTGGAAGAGATCCAGAAAGCACTTGAGTTGTACATGGAAACAAAGCGGAAAATATTTCCGAGATTTTATTTCATATCCAACGACGATTTATTAGACATACTGGCGAAAGCGAAGAATCCCGATCTCTTGCAGCCGCATTTGAAAAAATGTTTCGACAACGTTAACCGGATAAAAGTCGAGGTATGCAACCGTGTTGTGTTCCTATTGAGTATCTTACACTACCGCAGTGCCGTCGGTTTGTCATAATTTTCTTGCTCGTTTCTCACCGTCAAGGATTCCAAAAAGATGGCAGAAGGAATGTACTCCGCCGACGGCGAATACGTGGCGTGGTCGAACCAGATCAACTGCAACATCCTGGTTGAACAATGGTTCAATAACATCGGTACTGCTGTTCGGAACTAACCAACCGTAATATCGTATGTTCTAACCGAATGTGTCTGATTGTGATAGAGTCGATGATGCGAGTTACGCTCAAGGAGATATTCCAAAAGACGCTGGAGTCACTGAAGAAGAACGCGAAAACTCGCGACAAATGGATATTGCTGTGGCCGGGACAACTATGCATTACAGCGTCTCAGGTGCGTGACGGTTATCGTTCGTTGCGCAGTTCTCACGTTCCAGTCGCTATGATCTTAACGCGTGCGCGATGTTACAGGTCGAATGGACGGCCAACTGCACAAAGGCGCTGGTCCAGTCCAAGACCATTGGCAGCAAGAAGCCGCTGAAGAGAATCCGCAGGAAACAGAGAAATATTTTGATCAAGTTTTCCGACGCGCTTCGGGGTGACCTGGCAAAAATCGACCGGCTGAAGATCGTCGCACTGGTCACTATCGAAATACACGCCAGGGACGTGATCGAAAAAATGTACAAATCCAGTAAGTTCACCGGTCGTTGTTGTTGGTGTGTAACCAAAACAACGTTTTTCAATCCTAGCGATGGGTGGCGCGTAACGCCGTAACTAGAGGTTGGCGAAACGGGCGGTCGCCAAGGGGGCTGCAAAGTTAGGGGGTGAATAAGTTCCAGTTGAGTTAAAATTGATTGTTTTTTTTTTTTCGTATAAAATAAGCTCCGAAATAAAATCGGCCAAGGGCGCCATGGATGGTAGTTACGGCATCGGTGGCGCGCACACGTTGTTGGGGAGGTGCGAGCGGTCATGACCATTGTGTTAGACTAGAATATTATTTATACTCTATTACTTTGAGACGAGAACCGTATTGGGTATACCATAAATATTAGGTAAAAATAGGAACCGGTGTCCAGTCGACACGTTGACGAGGCAACCTTTTGGATTCATCGACATTTTTCCGAGTTGATCGATAAAAACGATATTTTTTAAGACCTACAACAGGGGGCGGAGCGAGGTCGTCCGTGAAACGAAATAGGTTGGTCGGAAAACGGCGAACTAACGGGAACGGTTTTACGAAATGTTTGTATGATATGACGCAGACTGCATGGACGAGTCGGATTTCGAGTGGATATCGCAGTTACGTTTTTATTGGGACGACGAGAAGAAAAAGATCACCATCAGGCAGACAAACACCGAACAGCGTTACGGTTACGAGTACCTGGGCAACTCGGGGCGACTGGTCATCACGCCGCTGACCGACCGGTGTTACATCACGCTGACCACGGCGCTGCACTTGTTCCGGGGCGGCAGTCCGAAAGGTCCGGCGGGCACGGGCAAGACCGAGACCGTGAAGGACTTGGGCAAGAACCTGGCGTACTACGTGATCGTCATCAACTGCTCCGACGGCTTGGACTACAAGAGCATGGGACGCATGTTTTCCGGTACGTCGCGCACCGCGATCAAAGTTAACGTTTAACCGACAACCGTTGGTGACTAGTGCTCATGTCTTAACGCGGGTAATACCCGATTTTACGGGTAACCAACGTTTTTGGTGCACGTAAACGATCGAGCTAAGGCCCAACTACTAGACGGCAATATACAATTATACGAACGAGAAGTATTTCCCATTTTAATCATGGCTTGAAAGCAAAATGTTTAGTGTTTCGTACGATTGCTGCGAGTGACATTGTAGTCAAACAATTCGAGTTCAACGTCGAATACCGCGTTGAAAACCGTTTTAAAACCCCTGTGGCAAAACGTTGCAGGTGACGGCTACGGTCAGTGGCGGATCTAGGATTTTTCTTATGCCGGGTGCTTTATTACATAATATCATGTTCTATGTTATCATAGATAATATACAGAGAGTAATGTTTTGACGACCGAGCAGTTGACTTATCAGTTGACCTGTTCCAACTCGTAGAAAACCAGTGTACCTCAAAATTGTGGTGCGTGGTCGCCGACCGGTTTTTGCTACGCCACGGCACGCCGTTCTGGTAGCCCGAACCAACGATTTTTTTTTTAATAAAAATTCGCGGAACGATGGGCGTTTCAGCTCCTAAACACCCCCCCCCCCTCCCCTCTTAAATCCGCCACTGGCTACGGTGGTTGTAGTCGTCACCTTTTATGCGTATAGCCACGCAAATAATAAGTAAATCGTCGTCGGGCGGCCGTTCATCGTTTTGTGTACGGATTTTTTTGTTTGAGACGACCGTATAACCTGTTGGCCAAGTAAATGACGAGTACGCGAACCGGTAACGGGTACCCGGATCCAATCGGGTAGTACCCGCAAGACCAGGGCACCCGGGGGGGGGGGGGAGGTGGCAGTAGCCGAGCACTCGGGTGTCCGGAGCACTAGTTTGTAACACGTGCGCCGTCCCTCGGGGTGGCCGGCGACAACCGCAACAGGGCTGGCTCAACAGGGCGCTTGGGGCTGCTTCGACGAGTTCAACCGGATCAACATCGAGGTGCTGTCGGTGGTGGCGCAGCAGATACTGTCCATATACACGGCGCTCGCGAGCGGCTTGCGGAAGTTCGTGTTCGACGGCGACCGCATCAACCTGGTGCCCACGTGCGGCATATTCATCACGATGAACCCCGGGTACGCGGGCAGGACGGAGCTGCCGGACAACCTGAAGTCGCTGTTCCGCGCCATATCCATGATGGTGCCGGACACCAAGCTGATCGCGGAAATAATGCTGTTCGGCGAGGGTTTCCGGGACACCAGGAACCTGGCCAACAAGGTGTACGTGCTGTTCCTGCTGTGCCGGCAGCAGCTCAGCAAACAGGATCACTACGAGTTCGGGCTCCGGGGTCTGGTCGCGCTACTGAGGTACGCCGGCCAGTGCAGACGTCAGCACCCGCAGATGTTCGACAACGAGGTACGGCGTTTGGTCGGATCGCGTGGCAGAACACTTTTCGCGCGCACGTCTCGCCACATCGCACGCGTCCGCACCCGTTAAGGGATACTCTTGGAATCCGTTCCGAACACGTGTACGGTGTGTGCTCGGCGCTGCTCGGCTTTGTACTCGAAACACGTATCGCAACGCCTCGTTTTGAATATAAATACCGATATACCTTTTACTGGTTTTCGAACTGCTTTAACGAATATTACATTTTTCATTTTTTTTTTTACTTCAATAAGTCTCCGATTTAAATATTTACACGTTATCCTCATACGCGTAGGTACTCAGAATACTTCATTTAAAATCGAGTTATTGCTGTTCCAGCTTTAAAATATTTAGGAACACTGTTTGCGGGTGCAAGATAAAGACTGATCTGAGCAGCGAGGCCCGCGGGAGCATTGAAAACATATTATTGGGGGCGTACGTCGATTCCGGCGGATCTTATTCTCACCCATTATTATATTAATAGGGGAAAAATAATAAATACAAAATGCAAAAAAAACAATTTACAACTATATTCGAGTGCAAAAAAAAAAATGATTTATTATAATATTAAAATTAAATAATAATAAATTGCTTTTGGTAATATTTAATAACGTGTTTTATATACGGAAACATAGACATGTTTTTATTATTTAGTTCTATTGAAAAATTATCAACAAATTATTATATTTTTTGTAAGATTTTTATGAACAGTAGCCGAGTTGATAGATAGTTTTTGTTTTGAAACCACAAGTTTCGGCGGAATCAATAAATCCCCAAAATTTTACGGGATCATTCTGTTATCTGCTTACTCGATAAAATCTAATTTATAAATTCTTACAAATTAGAACCATTATAAACGAATAATATGGAATAAAATCTAAACTACAAAAATATTGGTCATTTTCAATACACCGCTAGAATAATAATAAAAAAAACCTTTATTTAATATTTTGGAATAAAAATACGAAAAAAAAAATTAGTTTTAAGCATTTAAAATACATTCATTGTAAACTATTTAAAATCATTCTTTTTTAAACACTAGCATTCGAATACTAAACAAAAGTGTTTATAGGTGCTTCTGTTGGCAATGCACAACATGAACTTAGCGAAGCTCACTGTAGACGATCTTCCGCTGTTTATGGGCATCACGAAAGATTTGTTTCCTAAAATCATTTTACCGGTGGTCAAGAATGACGTACTCGTTGACGCTATAAAACGGTGCATGTTGAAAAACAATCATCAACCATCGGATTCCGCGATCGCCAAAGTCGTCCAGTTGTACGAAACGAAAGTTTCCAGGCATTCCGTTATGATACTAGGACAAACTGGAGCAGCCAAAACGTCTACTTGGAAAACGTTGAGGGACTCGATGATTTTGTTAAAGAAAGAAAATGTTGATGGTTTTGAAACCGTCATTGTAAGTCTTAAGTTATTGCTCTAAATGGAAGGATGGTTAAGTAGAATAATATATTGACGAGGAGAGCAATTTTCACGAACAACAATTACTATTAGAATTTTAGACCATGGTTTTTTCAAGTTAATAGTATATTCCCTTAGATAAATGGTAAAAACAATCATTGCTTTTTTTTTGTGTTCCCGAAGTCTCTAGTTACTCCCATCGTAATAAATAATTTATTGATCTACAAAATGCAGAATAAAATTTTATTAAAATTAAAATAATATATAATATTTGAAAACTCTATTGGCGTTTCACCAAAACTATAATTTGATTAATAGGATAAAAGGAGGAAGAGATTATATTTTTGTACCATTAGATTTTATATCGTATTCCATTTCTTTAAGATTTTATATATTATTATAGGAATATCCTTTGAACCCTAAGGCACTTACACTCGGTGAACTGTATGGTGAATATAACTTGAGTACTCAAGATTGGTCGGACGGTGTCTTGTCGTCTTTAATGCGTATAACTTGTTCAGGTAATCTAGTAAATCATATCATAATAACATTGAAAAATGATGAATAATACGATGTCCAAAAACTGGTGCATAAGCAATGGCGTATATTCAGAAAAGGTTTCTGGGTCTCAACTTCCCCGTCCCCTGAAAAAAAAAGGTTCAAAAATCATAAATGACTTGTTACAAAGGTACAGAGAGAAAGAGAGAGAGATAGAGAACATTAATTTATACCAAGTGGTTGTAATTATTGTATGAAAAAAGGTTACTTGCATATGTATTATTTATAGGCATTAATTATATGTATTTATTATAGAGCTATAAAATATTTTGTTAGAAAAATGTACCCCCCAATAAATAATTTGAAAATACGCCATTGTACATAGGTATATATAAATCATACCGTGTACGAAAAAATAAAACTATTACTCTGTAATGGTCATCTAAAATATACGAATAAATATCGTGATGTTTTGAATATATTTAATAACAACGTGCTTCTAAGTAAATTTAAATAGTTTCAATTAAATTTAGAAGTATCAAACTTAGACACCGTGAATAATTATTTACATCAAAGACGTATTAGATTATAATAGTCGATAAAAACGTGAATTTGGATAAATCAAACACTATTTTTGTTTTTTTTTTTTTTTTTTCTTCTAATAAAAAAGTGTAAAAACTTGAAAATTATTTATTATTAGAGTCTACATGAACAAAATATTAAATATGATTTTTAATTATTTCAACGGTTCCGAATGATCCGTTAGATAGCGGAATCGCACAGAAATGGATAATATTCGACGGACCCGTCGACGCGGTGTGGATTGAGAATATGAATTCTGTGATGGACGACAACAAAGTATTAACGCTGATAAACAGTGAACGAATTACGATGCCCGAACAGGTAAGACGACAGCTGAAATGTAATCAATGGCGGAACTAGAGGGAGAAAGACGGGGATTTATCCTCGGACGTAATTTTTGTGATACAAAATCCATTACTGATACTAGTTCGGTATTTTCAACTTTGTTGCTGATCATGCGTTTATAATAGTAAACGTTTATATTAGTTTATATTAGTTGTAAGGTGATTATTAGAAGCAAACTGTAGGAGAGAGGTATTTGATTACTGATCTATGATAAGGCGTGATTTTAACATTTTCCCCGAGCGTAATGCCTCCTATGAACGTAATAGAATACTATACAGAACTATTGTAACAATTGTTTTATGATAAATTAACAATCGAGCGCATCGACTATCGTAGAATGTTATTCAGGGCTAACCTGTTCGATTAGGTGTCACTTCTTTTCGAAGTGGAAGACTTGGCCGTCGCCTCTCCGGCGACCGTTTCCAGATGCGGTATCGTTTACAACGATTACAAAGATTTTGGCTGGAAACTGTACGTGGAGTCATGGTTGAGCAAATGCAAATTCGAACCGTACAGGGACAACGTACGTCTGACCGAGCACGATGACTGTACTGGAAAACACTAATAACAATGTTGTGCGATGTTACGATTTTACAGATCAGGACGAATTTTCAAACGTACATAGACGTTGTCCTCGAGTTCAAAAGGTCGAAGTGTACCGAGACGGTTCCGTTGCCGGAGCTGAGTGCCGTCCAATCGTTGTGCAAACTACTGGAATGTTTTACGTTCGACGACTTCGCGGTCGAGGTTCCCAACGGGCTGGAAACGAAACAGTACAATCATCTGCTGAAACTATGGTTCTTGTTTTGGTGAGAGAAAAAATAAATCAAAACGGCACACCGTGTCCCCCCGTCCAGTTCCCAAGTGCAATCGGAATGATCGTTTTTTAGCATGGTGTGGTCCGTGTGCGCGGTAGTGAACGAAAGCGGACGCAAGAAAATCGACCACTTCCTGAGAAGCAAGCTGAACGAGTTCCCGGTCGGCGATTCGGTGTACCATTACTACGTGGACGCGGAGATGGGCCAGTTCCGTCACTGGGACATTTTCCTGCGGAACGAGAACTGGTCGTACAAATCGGAGTACGGACCGCACCGGGGGCTCTGGCCGTACCGACCGACTGTAATCATCGCGATCGTTTTCGATTTTTTTCCAGTTTGCCGTTTTTCAAAATAATCGTGCCCACCGTCGACACGGTTCGCTACAACTATCTGGTGGCAGCGTTGACGGGCAACCAACGGCCCGTGCTGCTGGTCGGTCCGGTCGGCACGGGCAAGACGTCCACCGTGCAAAAGGTGTTGGATGCTTTCGACAAGAACAAATTCCTGATCCTGACCATCAACATGTCCGCGCAGACCACCGTGCACAATATCCAGGAGACGCTCGATGGACGGTTGGAAAAACGGACGAAGGACTTGTACATGCCGCTCGCGAGTAAGCCCAGAAGGGTGCTAACGCTTCTGCGTTAACCCAGCTAATGCTAATGTCCAGGCAAACGTTTCCGACGCGGACGCGTGCATCGAGTGTTTGGGTTCTTTTCGAGGACTACTGGGCCCGGAGCGAATCGTGACCGAAACCCGATCATAGCACATGATTCTATTAATGTAACGCATATTTCCCGCAGCCCACGAATCGTATCGAGATCATTGCACTTAGTACGCGAGATGACCGCAAGACGGCAACTAAAATCCGAATCTGAGGACGATAAAAGATTAATGTCGTTGTACCGGCTCAGTTAAAAAAAAAAAAAAAAACGAATGAACGAGTGTTTACGAAAAACAGAGAGTCGTAGAGAGTTCAAATTATCCAGTGAAATTCCAGTGAGTTCGAAGAGTCGTTTAGATCGGACGGGAAACAGTTTAACGAGGTTGACGAATTTATTAATGAATGGATGTCAACAACATGAACCTACGATCCACGAAACTGTGTTGTTAGCACAACTCGATGCACGCGAACACGCGTTGGGACTGCACTGGGCGTAGGATAGGTTTAATATGTGGCACTCCGTCTCGCCTCACGGTTCACAAAACAATCCACGTGAACGTAACGTGAACCTAACGGGCCGGGTCCGGGTTGCGCCAGGCCTTAGAACTGTTGTGATACGTATCACGATCGCGTGACGTACGAACGACCTGTGTAAACTAGTCGCGCGTACAAAAGTTGAAAGTTTTTCGGTTGGAACAACAGCGTTAGGTCACCGTCGGAATCGTTTTTCTTCTCGTTACCGACAGTAGGTAGCAATAATAATAATATCAACGATAACCGTCCATACGGCTGAGATTGAACCGCGCAGGGAATGAGTCCCCCCGCGTAAAATGCAAATGTGCGCGTTTCGAGCACCGGCCCCGACCGTCCCCTATTGGGATCGCATTCGAGTTTACCCGCGAGCGTACCGCGAAATGGCGACACGTAACGGTATAAAGCATGGGGTCTTCAATCTTTTTTTTTACGACGGGCCAAATCTGAAGTACGTATTGGCACCGCGAGCTATACTTTTTTAGAGGAATAAAGAGTAAACGAAATTTAAGGATTCATAAGAACAGATTAGAGTTATTTTAATTTTAGAAAAAAATATATATTTATTTCTTATTTTTATGATTCAAAACCGGTTCAATGAGATACGAGAAAGTTACTTAATGAGAAATTTTTAATTGTTTCTATAGTTCGCATCAAACTAACAAAGTTCCCGTCAACATCGTCTGTTGTAAATTATCGTAACTCGAGTTAGTTCTGTACTTAGGTGTCTAACATATTTATTTTTGAAAACGTGTTTCACATAAGTAAACGGAACTAAGTATTGAAATCATTTCACGTTCGCATTTTTTCAAATCTGAATTAATACCGACGAAATATCAGTAAACTGGGCGGGCTGGTTTGAAAACCTTGACGTGCCGGAACCGGCCCGCGGGCCATAGATTGGAGACTTCTGGTATAGAGGGACGGTGGTTTTCAGACAAAACGATGATCACGTTTTTGGACGACCTGAACATGCCGGAAAAAGAGGTGTACGGGGCTCAGCCGCCGCTGGAGCTGATCCGGCAGTGGATGGACTACGGTTTCTGGTTCGACCGCACCGACCGGTCGCTAAAGAACGTCAAGAACATGGTGCTGATCGGCGCCATGGGCCCGCCGGGTGGCGGCAGGAACACCATCAGCAACCGGTTGACGAGCCGGTTCAGCATGGTGAACCTCACGTTCCCGGAGGAATCGCAAATATCGTACATTTTCAACTCGATGCTGAACCAGCACATGAAACCGTTCGAGGAGTACTTACGCAACATGAGTACGGTCCCCGGCGAGCACACGTAACCGGAGCATATTTTAACGTGTAAAACGCGTGGCACCAGTGCCACCCAGTGATAACTGAACGCTACCCCAGAGGCGTATTCAGGGGAGTGTTACAGGTGTAGTTACATCTTCACCCCCAGCCGAGGTACACTTGTGCCTTGAAAAAGATAAAGATACGTCATAAACCGAGATTTACACATATTTATCGAAAACCGAATACATACTACGATAACAATAATGTAAAGCACTGATGCCGGGACCCGGCATTAATTGTTATTTTAAACCGTTCTGTGTGGTTTTATCGTTGACCCGTTATACATCCGATTTAAGATATCTTTTCATGCAACGTGTGTACGTAGGAATAGACGTTTACGACTTTATCATTATTAATTATCGTGATGAACTACCGTAAAACCACGTAATGACGTAGAACCGACAATATCAACCGATCGTTCCGAATATCATCACATTTATCAGTTTTGGGACATAACAACTAAAACTAATCAATAAAATATCGACGTATTAAGTTGATTGAAAAATAACATTTTTTTTTTATTATTATTTTTTGTAATAATACATTTAAAATAATCTCATAAACCATTATCTATTCACTTGCGTTTTAACAAAAAGTAAACGTAAAGGTATTACTTTTATGTGTATAATTTTTTCGGTTTAATTAAAATAACACCCGCCCCCCCTTTGAAATTCCTAGATACGCGCCTGTGCTACGTGTCACCGACTAACGCATAATCGTAACGACTGTCGTGACAGGAGTTGATTCCCCCTCCGCGTTCCTTTTGTAGACAATTTTGCTGAAGTGTCACCTACATGTACGTAAATAGGGTACTCAAACGCATGGAGCTTGAATCCAAAAGGCTTCAAAAACAATCTATTAAAGTGAAGTATCTACTCAACATATCATAGGAAGGGCTTAAGATGGCTCAGAGAGGGCTAAGCGCCCCTAAACTCCCCCCCCTATTTATGTCCATCGTCACCTGGTGAAAATTTCTTAAAATATGCTCTGCACGTAACACAAGTATTATACGTACAAACACTGACGTGCATTTCCTTCGCAGGGTTCGGGCTGACCGAGATGACGATCGCGCTGTACAAGGCCGTGGTGGCCAACCTACTTCCGACGCCCACGAAAATGCACTACCTGTTCAACTTAAGAGACATATCCAAAGTGCGTGGGTATAACGTCGTGTCGCGTAACGCGCGTTCGCAGACATGTTTCGTACAAATGCGCGTAGGGGTCGGTCCCGATGTGGCCGAGTGTTCTGCCAATGGCATTAAATGCAATTTTTTTCTAAAATATTTGGTGAAATGTATGACGGCGAAACATGGAACATAACGTTTCGTAATAGAAGATAAAAAATTTAATTTTCTAAATTTTCGCGCGAAAACTTATTACGAACAACTACCACAAAAGTACAAATCAAGGTAAACCTATTCGTCCTGACCAGTACACCGCAGCGTTAATATGACATTAAAACTTGTGTACATTTAATTATTTATTCGTTATAGTTGATCAAATGTACCCACACGTTTTGTTAGGATAGGGCCCAACCGTATTGTAGGCATCCCTGAAGTACAGGTCTGCGCACGTTTACGCAAAGACGACATGTACAAAACGTTTAGGCAAATGATATTCAATGCGCTTACCGTTGATGACCAAACACTGTGTCCAACAAAGGACCGCAGACAATGACAAGCGCAATTTATTTCTTGTCGTCAGGTGTTTCAAGGTCTGTTGCGCAGTAGTGTTAGTTGCCAAAAAAACGTCGAATCGATGTTACGACTTTGGTGCAACGAAGTGTTCCGCGTGTTCAACGACAAGTTGATCGACGAAAAGTATGTAAAAAAAAAAAACTTTTACGCGCACGTTTCCTGCGGGACGAAACGCAGTACACGCGGTTTTGTTACCAACACCTCCGGGATATTCTTCGCAGGGATCGAGAATGGTTCTTGGATCAGATAAACGCGATACTCGGAAAGCATTACGAACAGACGTACCGAAATCTGTGTCCGTCGGACCACGCCCTGATGTTTTGCGATTTTTTGAACAAACAATCGGTGTACGAGGAAGTCACTGACGAAAAATATCTCCGTCAGTTCATCTACGACAGTTTGGACGAGTACAACTCCAACGCGGGCGTGGTGCCGCTGAGCCTCGTGTTGTTCAAGGACGCGATCAACCACGTGTGCCGGATCAACAGAGTGATATCGCAACCGAGAGGCTACATACTGCTGGTCGGCATAGGTAATTATTTAGCATCGGTCGCATCCGGCGTAGCGGTCGGCTTTCGATAACACCATCACGATCGTTACACGAAACCCCCGTCGTCGTTCGCCCGCAGGTGGATCGGGCCGATCTTCGCTTGCAAGGGTCGCGAACTGGCTGTGCGGCTACAACATGTTCACGATCGAACTGACTAAATCGTACGGCGTGAGCGACTTCAAAGAGGACTTGAAACGTCTGTACTACGACACAGGAGTGAGAGACCTGCAGACGTCGTTCTTGTTCAACGACACCCAAATCGCGAACGAGGTGTTTCTGGAGATAATCAACAACATACTGAGCACGGGCGAAGTGTCCAAGTTGTACAAAGACGAAGACTTCGAAGAAGTAATAATTATCAATTTCGACTTTTCAATCGTGAACAATTACAAATACATAGCATGTACGCGTTGCACTTTTTATAGATCAAAGAAGCGTTATCGGTCGTCGCTAAAAAAGCTGGTGTTCCAGAAACGACCGATGGCATGTATTCGTTTTTCTTGGATCGGGTCCGGGGTAATCTCCACATTATTATTTGTCTCAGTCCAATCGGAAACAAATTTCGGTTAGTTCAAAATGCATTTAATCACTATAGTGTTGTTAATTCGTTAGTGTGTGAAACGATTTTTGCATGCCGTTTAATAATATCACGCTAATTTTTTTAATGCCGTTGAACAGTATGAATAAATTCTAATAAATATGAATTTAAATAATAATTAATTGATTTTTTGAAACGCTGCGTTCAATTTTATTAATTCTAAAATTTAGGATACGGTTGCGACAGTATCCCTCGCTGATAAATTGTACAACAATAGATTGGTTTTTGGATTGGCCGAAGGAAGCATTACTTGAAGTGGCTTTTCGATCTCTCAGTACAATAGAAATATTGGAAACTATAACGGGTTACCCAAGAGTAAGTTCAAAACTATTTAGTCACACCTTTTATGAAATTACATTAAATACAAAAACATTTGAAATCGACTAAAATTGATCTGTTCATATGGTTAAAATAACGTAATATGTATACTTAGTAGTAGTATACTAAGTATTACTTACACGTGTAAATTCACCTAGCTGTGTATAAAGCTGTGTATATGCATAGGCACAAATTTAGCTTAAATTTATGGGGGTGCTAGATTTAAGTTGACCAAGTGACCCATGGGAGCTTTGCCCTTCACACCCCCTTACCACATAGCCATTCATACATTCATCATACTAACTTATAAATATGATTTATAATAAAATAACACTAAAGAAAATAAAACACATTTTAAAGACATGTGTATATTTACGGATACGCTGTGTATCATTTATTATATTTATTTATATTTTTCCATATGGCTCGTTACAGACCAACCCGCACCAGCCTAAAAACACTGATAGCTTTCTATCGCGAGATGCGAACAGTCGATACTCCAATAGATGTTTCAGCGTTATCGTTATCGTCTATTGTTCAGCCTTTTATAAAATCTTGTGTTCTAAATGCATAATAATTTATGAATCATAATATTAATAATAAATTACCTATACCTAATGTATAATTATTATGAAAGTGGAAAGTCTTAAAAACCCTTAAGCCTATGATAATAAAGTTGTAAACAATAAAAAATTCGATGATGCTGCTAAAAATGTGCTAATATTATATTTAAGGGTGCTAAGCACCCCCAAAATTGTGCCTATGGCTATAACCAAGGGGTACGTAAATCCCTACACGAGCAAAGGTACACGTTTAACGGCTGAAAAACCAGATAATAATAAAATAAACGAACTTTACGATCATTTAACGACAAATTACAAAGAGTAAAATAGAATTTGAGCAAATACTAGTTGTAATTGAAGTTTACTAAAATGTTTGTGAAAGTTTTCACTTATTATTTTTTCGTGTAGAAACTTACATTTGTCCATAATTAAAAGCACCTATGTGTTTTTATGTAACATAATATTATGGATATTACAATAAATATGTAAAAAATATTGAAACGTATTATTTATTATACCTGGTTATTAACTAACTTATGTTTTAAGTGTATTCGTTGTATAAAAACTAACCTTCAATGTTTATTCATTAAACGATTAATTGTTAATAATAAGATTTCATAAAATATATTCGTTTGTATTTTTCAGGTATACGAAGTCGATTCAGATATTCGAACAGAAGTAAATTAAAAAATTAACCTAATTTATAAGAGTAGATTATTAATTATATTTATTTTTGTTTCGGTAGAAAGAGTTAAAACTTAGTATAGCAAATTTATTCTCCATTATTCATCACTCAGTTGCTAACTATTCTAATATAATGTTATTAGAACTAAAACGCTATAATTATGTTACACCTACAAATTATCTAGAATTAGTGTCGGGATACAAAGAGTAAGTTATTTACATTTATTTTTTTTATTTTTTAACATATAATTATATGTTGTTACTTCGAATAGATCATTGCGTTTAAAACGTATCGAGGTTGCAAATATAGCCAATAAACTAAGGAATGGTTTATTCAAAATCGACAGCACGAGTAAAAAAGTGGCCGGAATGACCACAGAATTAGAAAAAGCCACAGAAACGGTTACAAAATATACCGAAGAATGTGATGAATTTCTACATATACTTACAGACCAAACTACAATAGCTGATAAAAAGAAAAAAGAAGTTGACGAGCAAAGTATTACGATCAAACATGAAGAAATCAAAAGCCAAGAGTTGTATAGTTTAGCGGTAGCCGATTTAGAAAAGGCGATGCCTGCGCTAGAAGAAGCTATGGAGGTATAAATAATATTCAATATCAAAACGATTAATAAAGTAGTTCAAAATATCACATTTATTAATAGGCGTTGAATGCACTCAATAAAAAAGATCTTGCTGAAGTAAAATCGTTTTCAACACCTCCGCCTAGAGTGAAATTGGTGCTAGAAGCATTGATGATATTAAAACAATCCGAACCTTCTTGGACAGAAGCCAAAAGACAGTTAGGAGACCCGAATTTTCTCACACAGGTAATTTTTTGATGGAAAAAAAAATAAATTTAATTGATGAGTAAAAAAAAACATTAATAACACAATTATAAAGTTGAAAGATTTTGACAAAGATCATGTACCACCAAAAGTTCTGAAAAAAATCGGGGCATACACGAGAAATCCAGAGTTTGAACCAGAAAAAGTGGGAGCTCAATCGATAGCTGCAAAATCTCTCGCCCAGTGGGTCATTGCAATTGAGAAATATGCTATAATTTTCAAGTAATTTTTATTACCATTTTTTTTTTTTTTTTTTTAAGCTGTAAGATAAAAAATCAAATATTTTTTTTAGAGATGTGGCTCCCAAAAAAGCGTCTGCCGATGCTGCATTAGAATCTCTCAAAAACAAACAACTGGAATTATTTAATGCACAAAATATGTTACTCGAGCTACAAAAACTTCTATTAAAATTGGAAAATGATTTCGATAAAAAAATGAAAGAAAAAGAGCAGTTAGTTAAAAAAGTAAAAAGGTACAGATACAAATAAAAATGTAAAAATTAACAAATAGCGATTTCTTCGTAGGCAGAAGATTTGAAGAGAAATCTTGAAAGAGCAGCTTCATTAATAGAAGGACTATCGGGAGAAAATGTTAGATGGACTGAAACTGTAAAACAATTAGACAGGGACTTTGACTACTTACCAGGGGACTGTTTAATTGGTATAGCGTTCGTATCATACATGGGACCGTTTGTATTCAAATATAGAGATATACTTTTGAAACTATGGACTCAATCAGTGAGAGATATGAAAATTCCAAGTAATCCAGATTACGAAATCAAGACTTTCTTATCGGACCCAGCCATCATAAGGAATTGGAATATACATGGCTTGCCCAATGATGATTTAAGTACTGAAAATGGAATAATCATCAGTCGGGGATCGCGGTGGCCATTAATCATAGACCCACAATGTCAAGCTTTGAGGTGGATAAAAAAAATGGAAGCCGATAATAAATTACAACTCATTGATTTTTGCTTGCCTAATTATATGAAAATTTTGGAAAATGCATTAAGTTTAGGATATCCGACGCTGTTACAAATAACATCAGAAAATATTGATCCAGCGGTAATGCCAGTTTTGTCAAAATCAATCGTAAAAGAAGGTAAGTATCTAATTATATATTTTTTTTAAAAAATGTATACAATTCTGATTCTTTTTTAATATGCCCTTTTTAAGGAGGTCAACTTTATATTAAAATGGGTGACAAGCTATTGCCATATAATGATAATTTTAGATTTTTCATAACAACCAAAATAAGAAATCCATATTACCCTCCTGAAATTTTCACAAGAGCAGCAGTAATTAATTTTGCGATTAAAGAAGAAGGACTCGAAGACCAACTTTTAGATGTGGTGATCAAAATGGAAAAACCCAAATTGAAAATACTTAAAGATAGTTTAATAATTAATATTGCTAATGGCAAAAAGACTTTGGTTGAATTGGAAGATGAACTTTTAAGACTTTTGAATGAGATTGAAGGATCCTTATTAGAAAACGATGAACTTTTCAATACCTTAGCGTCTTCAAAAATTACATCTGCAAATATCAATGAACAACTTGAAAACTCCTTAACAACTCAATCTGAAATCGATTATGCTCGAGAGGTATAGTAAAAGTAATATCATTTAAGTTATTCAAATTAGGACTGAGACCAAAAAACTATTAAAACTCAATAGAAAAAAAAAAAATTACTCAAAGAGACAAAAATATTTAGTGGGAAATTATGCATACGATAACTAATTGTATTCAAATATTTGATTTTTTTTTGCAGGGTTATAGATCTTGCGCTAAAAGAGCATCGATATTATTCTTCGTTCTTAATGAACTCAATCAAATCGATCCAATGTATCAATTTTCGTTAGATTCGTACATGGATCTTTTTCAGAATTCAATTAGAAAAAGCGAAAAACATGATAAACTAGACCAACGGTTGGAAAACTTAAACTATTATCATACATATGCAGTTTATCAAAACACTTGCCGTGGGTTATTTGAAATTCATAAATTATTGTTTTCATTTCAAATATGCATCAGTTTATTATTGGCTGATGATCAACTACCTATGAGAGAAATCGAGTTTCTTTTTAAGGGCGGAATAGTTCTAAATAAAGTGGAACAGACCGAGAACCCATGCAAATGTAGGTTTACGAGTTTTTATTTAAAAGATGAAAAATTATTGATTTGTATTTTGTTTTAAAATAAGCTTGGTTACCGGCATCCAATTGGGACAACATTACAGAACTAGATAAAATGTCTGGGTTTTTAGGAATTGAAAAATCATTCGAACAATTCCCTCGGGAATGGAAAGAATGGTATATGTCTCCGTATCCCGAAACGCTAAGTCTCGTCGGTAAATATTCATGTTCATTATTCCTGGTCAATAAAACCGTATAATATTCGTTTTCAACAGGGAAATGGAACGATAACACGAACGAATTTCAGAAATTGTTATTTGTGAGAAGCCTAAGATTAGATAGACTATCGTTCGCGATCTCAAACTTTATTGCTAGTAAACTTAGTCCTAGATTTATAGAGCCTCCAGTTTTGGACGTCAGAAATGCCCTAGAAGATTCGAGTAATAAGACTCCGTTAATATTTTTGTTGTCACCTGGAGTGGATCCGACTAGCATGTTACTTGGCTTGGCTGCGAATACAAGTACACCTACTAATTTGCAGTCCCTGTCTCTGGGTCAAGGACAAGCGCCTATTGCAACCAAGTAATGAATTCCAAGCTAAACGAACAATTGTTTTAATAAATATTTTAATAAACAATTTTTCCAGATTAATAGAAGAAGGGCAAAAGCATGGATATTGGGTGTTTCTCGCCAACTGTCATCTTTCTTTATCGTGGATGCCACAGTTGGATAAAATAGTCGAACTTATGCAAGACGGTGAATCTCACTCGAATTTCCGGCTGTGGTTGAGTTCAAATCCGAACCCTGATTTTCCCATTGCCATTTTACAGAGCGCTATAAAAATGACAACCGAACCACCAAAAGTAAAGTAGAACATTTTACAGCAATAATAATTTACTGAATAACAGCTACGATTTTACTCAGGGGTTGAAAGCAAACATGAAACGTTTGTTCAACAATATAACCAATGTCCAATATTCCAAGTGCGCTTCCCACGAAAAATACACAAAGTTATTGTTCTCGCTATGTTTTTTCCACTCGATATTAATCGAGAGAAAGAAATTTCAAAATCTTGGATGGAACGTCATATACAGTTTTAACGATTCAGATTTCGTGGTAAATAATTTACGATTATTATTACAGTTAGTACTTTTTCTTTTAACGACCTATGCGGTCTACGTGATTCTGTAATACATGTAAAGTTCATGACAAAATTCATTACTATTCAATTTTTTTTTTTTTCTTTCTAATTTCCTTAGGTGTCGGAAAATTTGCTATCCATATATTTGGATACGTACACAGACACTCCATGGGATGCTTTAAAATACTTGATCGCTGGAATTTGTTATGGGGGTCAGGTTACCGACGACTGGGACAGAAGGCTCTTAGATACATACATAAATCAATATTTTAATGAAAATGTAATCACAACGCCATATTACAGGTATGAACTTATCACAAATATGTATATAAGTTAGTTGAATAAGTTATTATCAATGATAACAGCTACAGAACATAACAAATAGATTCAATTTAATTTTTGATACGAAAATATAAACCTCTCGGTAAATGTTTTATTGATCACTTAATTTACTGTTGCACTTTTATATTTACAGTAACATTTGATTTCGATTTCTCTAGCATTAACCCCGAAAAATTTTAAACGTACTTATTTATCTGTTTTAAAATTAAAATAAATTGTTATAGTAAATTAAACGTGAATGTATATCGTCTAATATTACGTACCTAAATATAATACTAGAACATAAATTAATTAATTTTATCACTTAACATATTTTTGTATTTGTATATATAACTGTAAGAATCATCTATTACAAATATTATTATCATGTAAATAATCATAATTATTTTCAAATTTTACTCAGCAAAACATTAATACAACTAAGTATTCTAATATTATATTGATGACCTGTAATTCCTTCGGTGATAATTTGGTATTTTTTATCATGACCTAGTAAATGGTAAACATGTTTCTAAATTATTAATTTTAAATTACTAATCATATAAATAATTAACTATATTTTTTTATAATTTTTTATTATTTATTTTTTCCCTTTTGTTTTAATTATTTTCTTTTTTATTATTTAAATGCTATTTTATAAAACTTTTCTGCTATAATTCTTAATTAATATAAATCTCAAATTTATCAACTATTAATACTATATTCCCTGCCTTTTTGCATAAATAAATAAATAAAAATTCAAATCTAAATTTATTAATAAATATATTAATAGATTTAAATATATGTTTAAAAGCTAATTTTTTACAATGCGAAGAAAGGCCAATGCTCGTTAGACTTTGGCCGTTGTTTAAAATCGAGCACTGACTAAATATGAGTATAAATAATGAGTTCATTATTTCTATGATTTATGCAGATTATCTTCGTTGTTGAAATATTATATACCGGTAGACACAGATCTCCAATCACAAATACATTTCATAGACACATTACCGAATGTGGATGGGCCTGAAGTATTCGGGCAACATTCTAATGCTGAAATGGCTTCTCTGATGGAAGCAAATCGCATGGTTTGTGACACTCTCTTAGCATTACAAGGACAATCGTCATCAGTGGCCGAAGAAAATAAAGAAGAAAAAGTTTTAGTTCTGTGCTCCGAAATATTGAAAAAAATTCCCGACCTAATAGATTATGATGCTACCGTAAATAACATTGGAGCCAAAAGAGGTCCATTAAATGTTGTGCTTTTACAAGAGGTAATCATCATGTTAATACTATAAACCACTACGGGTGATGTCTGTAAAATATATAAACACAGTAAATTTAATAGTTACTCTACCAACACTGCAAGACCAATAATACAGATATTATTTGAATTTATGTTTAGATTGTGCGTTATAATATTTTATTGAAAGAAATAAAAAAGTCACTGGTCGGCCTGGAAAAAGGAATTAAGGGATTAGTCGTCATGTCATCCGATCTCGAAGAAGTATTTCAATGTGTGTATGATGGTAGAGTGCCCGGTCAATGGCTCAAAGGTACCTACAACGTAAACCACTTTGTCGTTGTGTTTTTAATTTAAAAAAAAAAATTACAGCATACCCTTCACTAATGAACTTGGGCTCTTGGACTCAAGACTTAATAAAAAGAATCAATCACTTCACAGTATGGGCAGATAGAGTTCATCCGCCAGTTCTATTTTGGTTAGGTGCTTACACGTATCCGACTAGTTTCTTGACAGCAGTTCTACAGGCAACTATTTGTACAATACGGTTTATAGAAGTTCTCGATTTTAATACGCTTCTAAAAACTGATTTAGGTTCATTCACGTAATTCGTCCGTACCGATTGATTTGCTCAACTGGGATTTCACACCGATTACTATTCCCGAAATTGATATAGTCATGCCTCCACAAGTAATTACCATCAATAATAATAATATCGATTAACAAACAGACAACTCTATTTGCACGGTTTTAATTCAATATTTTGAACGATTCGTCCAGGATGGAGTATACGTGCGGAACTTATACTTGGAAGGAGCCAATTGGAATTTTGAAAAATCATGTATTTGCGAACCAGTCCCTTTGAAATTTATTGCTCAGTTACCAGTTATACAATTCAAACCCGTAGTAAGCGCGTCGAAGAAAAGAGGTACGGCGTAGAAGGGAGACATATTTTCACGTTGTAATCTACGAACGTAACGTTTTTCAGGTTACTATCAATGTCCGGTATATTACTATCCACAAAGGTCCGGAACACAAGGAAGGGATGCTTTTGTGGTTGTAATGAACCTCAGCAGCGGCACGGAAACGCCAGATTATTGGGTGAAAAAGGCGACCGCTGTATTACTCAATCTGTCATTTTGAATAAATTATTGCGCAAGAGAAGTACATTATTTTCACCCGCGAGAATCGTACGACTCCCTTTAATAAGTGCGGGCAACGTAATAGTTTTCACCAAAACTATTTGATCACTCACTAGATGATGGGGTAGGGGGAAGGATTTGTGTGTACATCGTTTTAAAACGTACGATTAGTGAACCGACGATTTTTATTTCATCAAATGAATATTTTACGGACGATCAAAAAAAAAAAAAAACCATCGCGTAAGGAGGACGACTTATTGCACGCGAGTTTATACATAGAAACATTCAAAGCGTCCCAGCATACTAGTGTAAGTGCAAAAAATACCCACTTGCACGCGTCGATTGCGTTCGAAAACGGTATACGAGTTAATCGCTTCGGACGATTGAAAACTACCTACATCAAACGAATGGCACTCGAGACAGGGGTGGATCCGAACCAAGATTACAGGGGGAGGGGCGGTAACGAGAGGGTTCACGATTCAAAGGAAGTACACGTTCGAGATAAATGCTACACCATGTGCCGAACATTGGTTCCAACGTTGACGTGCAAACGTGTTGATTGAACATTGGAATCAATTTTTGACTCACGGATGCAGCTGGGTACACGTTGTAACCAACGTTGGATCCAGTGTCATGTTGGAATGTTGAACGCACACTTTCCTTTCGGTGCATATCTGTGTGTTTTACACTTAAAAACTTAATTTAATTAAAAAAAGTAACAGAAAAACAAAGTAGAAAAAGAAAATGGATGACGTAAATGCCGCCCAATCATTTTTATTCCACTGTCATAAACCCTACTCGTGAGTATCTACCCACTAGCCAAAATATCATAACTAAACGGTAGGTATCGTATACCTGTGAACTATGAGTATTTACTATCCAGTAATTACATAATATTATAGTACATGTTGACGTACAATTATAACAATTGTATATCTAGAGCACTCATTGAGTCACTCACCCACTCATCCACCACCTAAAAAAGTTCTGGGATATTTGCCCCGATTGCCGTACGTGTTCGACATCGCTGGATAACGTGATTGCAGCTGCTAAAATAAAATTTTGATATTTTGAATATAGATATCGTGAAACACATTATAAGAACGGAAGCTCTTAGACGCAACATTGTGTTAGAAGTATAGTAGGCATATGATTGAAATCGACAGTTTTCGAGTGTATAACTTCTGTGCATTTACATAATACAATGTATTTATATTAATTATAAAATAATAAAAACAAAAAAAAAAATGTAGAAAATACTAAAAAAAAAAATAACTTCAAAACACTTCGCACGGTCACGACTCCGATTCAATACTGGATGCAGAACTGCACGTGTCACATGGTGTAGCCGGATACCAAACGTTAATTGCAACTCCCAACGTTTAATATTCCTTTGCGACGGGTTGAAAACATTGCGATTTTCGGCGGGAACCGTTCCAACGCCGACGTTGAACACGAACATTTGTCACTCGACACATGGATAACCACTACATGATGTGTCGAACCATCGTTTGGCAAACGTTTGAAAGGATTGCTCGCACCGTGTAGCGCCGCCTTAACACGTCACCGGGCTTATGCCTCGGCTCAGAACATAAATAACAATAACAATAACGCTAAGAATAATAAAAAAACGTTTTAACATTTCATCGAGTTTTAAATAAATTTTAGGCCGTCGGCGGCACGTGCGAAAATTCACGTCTCTCTCTCCGTAGACCAATCGGAGCCCCGCTTCGGATCCGCCTCCCGACCCGAGACATTAAGCTGATTGCGAACGCCAGTCACTGATCCGTTTACCGCGGTTCGCGGTAGTGCGAGTGATTTTTTTTTTAAAAAATGCGTTCAACGTTCGAGAGACGAAACGACGCCGGGACGATGAGACAGTTTGCGAGTTCCAGTAGCGATCAAACGGGGGAGGGGGGATAGATCCCCCTTCATAACATTTGTCCCAATAGTCAAAGCCCCGTTTCGGACCCGTCTTCGCCGCGTCACTGTAGACGTATAGAAGGCGCCTTGTTACCTGTAAAAACATTTTTCGGCACGTTTCGATCAGACGAATTAAAATCCTCTTAGATGTAAAATTATACACATATTTAGTGATGTACAATTGCAATTTCAACGGTGAAGCAGTAACGATATTAATCGAGCGAAACCAAGTGGATAGGATGAGATAGGTGGACGGTTTAAATTGATCTGCCGCGGTGAGATGTTCGAACCGCGTTTGACCATTGTCTTGTTCGACGTGAACCCTAGAAAAAGGACACGCGTATTCGAAACATCATAAAATATAAAATCTGATCGAAAACACAAATGTACATCTATACAAATGTGAGTGTACAAACAAAATCGCGTTTTCTTTTATCAGTTGATGATTTTTATTATTATTATTTTTTTTATTTATTTATTTTTTTTCATTTTTTTTTGATAATGTTTTTATCCATAACATAAATTATTAAAATTTTACAAAACTTTATTCAAATATTAAAACACTTTATTTGATTGGTTTTTTTTTAAAAAATTTTGCATTTATGTTGAATAGTGATTTATATAAAAAAATAACAACATTTTTTTACGTTCGCAGTCAAATATTAACCGGAAAGTTACTACACGCCGTTTTCGCACTTCTAGTAATTCATCGTATTTTCATCACGTTTTCATAGTCGTTTCATCGTAGTAATATATAAATTAACATATCCTTTCCGTTCATCCTTTTAAACGCGTTGATGGACAAATTACTGGTAATTTAAAAAAAAAAAGTTTAAAAAATGTCAATAAATCAATATTATGATAATAATAAAAATACAAAAAAAAAATTAACTGATCACAGGACATTGACAGGACACGTAGGGTTAATGTGACTCCGTGCACAAATGACGGTCAAAAATATATCTACAACACTTCGGTCGTAAATTATAATATAATATAAAATCGATAAAGTTGTATTATTTATATATATATATATATAAACACATGAATAAAGGTAACTTTATTATATTTGGAAATTATTTGTTTGTAAATGAACATAGTTTGATGACCAAATATGAAAGTCCAAAAAATTTACATTTTAAAACTTTGTTCGATTTATATTTTTTAAAAGGTTCATAGTAATAAAACCAAATTTATTAATAAAGTAGGTTGAATTTTTTATGTTCAGACGTTCTCAAAAAAATATTATTCTAGGTGAGTAATCATCATTAAGATACTATTAATCCCCCTCCCCATACTACGCTTATAATTTTTTTTTATTTAAATTTATTTCACTCTTTTTCTTTAATCAGCTATAAATATGTATGAGGAACTTTGTAGTGAATTTTCAAGACCTATTGTTAAACCGAAAATATTTTATCGACATTTTCGGAAAAATACTATGACAATGAAATATTCAATTATTTATAAATTGCTTTAAAAAATCTTTTGTAAATTGCATCAAGGATAGCGAACGGTAATATTATATAACCTTTCAGTGAAAATTTCATTTCTCCACGATTATTGAGTTACCGTGAAAACCAAAATTACATTTTGCGGAAAACTGGTATGCAGTTAAAACGTTGCTGTTTCTTTTTTTTTCTTTTTTATAACTTTTTGTAATTTCTTACAATTATTTATAAAAATTATTTTTTACAATAAAATTACCGCTTGCAAGGTATCTTTGTACCATTGTGTTATTAATGTAAATCCGTATAAAACTATAGAAGTATAACCGTTACCAATGATTATACATACTATAGATTGCTCACTGGGCGGTTTTTCGGTGTTGTGTTAATTGGCGGATATCACCAGGCGTATAAAGTTAGTAGTGGCGGATTTCACGGGAATCGCTAGTGATTTTCGGAGATGGGGATCAGTTCAAACAACCGCAGATATTTAGCCGCGACGAGCGACCCAAGTTCCAGACCATAGAACTAATACATACTACATGATGCATGCGGAAAGCGCACGGGTAAAAATAGTATTGAGTTGTTTAAATAAAAATAAACAATAATTATACAAAATAATTCAATGGATTTTACAAAGAACTAAAATTAATAATGTACAAGTATACCATTGACTGTAAATATATTGCGCTTTTATTAGATATTTTCTTAATAAACAATATTGTGGCATTATTTTACACATGCCGACAAACTTGCGCGATACGGATACGGACGTACAAATCGAACAAACGCTCGTGAATCATTATTTTTTTTTAACTTGGTTATTTATTAGTAATTATTAGTTAATTTTGTTGATCACAAAATGTCTTGAGATAAATGTGCCTTTTTTAATTGTCCAAACACGCGAAGAACATCAAAAAACACATTTCATGTATTTCCAACAAATTGTGAATCGTCAAAAAAATGGATTATTAACAGCGGTGACAAATCTTTATTCAGTAACTGAAATTACAGTTTAATTTAAACAAAATAGTATACTGAACTTTTGATTTTGTACAAATTTAGGTAATTTTAGTTTGGTTGATTTAAGCCCAAAATGCTTTAAAAAAATATATCTATGTTCGGATCACTTTGATACACGTAGATACGAGTATGTCAACCCAACTGATTTAAAATCTCGGCTTAAACCGAGCACTGTCTCAAAAAAATTTTTAAATGGTAATTTAAATTAAATGTATTTATTATTTATTTTAATTTCGGTATTGATTACTATTATGAACATTATATATAATAAATAATTATAGAACAAATGTACAATGTGATTACTCCATCTCATACAGTAACAACTGCAGAAAAAACATGAGTTTGTGACACAATAAATACAACTCCAACAAAATCATTCTAGTTCAAAACTCAAGCAAATGGTAAGCAATGACCAATAAAAAATGTATTTAGACTTTTTACTAAATTGCTGTTTAGAAAAAAAAATGAATTTTATATTTTCATACATTTCGTTTATATTGAATGAAAAACCGTAGAAACAATTTTTCATTTATGTCAATCCATAAGAAAACTTAAAATTTTAAATTTAATTAAAAATTTGCATATTTGCATTAGTTTAAAGTAGTTATTTTTATTGCTATAAAATCCGAGCCCTGATTATAAAATATTATTTTATATTATTTAAATAATGTAAAATTATAAACAATAACTCTAACTATATAGTTAACTTAATTTTTGGTAGATTTTTCTGTTCAAAATGTGTGTACACCTTCACCTGAAATGTTGAAAGTTTCAACACTCAAGCGTAAATATGGTGATGGCCAAATTAGAAATCCAATTGCAGCTAAACTTACATTCGAAAGTCCTACAGATAGTCCTACATTTTCTACAACACCAATAACGAAGGCTTGGATATCTGAATTAATTAATCTGCTTAGTTCTATGAAAAAATCAAACTCTGAAATGTGTATTCCAAAAAAAATTATGACAAAAAATAATATATTACTAAAAAAATTGAGAAAAATATTATTAAAGGAAAGCAAATAATTATTAACTCTTTAAAAATAAAATCAAAACGAACAATACCAAAAATATCAATATTAATAATTTTTTTCAAAAAACGAAATTTCCTTCTCTTAATTCTATAGCTTTAATAAGTACGCAATTTTTTCATAAAAAACGAAAACCCTGGTCAATTAATGAAAAAAATGTTTCATTATCACTTTATTATAAATCACCATCCACTTATAAATATATTCAAAAAATAGAATTGTGTACTGTAAGACATTAGTTAAATTCAATTAACTATGACACTGGTTGCTCAATGAAATATATGGAACAAATAAAATTAAAAACGTCAAATTTCACGTATGACGAAAAAAAATGTGTTATACTATTAGATGAAGTTTCAATTATGAAGTCAATAGAATACAACAAAGTACTAGATAAAATTGAAGGGTTTGAAGATCTAGGACAATTAGAACAAATTAATTAATTTGCATCTCGTGCTTTTGTCATTATGATACGACAATTATATAAAAATTGGAAATTTCCGTTTAGTTATTTTTTTACGGGTAGTGGCGTAAAAGGTCACAGCTTGGTACTTATTGTTGAAGACTGTGTTCAAAAGCTTCTTGATCACGATGTATCTCCAACCAGTATAGTTTGTGATCAAGGAACGCAAAACCGTCGTATGTTTTCATTATTTGGTGGTACGGAAAACAACCGTTCTACAGTATTATATGGTAAAATCTGTTTTTATTTTACGATATGCCACATTTAATAAAAATTATTAGAAATAATCTATTAACTGGCGATTTTAAAATCAACGAAAAACTTATGTCATTAAACGATGTAAAAAAAACGTACGAAATTGATATTAAGAACTCTGCACGAGCAATGCTAAAAATTACACCTACTCATCTTTCACCAAATCAATTTCAAAAAATTTCATGCAAATTGGCGATTCAAATATTAAGCAAATCTGTATCTTCGGCAATTAAAACATGTATTAACACTGGAGAACTTAAATCAATAAACAGCTTTAAATACGGCACATTTTATTGAAATTTTTAATGACATGCTTGATTCTGAAAACAGCAAAAATCTATATGACACAAATCCAAATAGGAGGCCCATGTCTGATCAAAATTTGAATGTTGTTATAAATTTAGAAAAAGCGAGGTCACTTCTCATAAATGCTGAAAAAATAAGTTTTAAAAATAAGAAGTCCAGCGTTCCCCCGTGTTTCACAGGTATTATTTGAACAACGACCGCAATATGTGAGCTTTTTGAAAATGAAAAAAATGAAGTATACAAAATTCATCCAAATAAAGAATTATTTTTGATGACAAATCGTTTAACTCAAGACTCGTTGGAAAATTTGTTTTCAATTACGCGTCAAAAAAATGGTTACAATAGAAATCCAACTGCTAAAATGTTTCGGTGCTGTTTTGGTCATGTACGTACAATAATATATATGTAGCCTAATGAAATGTTCGACTTCATGCAGCAACTGTGAACTCGACGATGATGAATATATGACGGTAAATATTTTAAATGATGTAGTTGTAGAAAACTCATAATCAATATATGATGATTAATGCACACACAATCAAAAACCACTACAAGACTCTTCCGAAGATTCAGATTCGATTCCTTCATTAGAAAACAGTAATAATATAATTGTTCCATCACTAGAAGCATGCAGTATCGTATATTTGTCTGGTTAATTAACTAATAAATGTTTAGAAAAATTTAAATGCGAGTATTATCGATAAAGTTTAATTACGCAACAAGATCTAAAGGATAGTAATCAATTATTAATTTTACATAAAACTTATGATCACGTTGATAAAAACTATGGTCTGAAATATCCATCAAAAGAATTAATTGAAACTTCAACTTTATGCTTGGAAATTTTTAATAATACTTTTTGTCATATTCAAAGTGAAAAATTAATTATGGAGCATCTAATGAACATTGTAAAAAAAAATAAATAAAAAATATTCAATACTCCAAAACTCAACATGCAATATTCATTATTTATATATACTTGAACTTTTGTTCCGTACAAAAATCTGCAAAGAGTGTAAATGGAAAAATGCAAACATTGAAAAAAGATCAATTCAAAATGCAGACAAACTGTGTGTTTTACAAAACAAATAATTAAATTATTGTTTAATATTGGTTGTTCTAAAGTTTTAATAATAAATTATATATAAATATAATAATATCTAACAATAATGTTTTTTATATTTATTGGTATAAAATATGAATATTATTAGTTGCATTATTATTTTATACTATTGTCTATTGTTAAAATTTGTTGAATAGACGTGTGCAGATAAGTTAAATTAGTTAAGTTTTTAAGGTTTAAAGTTTATCTAAAAATGAGTGATTTTATAATATGATAAAAAATACATATAAGGTATGAATAAATAATTATAGTATTATTCTATTATTACTTTAAATACAATTGAAGAGTTATTTACAACCACAAGATATAAATTAATGTTTTTTTTTTCTGTACCTTCGTAGCAAGTAATTTATGACTTTTGAACTTCTTTTTTCTTCTGGGGATGGAAATTCAGGAATATCCCACGCGTCCTACCTAGAAAATACGCCACCGCATTTATGTGACGTATAGTATTAAAATTAAATGTTTATTTTTATTTTATTGTTTCAAATCATTGCAATCGGTACAATTTCTGTATAATATCTGTATTTTGTTTTCGCACACATTACGATCTTTCGAAACAATATCCTTTCGTACAAACAACTTTTCAGTATAACTGACATTAGCAAACAACAACTGTTTTACTTCTGATTTTTACCAGGCGCTACACTCGTATACGCGGATAGCGCTGGATAGAATCGTACAGGTATAATGTTAAATAATATTACGGCGTACTCTGCGTAACATCACACTCCTCGTCTGCTGACCATACATCGTAACGATTCAGTAGGGTGCAGTGTATATCTTATGCCTTCTGTTTGATATTCAATAACACATCAATTACTACCTTGGTCTGTAGTTTACACGTGTACCATATAGCTGTGACGTGATCTAACTTATGTTTAAGAATAACATTTTTCCAGAGATAACCGCAATATCAATGGGGGGAAAAAAATACAAAAAAAAAAAAAAAATAAACATTCTTTTCGGAGCACTTGTAAGATACGGTAAGTAAGTATCCATAAGTAGTGTTCGTTGCAGTTATTCGGGCGTGTTGATTGGGGACGCGTTTCAAACGCACTTCAGTGTATCATGAAAGGTGATGTATTTGGACGTACTTAACGAGAGTCCCAACATATTCGATAACGATTTACCACTACGTAACCGAAAATAAAACGGAAATTTGGTATTTCCGTTTTATTTTCGGTATTAATGCATTTAATGCATTAATAAATCAACACGTCCCGAACGATCGCTGCGCAGAGTCAATCAAACGCAACGCAACTGCGAGGAAGTCTTCGGTTCTTCGAATTGCAGCGTGGACACTGCAGTCCTGTCGCATGATAAAATATAATATTGTACAGGCTACGTGTTATCTCGTCCCGGTGAGGCGTCCGAAGATCGCCCGGCCGGAACTGTTTTCGATTAAAATAAACCTTTTCGGTCATTCAGTGAGACTAATTTTTGACCAGTACAACATTTTGGTCGCCAATTTTAAGCTTTTAAAATACAGGAAAGTATTTATACTTTTTATTATTTTATTCTTATTTTATTTATTACTGTTGCGCCTCGTCTCCAACAATTGGACAGTGAACCCACTCTTGATACAGAAGTTCGCAATTATTCTAATGGAAATCCAGCCAATTATAAGCTGACGATCGATATGTTTGCTTATTTTGTACTCCGCGAAACAATGATCAGACGATAAGAAATCCGCAAACGTTCGCTAAAAGATGTGTTCTTGTAAAATGTATTACTATACGGTGTCACGAAAACCAACAATTAAACACGGTTAATGCTTGTACGCCCAACGTGTTGTAAAAAAAAATTGAATAAAAAAAAGAAAACTCTCTCGTAAAGAGATAAGCAAATATTTTTCTTTATTTAAAAAGCTTGAATAACCGGTGACCGGAACGGTGTACCCCGCAGGCCAGAAACGTACGTTGCGGGACGACCGAAAAGAGCACACGGTTCGCGAAAAGGGAAAAGTTGATTTAAGCTAAAAAAAAAAAACGACCCGCTCCCCGCGATCGGTCGCGTACCTGCGTCGGCGAGAATACCGTATTACTATGTTACAATTCGTACATTTTACAGTATCGAGTAAAAACAAAAAATGTACCTATTGTAATTTCTTTTAAAAACCGTTCGGAATGCACGTAACACGTTTTTTCGACTTTTTGAACACAACAAAAGTCGCGAACCTCTTAGTTAAATCAATTTTTCCCTTTCTTTGAGCTAAAGACTCTAGCCAGGGCCGGATTTAGGGGAGGACAACCGGGGCCTCCACAATAGAGACTTCGGAAAGAAAAATCTTTCTAATTACAATTGCACTGTCACCCCGCCGTCCGGTCGAAAGTGGAATGGGCCTTTAATAATATTATTCGATTATTCTTTTTATATGTGCTAGTGGTGCGAGATTATTATTTATTATTATTCAATATTCATGTAAATTTTTACATATTATATACATATTTATATATGTTTGTTAAATGCTATTAAATGAAAAGAATCTACTTTAAAAATAAATTGTTAATTTTATTTGGAGAATAATTTGGGGCCAGGGGGCCCCCACTCCTTTGTTGACCCGAGGCCTCCACTCCTCTAAATCCGGCCCTGACTCTATCAGTGAATGAATGACATTTTGTGCCGAATTAAGTAAATTAAAGGTATTGAATGAATAATTACTGTATTAATACATGCAATAAATATAAAATAATTATTTTTTTTAGATCGAAAAATTATAGAAATGATTGTCAAATAAAAACAAATTTGTTATAATAAATAATAAAATATATAATAATATAATAAAACATCAATGCACTTTCATAATTAAATGCAGCGAATATAAGTATAGCTATACAATGTTTAATTATAATTAGCAATAAAAATAAAATAAAATGATAAGTGCCTACTTAAAAGCATTTGTTTTAATGCAAGTTATGAAAACTCTTAGGTTTATTTATAAATAATATACAAACTTTACATTCTAAAAAATCATTTAACGAATGGTATTTAACGAAATTATAAAATATTAAATAAATTTACATTATATTATTTATGAGACTTTGTATAATGTTTATTAAGATTTTAAAAGTTTGAAAAATGTTTTTGTCTGTTATTTTAAACATCTGCATTATTTGGAGTGGTGTATAAAAATATGTGAGGTCCTTTAAAATAATTTATGTTTTTTAATTAAATTTATTTTTTCATTATTTCATTCATTACTTCTTACAGAATGATTTACAAAACAAATATAACTATTATTCGGCAAAATATAAAACCTGTGGTTTCATCTAAACGTATAATTATTTTTTAAAAAAATACCAATTACTAATTCACCTTCATAGTTATATGAATATTTAGTATTTAAATACAAAAGTTTATCGTAGCATAATGCATTTTGTAACAAATGCTTGTACATAATAAAGTTAAATATGTAAACATATTCATAAATGATAAAGGGAGGTCCGTCATCTATTAGTTTGTGATTTGTGAAATTATTATTATAAAAATTAAGAAAAATGTATAGAAAATGTAGGAAATATAAATCGTATTAATTGGTTATAAAATGTAGATTTTAACAACAACCGAATGGTATGCGTGTAAAAATTTATATAGTTTAATTAAAATTCAAATAAATACAATTAGAATATACGAAGACCGTGAACATTTTCAACATTAAGTTATTTTTATTATCATTATTTATTTACATCGAAATAATGATATTGCTCAATTTCCAAAATGATAAAATATCATTCGGATAATTCAGCTGAGTATATTATATATATATATATATATATATATATATATATATATATATATATATATATATATATATATATATATATATATATATAATTATACACTATATATATATATAGGTGTATCTACGTACTTTATTACTATTAAACATAATATTTTAGTGTGCCGCGCCGTACGTATTTCATAAATTAGACCATTGTGTTCGAAGCCCTTAATAAAAGAATAAAAAATATTTATTATTCAATGAAACGTAATCAAAATATTTTTTTTTCTCATTAAAATACCATTTTAATAAAAATAATATGTTTATTTGCTCAGAATGTTTACAATTCTTGAATCGCAATAATGAGTGGTGCATTTTTTTATTGGTATTTTTCTGTAAAGGGATCGAAAAACCGTTTAATACAGGGCTTCAATATCTTATAGTCTGGGCCTTACGTGTTAAATCTATTAAATTCATTATTAATTCGCGCACTGTATAATGCGTATTTTGCGGTGCATTCGAATTGGTTCCCAGACGACTAAATTAGTCGTTAAGTAGAGTGCATACGAATTGAATCGGTCCCAGATTAATGTAAAAGCCGTCTCAATTTTCCTTCCAATTTTATAAACACTTAAGACTTTTTACACATTTTTATTATAATTATATATGTTTAATTTTTTTAATTATTTGAATTATGTCGTAATACGTACATAATTGTATTATTTTAATATTGATTTTATCATATTTCGTTTATTTTATTGAGATATAACAAATATCAGCTATCAACTCGGGTCTATTTTTTGATTTATTAAATTTAATCAAATTTTTCAATTTCCCTTTTTACATTTAATTTTTTAATTTTTGAGTTTATTTATGTGACTTTACCGTTAAATGCTATTTTACAAAAGTTTAAATTCCGAATTTTTTTTTTTTTAGATATCGATCAATTGAAAAAAAACATTTGGATGTAAGAAACATAAAATATTGTTGAATATGTTATAAAATTACCCACAGCTATTAGTTGTTCGTTCTTAACTACATGTATATTTGGCCTACCCTTTTGGTGGAAATGTACAATCTCTTTCAATATTGTTTTCTAAAACATAACCATAGAGAAATAATATATCTAGTTCATTTATAGAAGAATTTATTGAATGACTCATCAATTGATTTCATTGACATAAATCTATTAATATGGCAACAATCATGAACTTCTCTAGGCGATAAAAAATAAAAACCAAAAAACCTACATAATATAAATCTTCTTCTTCTTCTACTTCGCCTTCCTCCCAACTATTTGGGGTCGGCCACCCTTGTCCTACACCTCCACTTTACTCGGTCAATCACATCTCCTCTGCACACACCGACAGCCCTCATGTCATTCTCCAAAGTCTCCAACCATCTCTTTTTTGGTCTTCCTCTTCCTCTTTTCCCTTCAACGTCCATCTTCATAACCACTCTTACTGCATTCGTTTCCTCTCGCCTCATCACATGCTCAAACCATCTCAACCTATTTTCTCTCATCTTGTCCACAATTGGCGCTTCACCAACCTACATAATATAAATAATTATGAATAAAGATGAAAAATAATATTAGATAGTATTATAACATCGCATTTCGCTTTTTTCCAAAACTTTTTTATCCATTTTAGAAGCAACCGTATTATTTTGTCATGTGTAACTATTACTATAATAACTTACATGTAATACGCTAACGTATACATCAGTAGCGGTGCGTGAATGAAATTTACGGGGAGACTTAATTTTTGATCGGTTATTATTGAATTTTTGATAGCAAATTATTCTACTTCATTCTAAGTTTTTAATTTAAACTAGATTCTGAAAAATTGATTGTTCATAGTTTCTTGTATACAATATTATGATAGGTTTATATATATATATATAATTTCTATAGAAATTCAATTCAAACTTTAATTAATTAATATTTATTTTATATACACAAATTTTATAAAAATAAATTAAAACTGATGAAATAACAAACAAATTAATTTATATATTAATATGATAACAATAAAAATATTAAAATTAAAACGAATAACGTGTCAGAGACTAGTCTCCCGGACTCCGTACAGTAACTAACCATTATCGACAATGAATTCCCCCGAACTTTTATTTACCTCCTATCTATTAGAATTGAGACTGTCGTTCGACCGTCTCTTTCGTTTCGATGCCGTCGTCCGTCATTATCGCTAAATCCGAAAATAGTTCAGAACGTATTTTCATTGAATCATACGTATTCACACCACGATGGACATAATATAATACACACATGCATATATATATATATATAGTAAATATATTTGACAACAGTATATTATTTACACATAGATTACACAAATACTTGAAAATAATTTAAAAAATTAAAACAAATTTTTTTTTTCAATGTTATAATTATTGGGGAGACGCCATCTCAAAGTTTCCCTGACGCACCGCCACTGGTATACATACGTAATTATAATTACCTATAAACAGTACATTCGTTAAAAATGACAAATACATTTTCCCTTCGGTACACTTAGAACTTGATAAATTTGCTCGCGAAAAAATATAAATAATAATTATACTACAAACAATACATCTATAACATTGTATGTGCCGACCATTTTTTTCCGGAAAAAGTAAAAATTACAATAAAAATATTATAATACGTTTTCTTTGAATTTATTTCAAAACTTATTAAATAAATTATCAAATATATAAAATAAACAATTACACAATATCAACTTTTTTGATGATCTGTTTGTAATAAAATTCTTGACATTTCTAAAATATTCTTATAGACTTAAAAATAATGGCAGTTGATACAAGTTCCAATAATTAATTAGTAGAATTAGAGTTTAATAATTAATCGAAATGTTAATTAAAAAAAAAAGATTAAGAAATACAAGTGTTAAGAAAACAGAAATAATGTTGAACTTAAAAAAACTTAAAAAGAAATATGAATACATATTATTTCACATTATATTGAGAAATTATTATAATTAATTATAATTAATAGTCTTATTAATATGCTTTATTAATTATAAAAGTTGAAACATGTTTAATGTATTTTTGGGTAAATATTTCAATATTTGCAAACTCATTTTGTTTACATTAGCTCAAATAACTTTCGACTTTTAACTTTCCATGTATTACAACTTATAATTATGTAAAACATTTTGCCTTATGGTAGTTTTAATTTAAAAACTTATAAAATTATTTAATTTCAATCTTAAAATTGACATTTAAACTTGTCAAAATAAAAACACCAAAACTGAATAAATAAAATTATTTTGTAATTTATAATTTTAATAATATTTCTTTTTTTGTACTTGACGATGATTCTTTGAATCTAAATAGGTTACAAATATTTATCAATCAATAAATAAAAATAGTCCAGACGAGAATTTTGTAACTTAGATTTTATTTTTATTGATATTATTTATAGTATTTAATAGCTTTCAATCAATTATTTATATCATATAATAATACTTTTTTATTAGTTAAATTTTGTTTATAAACATAGTCTAAATCATCAAGTAATCGTATATAAAAAATGTATATCTAAGTTATGAAATTTTCTCGTATTTTGGAGCTCTTTTATCTGTTCAATTATTTACTTAATATAATTTATTACTATATTATGTATAACTAAATTCCTCATATATGATATATGATAGATGGTATATGGTATATATATATATATATATATGTAATTTATTTATTAATATTTATTATTTTATTTATTGACTTAGAAATGTTATGAATATAAAAATGTAATAAGTATAAATTAAAACATTTAAAAGAATATTTGAAAGAAGAATCTTATGGAAAATATTTGGCTCATGTGTGACACTGACACAGGAGAATGGAGGAAGCAGCATTACCATGAACATCAAGAATTATTCCAAAAGCCGAATATCACGAATAGAATTAAAAAGGAAATGGGTGTGGATAGGAGGATGCTTGGCGGAGAATAAGGTTTATACTTTGAACAACAATTGAGGAGAACCCGTTCGGTAAAGACCATTTAGAAGGCCATGATTACGTTGGAAAGTCTACGTAGAAGCAGAAGCGGTAAAGATCCGATCAGAGGTACCATGGAGAATAACGACAGAAGACAGATATGGATGGAAATTTGTTTGGCGGTATATTCTCAATGGCCGAAAACCAAAAAAAAAAAAAAAAATCTCTAAATTTTCAATTACAAAGCAGCTTGTGTATAATAAACTTGGATTAGCGATATGCTAATAATCCTGTTATATAAATTTGAACACATTAAGTTATATAAAATGAATGAGTATTGTTCACAATGTATCATTTACATATATTTAAATTTAATAAAATTAAGATTTTTTTATAACATTGTATTATATTCTAGACAAACATATCATCTCCGTTCAGAATCGTTTTTCGTATACAATGATACCTATCATTGAATTCAAATTTAACAAATCCATTATAATGACCTATCCTATGAAGAGTCGCACTTCACCCCCAAGTGTACAGCAGAGCGAGGCCCATCCGGTTCTTTTTTTTTTTTAATCTCGCATGTGTTTCAACTCATGAGTGATACAAATACGATTAGGAACAAATATACAAACACACTTACACACGTGTACATTCGACTCACTGAAACCGCCCACCTGTGAGAGGGCAGCGGCCACGGAAACGTATTGTACGAACGTAACAATGCAAGACCATGAAGACAATAATAATGATCTTAAAATATTATCATAGTTAATATTAGGGCTCGGATTTATATGTAAATACATATTTTTACTGAGACTTGATAAACTAATTTAGGTAAGTGATAAATTCGTTTCAAGCGATTTCTAATGTAATGAACTATATTTTATTTTACCTATTTTTACATATTTTTTCATGTTTCTCAATAATTCCATTTTTTCCTACATATTTCGACAATTTGTTCATTTACGATTTATTAATAATTATATAAGATTGTATTTTTCAATACAGACAATTTCCCATGTTTCCAAAAGTACGTAAACAAAATATTACTAATTATTGAACTAATCGACCGTAATCTACGTAATCTGCGTAATCCAAATTTAAGTCTTCTACCAGAACCAATAATTACTAGATGGGGTCATAGTTAAATGCAGTCAAATACTATTGCGAAAACTTTGAAAAAATAAAAGATGTTGTATCAACGTTTGATTCTACTTCAATAGTTTCTATTCAAAAAGCGAAACATTTATTAAATAAAGATGATATTAAAAATAATTTTATTTATATCTGTTAATTATGGATTTTTAGAAGATACAATAAAACAATTAACAAGAAAACAAGAAAATAAGAAAACAAGAAAAATGACTTAAGTTCAAAGTTTAGGACTTATAAAAAAAGCTGAAAAATGCATAGAACAAGTCCAGGACCCTTGGGAGTTGCAGTAAAAGAAAAAATGCATAGCGTATTACATAAAAATCCTGGTTTAGACTGCCTAAAATTAATTAGAGATACACATTGCGAAATTAATGGGGTAATATTACCGGCTGAACTCACTCCTTTGGACATTTCAATTATGAAATTTGCACCCATTACCTCGGTGGAAGTCGAGCGCTCCTTCAGTCGGTATCTATGTTACGACCAAACCGTAGATCATTTACTTTGACAATTTGAGCATTTAATGGTATCTTATTGCTTTCAAGATCAAGATCAAGATGAATAATGACAAAGTAAAATAAGTAATTTAGATAATAATATAATTTATAAAGCAATTTTTAATATTTTTTTATGTTCCATATTTTCATTTTTTTAATACATATAAATCCGAGCCCTAGTTATTATCATTGATTATAGAATAAACTATTATTATTATTCTATATTCAACGGTATTATCATACCGACGTAGTACTACATTTCACACGCTAAAATATGTTATATAAGAATTCTATAATATTTTATTAAACACGCAGTGAGCGTTCGGATTTAATTCATCGCGTTTTTAATTTATTTTGCACATGACATTATCGAATTAAAATAAGAGAAATGTAATATAAAGATGATACAGGTATTAATAAACTAATAAGATAATTATAAACAAATTACATGAAAATAAAATAAAATAAAAGATATAGTGTAATTTATATGAATAGTAGCAAAATTACGCTAAAAACGTAAAATACCATAACCTTTAAATATACTACATCGCCTTTCCTCTCTTCGAAGTCAAATAAATTAAAAGTCGAGTAACTTGTTGGCATTGAGGATAGTATTTGGAACAACTTTGTGACAAAAAAATTGGAAAAAAGTTCAATAGTATCGTCGAAAATTGGCAAATAATAAAGCCTGTTATTTTATATATTTAAGGATATAGGGAGAGGTGGTGCTGTAACTTTTAGCGGTCTGCCCCGTGAGCAGTGCGTATCAAAGTTAACCATTTGATAAGCTTACATTGCGATTTAACAATGTCTTCACGAAACAACACCGAACAGACGACCAAATGTCTAACCATCTCCTGGCTATATCGGAAAAAACAACCCTTTCGAGGGCTATCTCAAACCTACACTCACCGTGTTCGTACATCGCGAATGTGCAGAATTATTTTCTGGCGGCGGGCGAACATTAAATCGTTTAATCGTGCATCGGGCAGCTCACCTAAAGGCTATTTTACGGCGTATTCACCGGCGTCGAATGTAGACGGTTGGACGAGCGTCGGTAGACCGAAAACGCGGGTTTCGAGGTTTTATTCCGATTATTTTTCACGAGTGCAAACTTTTGGACAGGCCAATCTCGACATTTCAGGCTGTATCATAGAGAAGAAAAAAAATAAGAAACAGAATGAAAATACCACTAAAAACTAATACGTCAACATGTATTAGTGGCAACCGCGCGTTGGACCGTTGTTTAACGTACGGTCAATTATTAACACCGTCAAGCCGATGGTGCAGCGATCGCACACGCCCTTCTTCCGCTGCCCGTAGGATAACCGCATGGCGGTTTCCGTATACGTATGTGACACGACGACGACGACGACCGCGACACGTGACCGTTGATCAGTGGCGGCGGGAGGGGACAGGGGAAGGAAAAAAACCGATCGAATTTTTTATACATTTCCCCCCCCCTCCCCCCGTCACCGTTGTAACGTGCGCGAGCGAGAATTCGACTCGACCATGTGCGTGCCGCGTCTTATCGGCGTATTATCGTATGCGTGTGCACCGCGTCGCGCGGATATTTATAGCCCGGAGACAGGGCCATTTATTTCTGTGTGTACGCGCGTTCGCCTCCTGGTCACGCGCGGTCCCGCCCGGGACGGGTCGAAGAGGAGTGGTGCACCGGTGCGGCCGCGGAACGTTCTCGGGGATATCGTGAAAACGCACGCGGTTCGTCCGGGGCCGGTCGGTCGATCACTTTTGCCGCCGTCGCGCGTACACTCCGGACGAAATATACCACCGTATACGGTGAGGGGAAGGGGAGAGACACGCATACACGCACACACACGAAAACTACGTATAAAGTAAATAACACGCATTATTATTCTTCATGACGTCTCTCCGAAAAGACCTGCGAACGACGTTGTAAGGTATTTTCGTTTCTCTCTCTCTCTCTCTCTCTCGTTCGTTCCTCTCTTTCTCTTTCGCCGTATGAAATAAAAAATAAAAATAATATCACTCTCTCACACTCACTCTCTCCGTCTCTCCCTGCCGCCACTCCTGTACTCACTCACGACACAATAAAAACACGCGAACGGCCGTCGCTCGCAGGTATTAACGACGTCGTTACGTCGTACACGCACTCCGCGAACCCGCCGCCGTCGTACGCACGTACGCACGCACACGTCGTCGTCGTCGTCGTCGTCGTCATCTTCGGCCGATCGGCGGCGGCGGCGGCGGCGGCGGCGGCGTCTCAGCGATCGGACTAAAGATAAACGCGCGCGGCGGCGGTCGCCCCTCGTTCCCCGGCCGCCCGTAGCCGCGGTCGTCCGCGTCCAACTATTTCAGGTTCGTCTCCAGCGCGTCGCACACGCACACGCACCGAGCGCGCGCGCACGCACACGTCCGGGTCGACGTGAGTGCACCGGACTACGTACGCAGCTTTCCCGGCAACGGAATTATAGCGCAATAACAATAATATTAATAACAATATCAGTAATCGCGTCGGGATAAAAATTTAGTAGCAGCCACTAAAACCGACAACAACGACAAGAACAATATTATTATCGCGGCGGCGGTGCAGTGCGCAGCGGTCGCGGTCGTCGCAGTAGTGGTGGCGGTTACGGTTACTGCAACGGCGGCGGTGGGGGCGGTGGCGAACGCGTACACCGGTGCGTGTCGTACGACGCGGACGGTAAACAGTCCGTGCGCCAGTCGTGCTTCTCAGTGGATCCGGTTCGGTCGCGTGTTCGCGTTTTTTCACGTCACACTCGCACGACATCGTACCTCTCTCCGCTCCGCCGAACTGCCCGCACGTCGTCCGCGTGCGATCTTGACCTGTTGCGGTACACGCCCTGCGTCCCTCTAGGTCCCGGAAGAGGTGCCGCAGCGCGCGGCGTCCGACGTCTCGTCCCCGTGCCTACCGGCTTGCGCCGCGGGTGCAATGACCGCGTGAACGGCACGCCAGCCGACGAACTCCTTGCAACGCGCAACGCCCGCGATAAGCACTCGACGTCCAGCAATGCCGTCCAAGGACGCGCGACATTGGCGCACCGCCGCTCCGCTGATCCTGGCGCTGATGCTCACCGCCTCGATGATCTCCGCACAGGACACCGTCAGAAACTCAGGTGCGTAGCCCCGCTTACCCGTTCGGGTTTGTAGTGATCGTCGTTGTTCAATCATCAACTATCATCAGTGTTATCGTGTACGTATGCCTGTATCGCAACGTATCCGTCTTCGGTTCGGCCCTTCCGTCGCGTGCCCTCACCGCCGTACGACCGCCCCTCGTTTCACGACGGACCGCTTACGGCGCAAACGACAGCGTGCACGCAACAGTGCACATAGGCACGTCGTATACGCAGTGCCGTCGTCGTACACTACACTAACCCTTGCGTAAGCGAATCGGATACATGATGTTATGGGTATACGTACTGCGCTTTTGTCGCGTACTAAATAGAGGACCATAGGGCGTGCGCCCTTATGGTAACCGTGGTCCAGGCCGCGTCGACAACCTACCAAGGGGCCATGTAACTCTTAACGAAATATTGTAAAATTCTACCTCTCCCCTCATACCTTACCGCTAGAGCACCTGTAAGAGCCCCTGCTGGACGCCACCGTCGCCACTACCACTCTCTCGTTGTCAGGCCTTTGATCGGGTTGTCCGCGAAACGTCGGCCCGCGGATAGTTCGCGGGAATCGCGTCGGTCGCCGTTGACCCGTCGTGCGTCTCCAGGGTCTCCGATCACGGCGTACTTACACGACTAAAATGAAAGTTCGGCGATTTCGTGATTTCCTTGTAAACATTTTTTAAACACTCTCTTCGCCGAGTACCCGCTTCAAAACTAAAACACTTCAGCGGACCTGTTGCGTATACAGTCGGACCGAATTTCAATCGACGTTTTTATGGAGCTTGTTATCAAAATAATGTTTCAAATAATATGTACTCGACATGCATTTGTTGTTAACAAAAACCACACTTTTCAAATAATGTTACGTTTTTTGTGCGTATAGCTTTGTACAATATTATTAACGACTAGTGCCGACTCGACGCACATCTGTCAGTTGACATTAACACGTTTCTTACAAAAAAACTGTCTTATGCTATAGTTTTAATTAAAGAATTTTTTGTACCGTCTGAGTTAACAACGATTAACTTGGAAATTATGGGCTGAAATCGGAATTCAGTAATATTTATTGTGTTTCTAATTCGTTATGTAAACTACCGATTATCCTAACCACATACTTATATGCGTGTATTAGCACAAACATTTTCCAACCGGTTTTCGTTTGGTAAATTCCACCTAAAAGACGATATAAAAAACCAAATATAACGATAAAGAGTAAATAAAAAATACGAAATATACTATGTTCGTATGCAAATCTTATGTGAATGAAAAATCCTCAAAAAAAGACTCAAGTTAGAGTAATTTCCGCTAAAGTCGGTCGACGATAAACAAATCAATGGAGCAGGCTCGTATTCTTACCGAGTCTGTGAGTTTTCTTATTGCCAAATAAGTAAATTCTAATGGAATACGTTTTTTGCAATCAATTGAGCGTGTACAATTGATGCTCTGAATTAATTTCGAGGTGAATTTTGGTATCAATTGTCCCATCAATGGGTAAATTAAAATATCACTACATTAATAACGTCCTATACGAAAAGTTCAATATTTTTACGCTGCACACTCCTCCGCAATTGTTAAAAATAATTACTAGTTTTATTTTCTTAATAAACAATTCTTAAATGCTTTCATAACGGTTAATATTTGAGAGATGTGAATTTGAACGTTATTTATTATATTTTCATCTTAATAATACATTTATATCATCATGAATTGTATGAGCTATGTTTATTGAACATATGTATTTAAATACTATGGTCTATATTATTATTTGCATGTATTTGTTTTTCATTTGAAGTTTTTAGTATAATCCGTGTGCCTTCACCACATAAATGTCCGATTTAAATGTTGATTTAGAGAACTATAGACACTTAAACAACTTGACACATTTACCGATTTCGATGTACAACGTAAATTACGAATTTGGTATTTAGATCAAAATAATAGTATTATAAATGTATTTAAGATTTTAAAAATAAAAACAAAAAACCATTGCAAATAGAGTACCTAATAAAATTACATTGTTCAATTTTAACCTTTGTTATTATAATGGTTTTTAACGAGTAGTACGAGTATTAGCGATTCTATAAGTTTATGATTTTATCACCCCGCACATGTTACATTTGAGTAACTATACCTAAAACTAATAATTTACCAGTAAATTCAGAATTATCACTTCCTAGTAAGAGTCTGCATTTTTGATGTCTTGTTAATTTATTTTCTTGTTTTGTTCATTGCTAATTGTATGTACTAATTAATTTAAATAGTTAAAAGTATAGTACAATAATTAGTCATTTTAATATTATATCTTATTAAATTGTACCTAATTATATTCTTGTTAATGTCAATATAATTTATTATAATGTTATTATGTATTGATATTAGATAAATATTTTATATTCATATCTTATAAATCAATCTGAATGTAACTCTCTGCTCCATCACAAACTTAAAGAAGTTAATATATTCTTTATATATATATATGTAATATTTATATAAAGAAATTGAAACGAAAAAAATGTTCTAGATATTTTCTAAGTTTTAACGTTATTTTCATGATTTCAGTTCTTTTGTACGATATTATTCTAAACTTTTCTAAAACAGTTAAAAACACACATAGGTATTACCATGTTTCCTTACAGAAAATGAGTTAATTATAACTACCCATGTTCACCAAATATATTCGATAAAAAGAACAATGTAAGCAACTTGACTTAAACTTTATTTCTTCAGTTTGACACATATTTTTATAATGATTACATGTTTATATCAATTGAAAAAGAACATTATTATTATTTCCGTTGAATAAATTATATTTTTAAGCACAATCATTTAGATATGATTATTAAAAGTTTTTATATTTTTTTATTTTTCAAGATATTTTTAAATTTTCAAATAATTTCATCTGAATCGTATTCAAAATACCAAATGCTGGAGTAGGTACTACATTAACATGTTCACTTTCGTCACGTTTATATGGAAAGCCGTACTTATATATTTAGTAAACAGTATTAGCCTGTGACATTTTTCACATAAAATACCATTTCTTTAAATTAATGCATTTATTTATTTTTTACTTTTAAGAATAAATTTTTGTTAGCGTCGCAACGGTTTTAACTACTTCTGTGAACCCTATAACGTCGTAGCCCGTGCACAGTGCTTCGTCATTCAAAGCTACTACGTGTACATACCTATATAGCGATGTAGCGACGAACAAAAAAAAAAAAAAATTATATTGACGTTGCACTAGTCGTCCGGTAAGTAGGTGGGTTCGTGGTAAACGATTTTGTTTCGTACCGGTTATTGTAAGTGTACTGTTCGGTATGCGGTTGGAAAGCGGTAATGGATCGAGGAGGGACCATATGGTTTACGAAAAACTTTATTTTCGTTGTATTTTACTAGTTACAAAAAAAAATCTTTGTTACCGTCGATTTGTTTTCGAAAAATAAAAATAAATCCACCTTTTTATTTACTCATTTGATTAGTATTTTGTTTTTTACTTCTCGTTTCTGTATAAATAAAATAAAGAAAAACAATTGACGACTAACATATTATATTCTTAAAATATGAACTGTTTTTTCTTTTCTTTTTGTGTTTTCGATATTTTTGTAAAATTGCCCTTGTGTACTGAAACTAGTTTCTTTGGCCACTACCCGCTTCACGATGAAAATTGTTTCTATTTGCACTTTGATGTATAATATAATAATTATCAATGTATTTTAATTCTAACGAGTAATATGCCTTGCATTTAAATGGACGTATCAGACTAAAAGGTATTGATCAGGGTTGGTAATTTACGTGTATAAAACGTATAAAATAATATAAAATGTATAAAATGACTAAAACATGTGTAATCTTTTTAAAATTCACATAAGAAAAATTAAAAATACTTCCTATTTCTGACATTAAGCCGGGTTTTAATTTTTATACTTGGTAAAAATATATTAATTAGTTAATTCAATATGATTTAAAAATTATAAAATGATTTGTTTGCAATTTTCTCTTCTCATTCTTTGGAATAAGTACCTATTAAATTACAAAATAGGAATTTATTGTTACAGACATAGAATAAAATATATTATTATTCTAAAATAAAATAATTTTTTTATTTCCTTTGATATTTCTATTCTTTAAGAATAATTCATCTATAAAAAAAACAATTATTTAAACTAAAATATTAACCAACCTATATTATAATATTATACCTACCAAGTACTTAAATTTTTTGTGTAATCTAATAATATAAAAATATTAAATATGTTACATATATTAAAAGTACAATTCATTTGTTATAAATACACCGCGATAAGATGATGATAATTATAAATAATAGACAAATGGCATCACAATTATCTATTTATAATTCATATTTCCTCTTTTTTTTTATTGTTAATTTAAATTATGAATGTATTTTTTTTTTACGGTTTAAACCGTATATAATTTTGTGATATATATTATTCGTTTTATACGTACGTAAAGCACGTGTTCTATTCTATACCATATTATACGTTTCAACCCTGGTATTGATTATTTACTCCATTTGTTTTTCGATTGCCTGTAATATATCACTGTACCATTATACGAATTCAAACTGATCAATAGCGTAATAGTTTTTCGATTTCGTGAAAAAAACTAAGCTACCAAAACTTCTTACATATTCAATCGTGGTAACCACCATCAAACAACCATATTGGTGTAAATTAATTACCTAATTCAAAGTTGTTTTTCAATTCAACTTGTTGGTACGTACCCTACTAAGGCGTATGAACAGTGTTCGAAAGATAATCCAGTTGAGAGCATCCATATGGTCACAATTTATAAAACCAAACAAAAGGTACCAGGGGAGACATCAATATACCTACAGATGACTATAATTTGGAACTTATTAATTTGTGATGATACGAGTGCGATTTATCTGAGAAAACTCCGGTAACGTATCCATCCGTATGGCAATAATATCCTGCACACATTGCGTTGAAAAAATTAATAATTTTTGTCGTACAATTGTTGTACTCGGTTTATACATCTATATACTGTATACATAACATATAGATTACCCACTACAAAGTGTGCGTGTTAGGGCATATGCAATGAAAAAAAATTTATTAAACTTCGTAGTAGTAAAACGTCGTGCCCTACTTTAATATTTTTTACGGTGCAAGAATCACTTGGCTGTAATAACATTATTTCCTGAATATCGGCTGGAACCCCGTCCGCGATGGTTGTAAACTGCGTGAGACGTATCTGTACGTATAATAAACACTGCAGGATTGTACGTGACTTTTAGTGCATAACATAATAAAATTCGTTTGATCGCTTCGACGAAGAAAAGAAGAAAAAATAAGATTTACAACGAGTCATTCGCCTTGAGAACCCTCCGCATGAAATATCGTACGCACAATAGACGTATCGGTCCTTGGGAGGTACAGTTTTGACTCGTGAATATCGCGGGTGTGTATCGTTATTGTTACCATTTTATTTTTCTTCTTCTTCTTCATATTCTTCTTCTTTTCTTTATTTCGAATGTACCATAGTTCCAACCCTATATGTGGTCTTACATATATATATATATATATATATATATATACATATACACGCACACACACACGTCTTTGAACGGCCAAACATGGCGGTCGGCCCTGTCGTACAGGGAACAAACAACGCGACACGGGAAATATATTACACGGCCGTGTGTGCATGTACATATATATGTGTGTACAATATACATTATGGTGAACCATTAAGTCTCCCATCTTGCCGACGGACAACGCGTCTACGTTGTGTATACATTCACGCACGTGCGCTTCGGAACCGAACGCTGGTGTGCAGGGACGGTGCATGTCGGTTCTTGTTTGCGGTGGCCCACCTCCGTGCCCTTTCCGTTCCCCACACTCGGCTACCCACGACTCTTACCGCGGTACCGTACATATTCATTCGATTTATTTATTTATTTTTTTTTTTTTTTTTTGTGCGCGTAAAGCACAATAGAGGCAGAGCAGTTCGGTCCACTTTAGAGAATACCGTCGCGACAATAGACCGTGATGTCGATGGATTCAATAGTGATCAAAACAATTGAAAGAGGAGGAAAAACGCGCGTTAGCTGACCCGAGACGGTCGGGTTTACCCGCGATCCGAGTCTCGGACACAGCCGGTATGCGATACATGCTCGTTTCGTTTGTACGAAATACGTACAGAAACGTCCATTTGCCGTTGCCTGTTTTGTTCGGTACAAAGCAATCATATGTTGTTAGTACGCTTGCCGCGAGAAAACCAAAAATTATTATAATACCTACATCGGGCGGTATTCGAAATTCTAAACCATTTCCTCTGTCATCGTTTACGCCACGTTAATTCAATTATTACCCGAAAGCAAAAGTACGCAGCGTATATGCATATACTAATAATGCATTACTAATAAATATTTAGACGAATAATTAGTTGACCGCGAAAACAATATTACATTTTGTTACGATAAAATGAATTTTCACTGTGATGACCAACAGGATAAAAAAAATTAATATTTTTAATGTTATTGCAGCTCGTGAGCATTATTCTGATAAATATAATTTAAATAGTTGTCATTTTGACGGTATTGTTTAATAAAGAATTTATTTTTTGAGTTAAAATGTTTACCGGATGATAATTCCGTGCAATCTTTATTATCACTTACGAAATTATGAATAAAACAGATTTTTTTTTCTTTAAACCAATAATCAATGTTGAATGAAATCAATAATTAAAAGCTACTGAGCCATTTAATTTCTTATAAAGTTTCCGCAAGAAATTATTTTAAACTTTTCGGTGTTAAAATTCCATATGTGCCTTCGAACGATGTAAAAAATAATATTGATACTAATTTTCATATAACATAACGCGGACGACAATCGAAAGAGGAAATTCAAGTTTCTCGCAAAAATTAACCAGCTGGGTGGTCATCGTGCATTTCGATCCAAACGGAATACCTCTGATTCCACGTAGACCTGAGACGGTTGAGTTCCCGAGTCTGTGAGTATCATTATTCATTAAGTGTATACAATTCTCTCCCCTATTCTCTCCGATCATCAATTCCGGTGAGATCCATCGTAACGACGATTACTGCTTCTGCTAAAACTGCGACCCGACAGACGTACAAATGACATTTTGTGATTGTTCAATGGGAATTACGTTGTCATTCTCAAAATACGATTGTCCGGCACAAAAATCACGCTAAAAAATATTGTATATACATATAACGAGATATATAACTAAACTATTACACTGCATTTTCCACTAGCCGAATGTGTAAATAGGGAGAGAGAAACATAGAGAGAAATGGGACGAAATTATAACTTTGTCGGCGGTGATGCTGTGTGACAGCTGGAAAACGTGAATCACGAATGTATCCCCCGTTCGATTTATATTATACCTATATTGGTATTTTAATGTAGTTTACTATACTTATATTATGTATAAATATATAAATTTTACGACCGACTGCATAATCTTCGTCGCAGCAGCATTCATTGGGACGCGATTTTTTTCTAAATATAATACTACTGGACATATTATTACTACCCGTGTTCCGACAACATGTTTAACGTATTTGATGTATATTATATCTAATTTAAATCTGATATGAATTTATAATACCGTGCGGTGCAAACCGTTCTGGAATATTGTTACTAGGGTACCGCTGAACGAGTCGCCGTGTAGTAAGAATTACTTAGTATCTCTTGTAACAATATTTTTTTTTAGCCCAATATATAGTTATCTATATTGATCTAGGCAGAATAAATCGATTTGATAATATTGTTTTTACATTTTTAACGCCCAAAACCGACGATTGCATTGTATCGAGCGTTTTTCGACGAGTTCCGGGTGTCGAGTATAAGCTTCATGGTTTTTGTTATTTCCAACATACCATATTTTGTACAGAAAAGTCTTCGTCAATACGAGTGCGAAAACAGTTTGGTTAAAGTCCTCGGCATCGTACACTCTCCAACGATATTTTTTTCATCTGTACAAAGCACATATATATACATGTGTGTGTGTATGTGTGTATATGTATGATATTGTCCAAGTAAAAACGCTTATCCTTACGGATAGTATCTCGCGGTACCCCAGAACAACGCGAATAATGGTATCTCAACGGGGGTTTCTTTTTTTGCATTCCCTCTCCCCCTGTTTTCACTGCACATTTATTCTTACCCACAGACGTGTACGTATTATTATGTGCAGAGGTATTTATTTTGTACACTCGGCCGAGCTGAACATAATACATAATATTATGTCGTGTTTTTATCGTTGCGCGCATACCTCCACATAACTATATACGGCTCGGTCAGCGCGACCGGCGGCGCCGCGCGTATACGGACACGGGTACCTCCTATACGTTGCATATTATGTACGATCCAATGTGCATATGTATTACGTACACTAACCTACGCTACAGCGACGGAAAAAATTCTGCGCTCGGTTCGAAAAGAAAACAACAAACAGCAAAAAACGTTTAGATGCTACGCGAAAAAAAAATAATAGAATCGAATTTCGCGTGTTCCGGAATGTCGCGGACGGACAAGATTCAGCTTAATCTTGACGTAGATCTGCAGCAACGGTCCGAATTCCTGGACCACGGGAGGCATACGATCGCAGGCTGGGCACAATGATATCTTACGCATTATGACGTACATTTTTAAATAATTTCGATCACGGTTTGTATGAAAAAAAAATTAGTATTTTATTCCGTTCAGTGTCGTTCGTCGTTCATTAAAATATATTCGATATTTATTCGTTGAAATGTGAACGGGTTTAACCCAATTCGATGAATTATATGATATTACGTATAATTACTATTAGTAAACGAAATTAAATTAAAACGGATAACATTAAAATGGCGAAAATGACAATGAAATCTTTTTTTGACATTTTTAATATTACAACGGGAACAGTAATAATAATATTAATTATTATAAAAATAATATTGATAGGAATGATGATTCTCCTCGATGGTCTTATCAAGCAATGCGAACACGACAAAAAAAAAATGAAAACTCGTGCGGCAAGGAATATTGCAAATTCTTTTTTTTTTTTTAAAAAAAACGGACCTTTTCCGTTAATTCGCTACCACAATTTATTTTTTTGGTTTTTCTGTTTTTTTTTTTTTTGATTAGATTATTATATATTATTATATTATTTTGATTCCGGGGGCATGAAGTGTGCGAATATGTTGTATCATTGTTTCAAATAAATTGTCAGGACTGTAACGCTTACGCCACATGTACTCGACCAAGTAGCTGTTCAGCATTGGCAAATTTTTATTTCAAGATTTTATTTTTCCCCAAGAACTCTCAATAGCATTAGGATCTACAACTTTAATGGAATGATTCACGGTCATGTGTTGAAAAGTTATATCAAGCCTTTGGTAGGTGAGCCACAAAAGTAGGGGTAGTGAATTAACGGAAAAGGTCCAAAAAAACATTCTAATAATTTTGGTGATATTCTTGGTAAATACGTTTTTTTTCAGTGAAATATTTTATTTTCCTCCGCACCTCGTCGGCTTACGATTCCAGTCCACCGGACTCCGATAGAGATCAGGTAATCGCCGACCCCTGTGTCCGCCGTGTGCGAACGTACGTTGCGCGTATGATTTTACATATTACGCGCGTTGTTCTCGCGTTGCACGACTACCTACTTTTGCTGCGCCTCGTCTCGTTGACATAAACCCTGCCCCCGCACGCAACACGACTGTGCGCGGACACAACACGTGTCTACGGCACATTCCGCGGACAGTTTCCATTTTTGGACGAGAGACCGCTTCGCGTGTCCGAACCACTTAACGGGATGACCGCGGCGGCAATGGTGCCAATGGCGACAACGTACGAAACGGGACGCGAGAAGACCCTATTCCCAGCATCGTATACTTGTACTGTGTATATATGACTCGGAGGTTAAAGAGGGATAAAAATTAATTTCGAGATACGTATTACTCGAATTTTCTCGAAATTAAATCAAAATTTTGAGTTCCTTGTCTTCTTTGCTACCTGAACAAGTTTTTCATTTTAATTTCAAAAAAGTGCGATTGGGTAGAAATTTCAAAAAACATTGATGTCTCGTCGACATTAAATACATAATCGGGAGAATATTATTTTATGATGTTTGATAACTTTCCTATCCGTTCATCACACAAAGAGACGATTACAGAAGCACTATCGCCACATATTTTACGAAAAATTATGTTATGACGATTTTTCCAATTTCCTAACCAGTCTTGATTTGGTTTTAGAATAACCAAATTGAGTTAAGGAGTATTCTGCTTTTCCTTTTAGTATTGGGTCCACTTATAGGTATATTTTCATCTGTACATTAACTAAACTATTGGAATAAACATACTTCTATATTCGATTGGTTTTGATGTTTTATCGTTATCTTATTGTTTTCAATTTTTTTTTTAAATATTCGCCTGATCTTTTAAAAATGTTAACAGCGTATTTGACGGAATATTAATTAATTAATTCCTTCGCGATGTCTTGTTTTTTCCGGTTGTCTTTCTGCGCCGATTGCATGAACTTTATCAGTTATAGTTAAATGACTTCACTATCGTTTTCGAGACACGTGTAAAAACATACGCACGTTAGACACGACAGGCAGACACTCTAACCAATACATACTTACCGTTGCAGTGCATGCGCTAAAAAATCAGTTTCTATCTACTAGTTTATCTTTATCGTACTGTACTTAAATAGATAAAAATGCAACAGGTATTATAAAACTCTTCGACCAAGCCGTTTATATCACCATTTCATAATCGAGTTAACAAGACTTAATTGACTACATTGAGTGTTATGAGAATTTCTAGGGGAAAAAAAATCGAGTTGTCAAATTTTTCGAGTTATATATATATATGTGTGTGTGTGTGCGCGCGCGTATTGTTTGTCGATGTTTTCGGAATATATTTGGATGTTCGGAAGGATCGGGGAGGAAAAATTAAAACAAATAACGAAAATTCATCGTCGCTACACTGTTGTCTGGTCGCGCGGACGCGTTCGAGGGGATCGCCCTCAACACGTGTTCGCGTGCATTTCGTTGCAATCGCGCTTCTCCCGTAAGAACCGTCGTCCTAGTCGTATTCGATGTAAAACGGTCTCGAGCGCGACACGCAGTTGGTGCCCGTGCGTGCGAGCGTTTTCTTTCTTTCAGTACGCGCACACAGTTCGAGGTACCTGTCCTCCGCCTCCGCCGCCCACTCTTCGCGCGCACCCTCCTCCGTCTCGGACCACCGCCGCCTTCGCCGCACGTTGTTGTTGTTCCTCCTTCGGCTCACGCGCATTCACGTTCGTATTCCGAACAATGCAATACAATACAACACATTGTAATGGTACGACGTGCGCGGGCGCGCACAAGAACGCGGTGTTCACCGACGGGCCGCAAAAAGACAAAAATCGTTTCTGCTATTCGCTTTTTCGAAACGCGCCCCCTTCCCTCCTCCTCCTCCCCCAACCAATCATCCCCGTATCGCTCCTCTACGCGCAGCCACCGCTACCGGTTCGAATACGAATGCGCGTGCGTCGAAACGGCGAAATATGATCATCATTTTTGACCGTTGACAAAACGCACCCCGGTGGGAGGCACTGCGAGGTGTTTGCATTGTGTAAGCGAGAAAAATAAAAACCGCGCGAACGGAAAACGCGTACCGGCGCTATCGTTCTCGTCTTCCCTGCCCCGCCGAAGTTTTCACGTTCCAGAAAATCCACGCACCGGTGAACAACAGCCGATTGTTCGTGTGACCAACCCACCACGGTAAAAGTTTAAGTTCGACCGGACGAACGCGCGTAACGGTTTTCGGTCTCGTTTCCGTCCCGCGCACAGCGCTCGAATTCCGTTTTACGCAACGACGACGGTAACAGGACTTGATGCCTGCGCCGTAGTATGACGTGTTTGTATGCGTCCCGTTGAAACGTGCACGGCACGGCGAGAATGCGTTCCGTTTTCGTTTCGTTAGCTTTAACGTTCAACGGTCGACCGCCGATGCGTTGTCTCTGCGTGCGTCTGATGCGTTGGTTCGCGCTGATCAAACGAAGAAATCTCGTAACTCGGTCGGGAACAAACGTATCGTTAAGAAACACCGACGTTTCGTATCATCGTGTTACGAACGCGCGAAGGTGTGGTCTGGACTTGTTGCTGGAGGGGATTAGGAAGGGAGTATAAAATCATACCGAATGTGTTTTAAACACGTTAGAAGTAACAATGGTAAAAATATCAAGCCACAGTAGTCAATAATAGATTATTTATTACAACAATTACACCCACAACAATTTTACGCTCGAGGATGAATCCTTGTCTTCCTCCCCTAGTTCTGTCCCTGGTTGTACACGCTACGTTTTCGCTTTTTATTTATTCGGACACCGCCGCACCGTGTGAGTTGCGATTTTCAGACATTTTAGCCGCGATAACTCGTGCGTCGGTGTGCATACGAAAACGTATTTTTGTTTGTAAGTGCGTGTGCGCGTTACTATATTATGTGTTCTCGGAAGGATAAGATTGCGCCGCGAGTATGGGCGGTACGATCCGGTGGAGTTGGTTCGGACCGCTAAAATAACTCTACGCGTATACAATACGGTAATACGAACGGAGCCGACGGATATATTCTGGTCACGGAAATGGTAATTTCTCGACATTTGCGCGCTGGACCACGATTTAACGGTTGCAATAATAATAATTTTTACGATTCGACCACGAAAATATATATAGTTACGTATTATAATATTATAACGTACGTGTACACCATACATTTAAACGATTTAACAATACGCGGTGTTTCCATTCCGAAAAATGCCGTCACGCCTACCGTCTATTCCACTGTCGTCGAAAAATATTTTTTAAAACCGCGGTCGATGTAACGCTGTGAACGGTTGTTGTCATCATTTCGAACTTGCCCCCCTCTCCGTGTACGTACGATAATCGTTTTAAAAAAATAAACCGAGCACAGCTCCCGTTTTCGACACATAACTGCCCGCACAAATGGTTTCTAGCACCGACGCGTATTACGGTTATTGTATGTAGTATTGTTTTGTGTTCTTACCAAACGCACGTAATCCCGATCGAGAACGAACATAATAATAATATTACACTCAGCGATTACGCTAAGGCGCATTACCGCGTACCGGCAGCGGGTGTAAGCTGCGCAGCGTGTGTGCGTACGTTTTGGGATTTTACAGATTCTGTATAATGTACAACCGCTGATGTACGCACAATAATGTTTTAATGCCGTTTAGCTTTTTTTATGTTTTTTTTTGCAAGACAAAAGCTCGTGCACATTTGCGGCGTTCGAACGCGCCAGCACACACTGGTTTCTTTTATTTTGCGTATTACATATTTTCGTTCGCCGTGGAAACTAATGTCGTAGTTTTGCTGAACCCCAGCGTTGTTTCTGAAATTGAATCGATGTGCACTGATACGTCTCGTCGTTTCTCTTCGTATTGTCTTACCATCGGGCTTAACGTTTATTGAATTATAAAATAAAAGCTCCTATCAAATGTATAGCTTATTTATAGCGCTTCCTAAAGATATGAGATAGGTACTGTATTTGGTCGGAACAATAGAGATTGGTTGCTCGGTAGTGTGGGTTTTCTACGGAAAAAATTATTACTCCGTTTATGCGATCCGTGGAACTGAAATAAAACAGCGTTTGGCGTTCGAATAACCGTCGTGATTGATTAATAATGAACATTATAATTTTGAACTCTTACCATCATTGCCATATTGTTTTAGAGCGTGTGCAAATAACATTTTATTTTTCTGTAGATGAACAGTTCCCATTTTCTCCACCAAATACATAATTTATTTTAATATATATAATATATATATTGTTTTTTTAGATTTAATTTATCTGCATCATTTCGTTTTTTAATTAACCTTTTTTTTCCAATTTTAATTTTGTACCAATTTCTAGTAATATCTGTAATAAAGGTGTAATGCTGTGCAACAAGTCGATGGCGTAAGCTACTGCTGTACAGTTGTATGTTCGTGACCATTTCAATCAAATTTTGCATCTCCCCCTATATAAGCGTTACCGGAAGAGTAATGTCTATAAATGTTATTCCAGAGTAAAAAATGTGCACTCCGCATTACCACGTTGCAAACACTTCATAACTTATTTATATTCTTAAAACTCTCGGTAATGAGGTTAAATGAAATTTTTATGTTTTCCACATGCGACATAATATCGAACAAACGTCGAACAGCGTTTAGATAATGGTCGACTTTATATTTATTTATACACGCGCGTGCGCGTGTGTGTGTGTGTTATGGAATGTTGGGCTCTTATGTTTTATGATTGTGAGTATTTGAAAAGAGTTAGAAATAAAAATACTTAAGAAAGAGTACATAAAACGCATCGAGTATACGAGTACATACACACTGTACATTAAACGATGACAAAATCGTCGAGTGTGTGTATTTATACTCTGTGTAGACCTAAGCTCGACCGTGAGACGTGCATGACGTCGTCGTTTTTGATCAGGTTCATTTGTAATGATCGTCAACCGCACGGAGTCGGTAAAAATCTGAAAACGGAATAATATTATTATGTTGTGTTATGGGCGACTCGGGTACATCTACATCGTGCATTATTCGTATCATCCATTTACGAGGTGCGCGGCACATTAACATGAATACGTGGAATGTTTCGATTTTCGGTGGTGTCGGAACATACTTTTATCCGGTGCGCTGTATTGTGAACACCTCCGTGACCCGGTGGAATAATAAAAACGAAACGAGAAGAAGAAGAAGGAGAAGAAGACGAAGACGGAGAAGACAAAAATTGAAAAATATCGAGCCTTCTACGGAACATAAAAGGTTCGTTAAATTTATTGACCTGTTCGACTGAATTATTAACGATTTGCTTCACCGCCTCCGCCGAAGACGTTACCTAAATGGTGTATTATTCTATATACATGTTGGTACCTACCCTCTACAAACCTGAATTCTTTTGAAAACACACAGACTGCAATCAAAATCGCTCATGGAAACTAGCTCGGTGGGATCGTCTTACGTTTTCGAAACTACTTCGTGTATGCGCTTTACACGGAGTGCTTCGATATTTCGGTCGCAGTATGTGCGTGCGTGTATCGCTTAAACACAAAATCATTTAATTGGGTTTTCGGTCTCCGCCGATTATTGATGTGTTAATCACTGAAAACGGTGTTGCCGTATGCATACGCCTAGGATATTACATTACCCGGATAGAAAAGTATTCTAATGAAATGCTAATGATTATTCCAATACGTTTCATCACGAATTGTTTAAAAAACAACATTATAGATAATAAACAACTAACTGTAAGATTTATTATTTTTTAATATACTTACGCAAAAATTCAATTATTTTTATATTAATTAAGCGTTTAAAAGTGTATTGTATGTTTGTATGTTTGAAAGGCACAGCGTTTGATTTTATCTTATGCTATTCGATTTGTTCAATGCATTTAAACATTTAATCGACTAATTATTAAATAGTAAATAATAAATATTTTGTGTTATAGATCCTTATACACTTATATATAATTATATAGAACAATATACAAAGTAAATAATACTGCAGGGTGTCCCATGTGAAACGGTTAATTTTTATGTTATGGGTAAATGGAGATTTCTGTAATTCTTCTTATTATGAACAGTAAGGTCTTAAGGAACGCATCTTGTTTGAGTATAATAATTTGAATTTTTTTTCTTATTTATAAATATTAATCACAACTATAAATAAACGAAATATAATGGGAAATGCCGATCATTATATCATTATTGTTGACAAAAACTCAAAAAACCCGACCTGATCTGACTTAATTTAACAATGTGCTTTTAATTATTTAAATAATAAATATTATATGTTTTTGAAGTCGAAAAATAATTTAATTGATACACTTGTAATTAAAAACGTTTTTATAAACGAAATGATTCTTATTTTGCAGTACTCAAAGCTACTAAAATATTACCTACTAAAAATCCTGAAATATGCCTTGTAATATTATTGATAAACGTTTAACTTCGTATTTTTAGGAAAAAATTATTATTATTTGAAGTTTTTTTTATAAATGTAGACATAATTCGCTGATGAAACTTAAAAAAATAACTTAAATTGCCCGCGTTTGATTTTAACCGATCATTACTTTTTACGTACATTATATATTATGCTATGCATTTCGGTTTCTTTGGAGTATTTTCTCGTGTACTTACATATATAATCTTATTGAATTTTACCATTAATTTTGCAAACTGTATACAAGAAATTCTGTCTACACGTGATGAATTCTTACTTCTCTGTATAATGATAAATGTCTTGCTAATAATTAGATCGTGTTAAATCATTCGATAGTTAAGCACTGAAAAACACTGGTATTGTACTACATATTAAAAATAAATGCTTACGTTCTCATACATGGTGATTTGATTTTAAATAGACAATTTAATATAACGTAAATAATAACAACCTGTTTTGAATTCTCGAAAAATGTGTGCAATTTATTATAACAGCTATGACCCAACGAGGTTCTATCAATATAGTTTTTCTAGAAAATGTTCATACAGCGCTAATTTCGTTAATATTTTATGTTTGGTTTGATAAAAAATATAGAATTTAAACACTCATTTCTCGTGTAAATATTTTCAACTTATGTACACATATTTATTTATTTATAAGCGTAACATTATTCTATATAAATTATTTTGATTTCAAGTTACTAATGCCTGACGGTCACCAAATAATAATATAACACCGATAAAAATATATATTGTCTCGAAATTTGGTATTCAATATTATTTACGTGATTCGGCTATAGCAGTACATCGATGATTTAGAAAACGAATACATACAATTAGATGATCTATTTTCAAAATTATCGTTTTCTCGGTGTTTCTTTAGCTTTGTTAATCGATACTTTTATTTGAAATCATCTTCACATAACTTCAACTATAATAGTACTAAACCCTAAATCATTGTACCACAATAAGCCAAATAAACGTTTATGATTGTATGAAATCAAAACTTTACGGTTAAATTCATTATGCCAGTATTTGACAGTATTTGACAGTATAAAGTCCCTTAACCAAGTCTCTAAATTTACAACTTTGAACTAATAGACTGTTTTTTCAAAAACCAACGAATCGGTCTTGTTTATTTATAATATTTCAATAAAACGAATCACGTTGTTCATAATACACCGAAAACTCGGTGACACAGTAGTGTTTATTATAATGTATAAAAACAAAGTATAAATGAAGTAGTGCAATTGTTTTACAGTGTAATGTATATGTATTTGATTTATCTCAATGCGAACAAATAAAATTTTTAAATTGATTGTGGTACCGACGGTTGTGTAATAGATCTTTATTTACAATGAAATATTTATTATTTTTTAACGTACCAAACAAGTGAAAAAATTACTCTCCGCGACAGCTCAAATTGTCCTACAGTTTACACGCTGATAAGAGACCGTGTGACATTCTTTGAAGTTCAAGCCGACAATAATCAACGTTTATCATTTGAATCGTGCATTTTCTTAATGGTGTGTTTTATCAATGTACGTTTTTTTGAACATTAATCGCACCCTTATACAATCATTAATTTAAATAAATTACTCACTTGTCCAGATTAAATGACAAATTATTATTTTTTATTACATTAGACTCGATTTATTTGTACGTTATAATCAAATAAATAATAACCAAACTTTGCCTTTATAAACACTGAAAACCCGTTGTACAATACCACTATGTAACTGATAAACCTACCAATCCAAGAATAGAACCTTTTGAAAAATCTATTCGAACGTGTGTAGATATTTTAAGAATATTATATTATTTTGAAGTTTTACTATTGTATGTTTATGTATTACATAGTGATTACATGATGTACAGTTAATTCGACAATAATAATGATTATTAAATCAAATAAAATATGATTTGAAATAAATGTTATGTAGAATTATTTTTATTTACTATTTGTTAATTTTAAAATATTGTAATACCATGATATAAAACAATAGTTCAATAAACTTAGGTAAATGCAGTTTGTAATTTTACGTTTTATGTATTGGGTAAAAATGGATTGATCTACAGGAATAGGAATGATATTTTATACGCTTTATACGTTTTAGTCGCTTATATTTATTTCCTTTTGTTATTATTTATTTATATATTTTTCTCATTCAAACACATTTCGTTATAGACGAATAACATGGAAATCTTTTAACTTATCATGCGATAGGAATATTAAAAATAAACATTTTTCTCAACGATCATAATACATAGTATTACAATTATAGTTGTTTATACGTGAAAACGTCCGGTACTGCGTTGTACATGTTTTACATTACGTATTTACCATAACAGTGGTAATTTTGAATTTTGAGTATTGCTCTGCACGTGTTCCTGGTATAGGAACCGCTGTTCACATTTTTCATAATTACAATTATTAACAACTGAAATGTACATTTTCATAATTTACGCGCATGTATTAATATATTTTTCTAAAGGTTTTACCTATCTAAAAAGTGATACGTTCGTTTTCAAATTATAATATAAAATGTACATTTTATAACATGGTTATACTACATTTTCCCGCCTTTAAAAGGTAATATTATACTTAGCAAGCTTTTTGTTAAAAAAAAAAACATAAACACATTTTTACTAGTTCAAAACGATTTAATTTTATATTATTATAATGATTATTGTGATTTATATTATGAAAAAATTAATTAAAAATGAAAAGTTTTATCCGTTGAGATTTTTAAATTAAATAATTTATTTTAGTATTACATTCAAAGTAATTAAAATGTTTTACCCTGGGAATGTAAAAATTCAACTCACGAGGATAATACATTTTTAATGTTTATCATGTACTATTTTTATTTCGTCAAACAACGAATTTAAATATTTATACGCATTAATTAATCTGTCCAGTTAATTTTATCTACTGTATAAACCTGTAAAAATAATTTGATTGTAAATAAGAGTGTATAACAATTATTAACATATGATATGTGTACTGTCTAATGTATCAACGATATTACATTTAAATAAAAACGTAAAGTTTTAATATATTTCCTTTGTTTTTCCCGCGATTTTTCAAAATCATAATTAAGCAAACTGTAAGTAAAATGTATAAAAATGAGTTATCCATTATATTTTGTTACCTATTTTTAAATACACTTAAAAGAATGAACATGCTTAATTTGTTTTAACGTGTTTTTATTAAGAGGACGCCACACACGTAAATATTGAGACCAAAAACAAGGTTCATGTGAACATGTTTTATCAGAGCTATAATCACCCTAGGGATTCAAAATTTTTACACAATATAGAAGACAACTATTTCTATGACGTAGTGTTTTTATTTTTTTATTAAAATAATTAGAAAAGGAGTTATTAAAGGCTCAAATATGCATGATATCATATGTTTTTAATAAGCTTATAAAACTACATTGAGTCAAAATATGAAAAAAATAAAAACACTACATCACAGATAAAATTCTCCCCAATACATGGTGAAAATTTCATGAATTTATTATGAATTTAGCCAGTGTATTTTATGTTCACGTAAAACAGTTTTTAACAATGTTTTATGGTAAATACAAATATTCGTCATTGATTTTTGCGCTGTTCCCATTGCTAGCGTTCGTTTGGTAAACTAAAACCCCCACTCCACTGCCGAAACAATTGTAACCGGTACGACGCATCGCCGTTATCGGTAAACAGTGATATTATATAAATATTAATTATTGCAGTTCGAAGAAACAACCAGGAGCCAGGTATACAGCCAGATAATCTTAGATCTTATCGATTATCATTAGTTGTTTTTATATTATTCACACGATTTTAGCCGCCATTATAATATGCTATTATTCTGATATTCAAAAAATATGAGATCACACATAATTCATACAATCTAGAAAATTATAATAAATAATATACTTCAATACTAAATTCTTATGTTTTTTGAAATATTTTTTAATAAATCTACAGGGCAGTAGTTAACTGATATTTCGTCGGTTTTCTATTGAAATAATAGTCAAACGCATAAAGTTTTTTACAAGTTTTAATCTGCTAAAACTACGTTTACAGGTTTCAAGTTTTTCAACACTTATAAGAAAACATAAAAAAAATTCGTATTGCTATTGCAATGTTTGAACACGCCTTGGGAAGCTCACGTTTAGTAATAAAATCATAAATTTCAAAATGTAAAGCGTTAAAAAAATTTCTTAGAACTTGAAATTACTTTTATTTTGAAATGTTTTATTTCTGACTATAGTTAAAAGGTATTCAAGTCTTGTTAATATTAAAAAGTCAAATCGGCTGCACATGAGCTTAAAATTGTATTTATTAGCATAAAAAATTAAAAGTCTTCTGAAATTGATTAATTACGATTAATTCTAGGCTAGACTGATTTTCCAATTTAAATTGAATACAATTGATTATGTTATTGGTCAAGGAATAAACCAAAATTAAACTAAATTATTAGGTATTTTATGTATATATTTAAAGCGAAGACAGTCCTTTATAATATGTAATAATATATACATATATTGTAAATGTGTTAAAAATTTGTTGATCGCACAGATATATGGTAAAAACTTTAAAGTTTTAAAAATCAAAAATATATTGCGTGTAATTAGTTTTATTTTATAATAAGATGCATAAATGTTACTGAATAGAACAATAATAATATATCAGTAATATTTAATCTCTTATTTTGGAATAAAAGAATCAATTATCATTACAGCGATATGTATTATTTGTTTATGAATTTATGAATTTTTTTTTCTCAACTATTAGTGAAAGTTTCAAGTTTCTACGACTTATACTTTTTGAATAACAGCAAATATTGTAAATTGTTTTAGAATATATAACCTTGTATTGGGTTTTCAATCTTAAGTATACCTAATAAAATACAAACATTTTATGAATTTTCAACTTCAAAATTATTTTCAAATTTTCACGTTTTGAACATATTTCGTAAACATTATTTCGCAAATGCTTATCAACAAAAATTTGCTACGAAATTTTTACTACAATAAGTACAACTTATAATAAACATTCTATTAAATTTTAAATATTTTTTAGAGTGCCAAAGTTTTTTTATAGGCATTAAAAAAAAAAAAATTAGAAAAAACGAAAATTTAAATTGTCTATAAATATTAAATAGCTTAAAAGAAGTCAAAATATTTTGAAAATTTAATCGTAAATAGATAACTTAAATTGTATAAGTACAATTGATAACCATTTTATATTATATTTTAGATTCTGAACGGAGTGATGAATGTATTGATTTTACAATGATGTGTGTTGTTTTTTATTTTTTTATTTTTGTGTCTATGTACAAAATTTGGAGCAGTAATAGTTCTTCGATTTTCTCAAACTGCAACTTTTCTGAAAGGAAAGTGATTGCAGATGGTACTTTGGCAAGTCAAAAATCAAACTTTTACAGTACTTTTTAAAAGCGTCGAAAAAAACGATAAAAAAATTACGAAAAAATGGGAAATTTTACGCAAATTCACGTTTTGACAAAATATTTTTTAAATGCTCTAACTCAAAAACGAAATACCGTAAACACTTGAAATGTTCACTAAATCTTTATATTGGATTTTTCTATACATGGTTAAGTTTTCAAAGTATTTTGACTTATTTATAGATTATTTAAATTTTCGATATAGAACAATATAAAAATTAATATTGATCTAATTTGCAGTGTATTTATATTTTTATTATAGTTTATTGCTGTCTTACACAGGACACTTACATTTTCAGTAATGCTATACGGATCCGAAACAATATTTCTGAAAGATATTGTTGCTAATATTAATTCAAGGGTCACCTTAATTCCGCCTTTGGAATAAGGACTTAACAAGATGTCTATGATTCAGTTTTTTGAGGGTCTAAGATTGTTCAAAAACTTAAAACGCTAAGTAATAGGGAGTTATGACACAACTATGTCATAAGCAATTTAAATAAAAATTAGTCATTAAATAATAGTATAAAATTTCGTGGGTACGCTCCAATATTGTGGCAGCATTTACGCGGACGAATTTTATAACGACGCGTACCTATACCGTACATATCGAATCATAGATAAGAATCTATAACGACGGCTGTTCATGATTAAATAAACCACACTTCCTAATAAACTTTTGACGGACCGGTCCACGGTCGCCGATTACGAGTAATGGGCGTGTCAACGACGCACATCGCGTGCTTGCGCCGCACGAAAACATCTAACAGCGCGTTCTCTCGGTCATTGTATACGTTTCACTTTCTGTGTAGCGTCCTCTTAATAAGAATAATAATCTATCAAATAAATGGGTGCATTGCTAAATGTATTTATCCGTTGTAAAATAAATTATTAAAATAACGTTGACGTATATTGGTCAGTAGGTACTAAAACATATTATGTTAAAATATGCATTTTAGTAATAAAATATTCAGCTTTTCAACATTTTTCAGCGTTGAATCGCACGAAGTTGTTTTAAAATCAACAATAATAATTTGTAATTTGAAATGCGGTGTACGTACGTGCTTATTTAAGTCAAATTATCTGCAATTAAGAAACAATGACACAGATTTTACAATGAAAAGTTATAAGACCCTGGCAAGTTAATCTTATTAATGATTATGGTTGATAGAAATATATATATATATATATATATATATATATATACATCAATGCACACGTTAAAAGTCTACAGAAATAATAACATTTTATTACTCGATTCTGTATAAATTATTGTGTACGTATTGAAAAATGAAACAATCCTGATCAATAATATTTTAATAAACAGCTTTACATTTGGTTTCTTCGATATCGAACAGAACTTTCATCATAATCTTATAATTCATCACTTGAATTAGATTTCTAGCTGATGTCAACAGTTACAGCTTGTACTTTTTCTTGGCATAACCTAATCTCTAACCAGCACGATCTATAACAATGAGCGAAATTTGGGATGACGCGAGTTTAATGTTTTTAAATTTAACGTTTCTATTACAATACGGTTATCCCAAACAGTCAAACACCACGGTATGATATTAATGTGCATAGATTTTTAACATTATGTCACTAAAATAAATACCTCAGAAAAATTACCAAATTCACCGTATGTTTCTTGGAACCATTAATATTCATGATAGTACTACGATAGGGTATGCCTTGTATAAGATGTATACCAGGTATTTTCGAGGAACAAAAGGACAATAAAATATGATGTTTACGTATTACAAATTGAAATGAAAAACTAGCTACGTCATAAAAGTGGGTGTACATCTCGATAAAATCCTTGCGTTGAACTATTGTTTTGATTTTATCGCTCAATTCAACTCGATTTGTTACTACGAATAGTTAATAACGATTTAAGCCCGTTTCACACTCACACGACACGACACGACCGGCACGACAAAAATGTGTCCAATACACATATGACCGACATCGGCATGACAGCCACGACAGTTATAGTACTGTACGACGCGCATTTGTCTACACGTTTAGTTAATCGAATAGGTGTTACTACTTACGATTAAAATAATTACAAATTATTACAATTTATAGAAGTGTTTTAAAATGTTTAAAAATTGATCTTATAAAGATTTAGCCATAATGGCATTATTGATGAAATTTAAACGACATATTATTTATACTATCAAGTATCATACCATAATTTATACATAGTAACCATATTTTATAGTCGAATATAATATAAAGGGTGTATCTATGTACTACGTCTATAATAATTATAATATTATTTATTATTGTTTAATATAATATAAATTTTATATATATCAATCAAGTGTTTGACGAGTTTGTGCGCAAATTTCTCAACAAATTATTACATAGATACTCAATTATTAATAAATAATAATACATTAGTTATAAAATAATAATTATGAATACATAAAAATATGTATATTTCAACTAAATTGATTCCGACAGACCGACAAAACATTCTTTGCTAGAATGTCTTGTCGTGTCGTGTGAGAGTGAAGCAAGCTTTACTTCTTTTCGATTTATACGAATATAATGCCTTTTATTATTCCGATAAAGTTGTGCGGAATTTGTTTTCTTTGTCCGAAACATGCGCGCGACGTAACAAAAAATTATTTTCCAATCATATATGTGCTTTGAATATACGTTAAAGAAAAAAGGCTTTTGAAAACGTTGTTACGTTTTTCCCTAATGAATAATTTAAACTTCAATATAGTATACTACGATATACCTACAAATAGACAGTTACAAATAACGCTACGAAAAAAAAAAAAACACTGTGTCTGTCTTTGTTATTTTTAAAAAAAATTGCAGTTTTCACTAGAAATCACCGAAAAGAAGAATTATACGTATGACGTGGACAAAGTAAAATTAATTTCTTATGTCTGAAAATTGTCAAAGCACGCTTCTATATGTTGTTTCTACTACGACTTTTTGAAATTTATTTTTCATTCTCCTAGGATATAATAATGAAAGCTTAAATTCTAAAGCACAATAATGTCTCTGAATTGTTTTCATGGATAATTAAAATACAGTACAGGCGCAAGAACCACTTTATTATTGTCTCATTTTTTTCTGCGCTCTCTTGAATAAAAGGTGCGCACAATGTATAGGAGTTTATTAATTAATTGTATTACCGTTATCACATAACAATTCAGTATTGTACTATAAATCCCAAGCCGAATTACTCGTGAGCCAGAATAGCCGTATTAATATTTTTAGAACGGCTTAGCCGTTCTCACTACGTCATCGATTGAACGTGAAAAATATGTACAAACCCAATTACAAATAGGTTTATTCATTATTCTGACAGTAATTCGCCAAAGAACGTTTGCCTCGCAAGTTCTAATATATCATTCGGGAAGTCTTCATTGTACGCAAGCACGCAAACTTAATAATATTCACTAGCCAATCGATATGTGTTTCCTACCGGAAATAAAAATCAATCGTTCAAAAGTATACGTCACTGATTGATGTATGGAAACACGTAAAAATCATTTACCATCCCCTATTGTTTTCGATCAGTTTTACGTGGCATATTCCGTTGCATTCTTAATGATATCATTGTGCACGAGTCGTGTTCACAGGCGATCGAATGCTATAGGTACGTGTGACAGGAAACGGATATTTACAGTATACGATAAGTGTACTCTAGGTACGGTTATGATTGCATTGTCAGTCGCTCGTATTTCTTCGAAAGAATGCAATAGTTTACGTTTTAAATATATTTCCTGAACTCTTTGGGGCCGGCCGAAAGTTATGAACCAACAAACGGACGTGTGCGGGATACCGATAAAAACACCGACACCCTTATAACAGTGTTACAGTGTTGGCATTTTTCAAGAGATAATTCCTCTAAGACTTTTGAGTTCTGACGTGAAGAAAATTCTTTTGATTGACGTTTCTAAGAATCCCAGTCGCCATCCCGCCATCTTTACACCTGCTCTTTTGCCTGTCTTGTATTCGTACGATAACTATTCAGTTAACACTATTGAATTGTATCACGTATAAATCGATATTCGCCTGAGAGACGTCTCTCTTGTCGTAATATAATACATACGTACACCAGTCGTTTCCAATCAGTGTGAAGCCGTGAAGCTCCAGGTATAACTTAATCGGACCGGGGACCTCTTTTTGTATGTACCTACGACAAAAAAAAAAAATACATTTTTACGATTTATTTTATTTATAAATTTATTTTTTCAATAATATAAACGTTTTTCTAAAAAAAATACAACGTAAAAAGATTTGTTCGATTTAACTCATTAAACATAACTTTTTTTACGTACAACACTATTACAACTGCCTGCAACCACAATAAAATTACAAAAGTTTTGTATTATAAGATTTTTGTATATTGTTATTAGATTAGTATATTTGATTTTCGAATCTTTTATGAAACATTTTTCAATACAACCGTAGACCACACCTATTGAGAACCACTGCTCTAGCCAACGAATTCCTCGAACCGGGAATAGACTACTGGCGGTCCGCGTATCATTTCGATCGGGAAATTGAAAAATGTTATAGGTACTCCTGTGTTTAAAAATAATATTCACTTCATACAATTTTGAGAAAATATATTTATATACATGAATATTTATGTATATCGCGTGATTAGTGTAATGTTGATTTTAGTTCTCATCGGCTATTAAACTCGCTTATATTTCGATTGTTATGAATGTCTCAACGTGATACTTGCGTATAGCCAGAGGCGTATTTACATGTTTCCCGCTTATAGGCCGGTGAAAAATTGCTGCCCTTAAATAACTAAGCTTTAATTAACCATGAAATATACATTAATTAAGTAACAAGTTTTATTTAAATAATAAAATGTAATTTCTTAAGGGTTGAACATATTGTGATTGATATTAATTACTACATAAAATTAAGTTAATTCTTCAAACTCGAATATGATAATTATTTAATAAATAGTTAAGATACTTCGTTAACCGTTAGTGTGGGGTAAGCTATTATCTACTATTTTTTCGTATGCGAGTGAATGTAACGTAATTAGAACAGAATTAGAAAACCTAAAAACGTAAATAAATATAATAATGTGTATATACCGTAAAACGTATAACTTTCAGACATTTGCTGCTGTAGGCACATGGCCATAGTGCTTGCATTTAAACACGCCGCTGCGCATAGGCCGAGACTAACTTCATTACACCGCAGTATCCATAATAGTGTCGTATGCGTTGCGTAGTTTTTGCCCTCCTGATCCGATAGATTTTCGTAGTCTAAATACTGACGTTCTGGTAATTAAAAGTTTCCCGCCTCACGCACGCACCAGTGTCTCTCCCGCGGTCCTGTTAAGTTTAATATCGCGTGCGCGGCTACGATAATACTACGACAAACGTCCATTGAGAATACGGTTTTATAATACCCTCGGCACTTCCGCCGTTTCCGTTCATTTTCAATTCTGTGTCCTACGAATCGCTAAGATAACGCGGTCCCGCGAGTAGAACGATAAAGTTTGCCGCCGAAAACGAGATATGGCCCCGTCGTTGCTCTCGCGATCCGTGATTATTATTATTATTGTTATTATTATTGCTGTTGCTGTGCTGCGAAAACTTTTGAACTATTGTTGTGTTATCCATCACCGCCGTTGGCGTGTTCCGTTTGCAAATTTTTTATTAACACTGTCGATCCGGTGCCCGATATCCCGTTGTGGCGCGTGCGCGTAAAGCGTTTTGGCCATCGTCAGGCGCGTAGCTAGAAATTTCAAAAGGGGAGGTGTTATTTAAAATTAATTGACAAAACTATACACATAAAATTAATACTTTTTGTAAAATCGCATTACAAGTGAATAGATAATGGTTTATGAGAACATTTTTTATTAAAATTTAAAATTTTTATTTTTTTATATTATTATTATAAATAATAAAAATAAAAAAATGTAATTTTTAAATTAACTTAATGCGTCGATATTTGATTGATTAGTTTTTCTTTTTATCGCAGAACTGATAAGTGCGATAAAATTCGGACAGATCGGTTGTTATTGTAAGTCCTACATTATTCTGAGGTTTTACGGTAGTTCATCACGATAATGAATAATGATGATAAAGTTGTAAACGTTTATTCTTACGTACACGCTGCATGAAAAGCTTTCTTGAATCGTTCATAAAACTAGTTCAAGCCCCTACACACAATATGATCTGGTCGGTCCGACAGGATAAATTGGTCAGGTCGTGTTTAGACATGTTATCTGACTATGATCCTGTCGGGTCTTGTCAGGTGGCCGTTCCATCTGACGACCGCCCGATCAAATCATATAACACTGTCGGGCGGATTTTGCTTACAGTCAGCTTTTTGTCGTTAACACGATAACTCGTTAATACCGGTGTTCGGTGTATTTAGTGTTTATAATGGCAGTTATAATTACAGAAGTTATTTCGGAATTTTTAGAGTCTCTACCTGTTGTCAAATACCTAAGTGTGGCCACAAGTCGTTCTTCAGCACTGAATGCTTCTCACATATTGGTGTTTTGTTTCGAAATCAATGGACTAATTAAATTTAATAATTCATTGAAACAATCGTTATCCATCCTTAAATAATTACAGTACTCATTACCATCCAATTCTTTGAGTAACATTATGTGGCTGATTTTTTTCCGTTCTATTAGCCATTTTTTGGCTCACATTCTTCTTTTCTTCTTTACATCCTTAAATGTTAAAGATAATGATGTAAGAGCAATTCCAATTTTTTGGTGTTTTGTCACCGGAGCCATTGTTTATTGTATTTTTTATAATTGATATTGTTTATTTATTTGCCTTCGTGATTACGAAACTGTGGTCAAACGAAAGCAGTCGCAGAACACTACTGCACTAGTGGAATAAAAATCAATCTGACCAAGTCGTGCAGAGGTCGTGTCGTCTGTACACAACACCTGATTTGGTCAGACTATCCGTCGGCCCGACCAGATCATATTGTGTGTAATGGCTTTTAACTATCGTATACCACACAGAACGGTTTAAAATAATAATTAATGCTGGGTCCCGGCTTTAATGCTTTCCATTATTGTTATCGTAGTACATATTTCGTTTTGATAAATATGTGTACATCTCGGTTTACGATGCATCTTAATCTTAATTAGACATAAGTATGCCTCGACTGGGGAGAGGGGGAGGGAGTTGTTACTACACCGTCCCTGGTTACGCTCCTGGCCAGCGTGATGATTGATGATTCGTTTTTTTTCCTCCCGTGCGGTTGGCACGCGCAGATGGAGTCGGTGGCAGCGGAGGCGGTCACAACGACAAGACGCTGTACCCGCAGGTATTCAACGTGGCCTCGCGGGCCTCGGTCACGGCGAACGCTACTTGCGGCGAGACGGAAAACGGACCGGAGGTGTACTGCAAACACGGATCGGCGCAACAGTGCGGCGTGTGCGACGCCAGGTCCGGCGACCCGGCCAAGACCCACGGTCCGGCCAACGCGGTGGACAACGCGACCGGCACGTGGTGGCAGAGCCCTTCGCTACAAAACGGCGACCAGTACCAGTACGTGACGATCACGATCGACTTGAAACAGGTACCGTTAGAAAATAAATAGATTTATGTACATTAAAATAACAATTTTACCATTGCGTTCGTTTGTCCGCGAGCGTTTACCATTTTTTTTTTTTTTCATTTCTTATTCTCCTCCTCTCCTTTCTTCCGATCTTGACGAATCTTACGGGACGAAACGATTGTCACGCGTTCAACGCGCACTCGACGGCGCAACCGTAACGATGGAGTTTGCCCATTTGATGATTTCGTCGTCAAACACCACCACCGTCGGCCGTATGCGAAACCGGTGACTTCGGGTTGGGCGTGTGTTTCTTGTGTTGGAAGGGGAGAGATACAATTATCCTCTAGGATATTGTGAACCGCAGTTCTCTGTCTCTGTCCACGTCAACAGAAGATTTACACGTCCTCTCCTTTCAACGTACCGATCCATCAATTTGCGCGATTGCGGCGTTGAAAACTCATTCGAATCTGCCGTACAGCATTCTTCGAATCGGTTCTCCCACTTTTTTTTTTTTAAACGTCTTACTTAACTTACGAAAAACAATTGACTTTCGTTGGTTTTCATGTGTTTCCAAATCCGTTTAATTTTATTCCGTGAAATTTTGGAAGGCAAAGACAATAATAAGTCCGGAACATCGATCTAAATAAGAGTTTACGACGAATTCAAATCGGCTTTCATAATCCTTATCGCATCAATTGATCGATCGCCGAGTCGAAAATAGAAAACGTATTTAATCCCTCGTTGCGTCTGCAGTAGAAGTAGACACCATGGCTTGCAATCCTCTCGTTACCATAAGACTCACATATATTATGCGTTCTATATATGTGAAATGAATATCTCTTATGTGCTAGATTACTGGTTTTAAACGCTTATAAAATACCTGCTATGTGTATCCAAATTCGGTGAAACCCTTATGTATTAATTATTAAAATTAAGTTTCTGTTTAATTCCTTTTTTACTTATATATAACGAATAAATATCGAAATATCGTGTTTCCAAACAACTAATCGAAAACTATTATTACCTATTTAAAAAACTTTATTTTATTCTTTTCAAAAGTATATTTTTGTAAAAACCACAAATACTTCAACAGAATGTCGGATAATTATAATATTGTCATCAAAAAGTAGAAAAATAAAAAATTTACAAATTATTAGATGTGATGTATGTAGTATATATGTTTACAATGTTTACATTTTTTCTTATTTCAATTGATTTAACGTGAAAAATATAATCTACTCATTATTATATATTCGGCTAATATATAAAAAAACAAAAAACTGTACGAATGTGCAGTAATAATTAGTTATTTATGTAGAACATACGAGTATGTTATTTCTTTTTAACGAAATTTCTATTTAATTTAAATTCTATCAGATAACTGTCAAGTTCATGAAATAGAAGTTTTAACGTAAAAATCGGAATTCTTATTGATGGTATTATCGATTAACGCGTTGCCGTGCATTTTATAACGTTAACGTAAATACGTTGTACCGTTGATTATAAATACCAAAATACAAGTTTACTACTATATTACGGTGTTTATAATCAATGTACGTTTGTCAGACGGTGACAACGCATGCGGGTGGGGTAGCTTCCACTTAAAACCGTGTGCGACGTATTTCATCCGCACGGTAAAACGTTTCGCCAAGTGAAATAATCAGTATACCGTACATTTTGCCGAACAAGCAGTATTTCGTCAGGTGGACGGATCTGTACGTGGTTTATTCGTTCGATTATGTATTATATAATAATATTACGATGTAGTCTCGAGAACAATACGATTCCCGTTTACAAAACGATAGGCCTGCTACACAAATACGAGATTTGATTGGGTAGTGTTTTTTATCAGAATAGAACCATTTTTAACTTAATTTATTATTTTATTATTTTTTTTTCTCATGATTTTGTAAAGATTCACGATTAATTTTGTAAAACTGCAGATGTGGAAAAACATATTGTTGGATAATTTCTGACGATTTTGTCAACATATCCGTTATACAGTTGTTTTTTTTTCTAATTAATTTATAGATTCTCCCGTATGAACTACGATAACTCAGAAATCATAGCGCATATTGTGCAAAATAATGACACGATTCGTCAAATAAAATATACATATATGAGTGATGACCGGTGAAGATCATAAAAACAAATTATTACGGGCATATTAAATGCGGTGGCAATAATTAAGATTCGATTATATTACTTAATAATATATTTGATGTACGTTATTTATAAGCGTTGTATAAACGGGTAAGCTAATAATAGTGAGAGAGATTTGAACAAATAAAAAAAAAAAAAAAACAACAACAATTTTAGTTGTTACTTTCAGTGATAAATGCATTAAATGCACTCCCTTTCCTGAAATAAATGTTGTTAGTGGGTCGATTAAGGCATTTATTGATTAGAAATAAATCGGGAAAAAATATCTGAGTTATGTTCCGTGGATGTTTTCTTTTCCAGTAATGTTTTCCCTTCGCACAATCTTTGGGAGTTACGCGAAAAATTGTTACTTTTCGTACAAAATATAATTACTTAAAGATTTAACCGTGATTAAGACAAACCAGTTATAATAATGGATTATTTTTCATATTGTTAAATTTAATTCGATCGTGGTCTGATTACGGCTACAACTATAAAAGCCATAATAAAAAATGAAAACCGCAAACAAAAAATAAAATAAAATAAAACATTATAATGTTATAATATGATTTATCAAGAACACGTTTTTCAAAACGTCCCATTTATATTTCACGTTGCAATACATACTATAGGAATGATGGATGTTGAAGGTGTTTATCTTGTGTTCTTCAAACATTATCCTTTAACGAATATTGAATTATAAAAATCGTTCTCGGAGCAGTGGAATTCGGAATTACATTTTTTATGTTGCAGCCGTCTGTGGTTCTGTCGTAGATCACGATATAATGACGCGAAACTCATGCACGAAAAATAAACTGTCTGTACGACTTTGCCAAACCTATTTACAGCCTTGACCCCTGGACCCTGTAGTCTACACTTTGTACGCAATTAAGTTTGATACTATAAATACGCTTTTGTGAAAATAAAACGAGTTTACTGGATTAGTTTGCAAAAACTCGCAGTGATTCAAATCTAAAAAAAATCTAGACTCTTAATATTCTTATGTTTTTTCTAATTCAACTTAAGCATTATTATAGCGGTTTTATTAATTTTACGGGAATCGAGAAAAAACATCATATGCTTACATTTTTTTCAATCGTAAAAATTCAACATTTTTTTTTTTTTTTTTTTGTCTATTTATATTGATACACGAACTTTAAACGTAACGAATATTGTATTAATTTATTATTCGTTTAGTGTTTTCTTTGGAGTCGAAAAAGAAAATTATGTATATAAAGCTAGTTCAAATGTTCGGGTCATTTGTTTCTGATTGTACGATGATTTATAATTAAACACATATGACATTTCATTACTCTTGCGCATTTCAAATTGTAATTTAAAATTGACTCCATCATCCAAATATGTATATGCGTGTAAATGCTTTCATGCTAAACTAAGATTGTCTAATTGCAATTATTGAAAATCGAACGCTCCAATAATGAAATTTCTAGGAAATCCCTGCACGTGGCTCCGGAGCTGGTGAATAATAATCGTAATAGGAAATCTTGTTCTGTGATTAATTAATAAGATTCACTGGATAATGCGCAATAAATTGAACTCGATTGAAGTTGAAGTATAACAAGTGGGGAGGAGGTTATAAACACTTATGTTTGTACTAAATAATCAACGGGATTAGTTGGACGAATTCGTTTTTATTACAGTGCATTGTTTTGGATCCCGTGCAGAATAATAATAATGCGGTACACATGCATGTATAATAACTATTAATTATTGATATGCACGAGCCATTCGCGGGGTGTAAAAATAAAAAAAAACATCTTAGTACCTCGACTGCAATGAATCTGGACGATTGCGGTCAATTAGTTGGTCGCAAGCCAGCAAACAATAAGAGTTAGCGGTAATAGTTACCAAAAATGCCGACTTCAACGTAAAAATTCAATCCCAGACGGTGTAATTGTAAAACTTTCGGCTCTGCGCAGTTTTAACTTCCTGTGAACCGGAGGCAAATTGAATTGCATAAATACATAAGAAATAATTGTTTGTCTTATCGACTAATACGTAATATTGTTGAAACGTTAAGGAATATTTGTATGCTAAACACTTCAAGTTGCTTTTCATCTTTAATGGAATACAATCGTTATAATTCTTTGAGCAACACTTCAATGTTGAGTTGCTTTTTAGATGTCCTATAGGATATATACTTTTCGTATTCGATTCCGATTAAAGTGCAAAATGTATTGGTTTATACAATGACGCCTTTTTTTCTCTTTCTCTTAGTATATCCACAAACATTTTAATTTTAGATTTAAACTGTTCTCCAAGAGCCTTTATATATAATTTGGATGTTCAATGGAAATTCCATGTTCTTGTAACTGCATTCTTATAACGGCGTAACACGTATTCTCGAGTGTTAAACCTTATGAATTTTCTTATAATTTCACAACAATCGGATACACGTAAAATGTTCATAAAAAATTTAACATAGTACTTATCATACATTAATTTACCTAAGAATTTTATAATATTATATAATATATTATTAATTTTTTTTTTCGATATTGTCGGCTTTCATTTGATGATACACATTTAAATAAATTTAAATAATGTATCGATTTCTATTTAATTGAGAATTTGAGAACGATTTAAAACTTGCCTAATCAATAATCCATACATTTACTTTTTATAACAAAATACTAACCTCTGAGATTTTGGTTTTTTTTGTTTGTTTTTAGTAGTATGTGAATTATGATTGATAATATTGAATTAATTAATATAAATAATATGTAAATTGCTTAATTGATATTGTATTTTCCTAATATTTTCATTGCAAAATGTGCAAAATACCCGTGAATTCAATTTTATGATTAAAATTATTATATTTCATAATATATTTTTATAGTTGAAATTTTTATTTTCATAATTTATATTAATTAAATTACACAGCTACGAAAATAACATCTGGATTTTTTTTTTTAAATTAAATAGCTCATCAAATTCAAATTTAAACACATAACACGACTAACTCAGGAAACTCATTCATTCTTAATTCTTACAGAATTATTCTACTGAACTCTATGGTTTTTATTTAAATAAAATGATTTTATTTTAAATTTATACTTCACATGAACTATATTATGATTCTCGTGTACCCTACAAGACTTCCATTTTTTAAATCGGCGTTTAATGTCGGCTAGATACGTAACACATAAATTTAATATTTATTTAATATATGATGGCTAGATACGTGTACAGTTTATTTCTATTAATAGTTATTTAATTCATAATAGTACACCTATCGTTTAAAATAAACTAACTAACAAACTTTATATTTGAATTAAATTTAAACGAAAATTACTTAAATATCACCATATCAAAGCTTTAAGTTATAATTATTTCATCATATATATTGTTGGCCATTGTATATATTTATAGTGTTCAGAAGTTTCAGAAACCGGCTTAATTTATTATAGTTCCTAATAGTTTTAATGCATATTGTATATATATATGTGTGTGTGTGTGTGTGTGTGTGTGTGTGTGTGTGTGTGTGTGTGTGTGTGTGTGTGTGTGTGTGTGTTTATACATGTGTATGTATGTAAATTCTACCTGAATATAGAGTTTTTGACCTTTTGTTCAGAAATTTGTTGTTGAAAATTATATTTTGTGTTCAAATCGTCGAGGACTTTCATTAAGGGTGTAACTATAATCGCGCTATGGGACTGTCAGAAAGAAGAGGTTGAGCAAGGGTGTTATAAAATGCTCTCAAAAGTTATAAAACTCCTTTGTACACGTATTTTAATGTTTAAGTCGTACAACTCTCTGCACTTTTCGACTCAAGCAAAGCTACAGAGTCTATTTCAGTGTATTTTTCCACAAACAAAAAAAAAATGTCTCAACGATATATTAATGTGAAGCATGGGAAGTATAAAACTATCATTTACAGTATGATGAAACTTTGAAGAATTTAACCATCTCCTGAACTGTAGAAAAAGTTTCAACTTATTGACTTATTTAAATCTGAAACCCATAAATAATGCGATAAAAAGAGTAACTTTGAAATAATTTTATATTTTACTCTACCGCTGACATGTGCGTATTGGAATTGTTGAACAAACGGGGATATAATAAACTATAATAGTATAATATTTTAATGTAATAATAAATTCCTACATATTTAAGTAATATCTTACAAAAGATAATATTAACTCCTAAAAAATGATATAATAATATAAAAATATTTTTTACAAAAATATCAAATTCATTTTCAAAAATATAAATCATATGATTATTATACAGCATTAAATTAAATTAAATTAAATTAAATAAATTACTTAGGAGTATAGGTAAAAATACAATTCAAAATAATGATTTAAAAAAGATAAAATGTTTAATAAGATACCAGTCATATTCACTTAAATTTGATTTGGTGGCACACTTTAGAGATAAACTCTAAACGAAAAATTTCTCCTCGTGTATTTGTAATTTTTTATGTACGTATATATACGAATTTATATTTCGACTTTGTTTCTGTCTGTCGGCGTTGTGTTATCAAAACCGATAATTTAAATCAAAATTCGTGTACTCAAGTAAAAAATGTTTGGGTGTAAATTATTAGCAGATTTTTTTTCAGGCAAAAGGATATCCGTGTAGGAAATTACAGTATCTTTTATTTACAAGTAAAAAGGTGTTTAGTGTAGAAGTTTTTGACCATACGAACAAATATAATATGATTAAAAATCCTTATACATTTTTAAAAATGTTCATATTTTTTTGTTTATTATAATATAACTAAAGCTCAATGTAATTATTTGTAAAATTTTAAATGTTTATGACCCGTATTAGTATATCCCATTAAAGCGTTTTAATTTAATCAAGTCATATAAGTTCGTTTATTTCGACTAAATAATATAATAAAATAACACAACCATATATGAGCGATTGGACAATGTAGAGAACAAAATCAAAACAAATTATAATTCATATTATATAATTTTCATGTGGTGATAATGATACAGTATGGAAAATGTTTAAAAATACGTGGGCTTTTTAAAGTTGAACATCTGAATAGGGTTTAATATTGGAGTTTGTTGACTGTTTGATTATTTCACAGTAATATAATCCGGATGATAGGAATAAAAAACTGAATAAACCTCTAAGTAGTGTTACGCAACAGTGGAACTTAATTTTCTTTTGAAATAATGAAATTTCTAAGAAATGTATGTACATGCTCGATATTAATAATGCTCAAATTGGGTTCGAGTTTATACAATTTAGTATATACTCCATTATTACATTTATATTTTTTTTCCTTTTTTTTATTGCTGCGAGACAGATATTAAGACCAACCGAGTGTTTTGTGTTTATACCTCAGTTATTAGCATAACATTGACACACGAACATTGTCCTTCTTCTTTGCATACTGTTACAATACCGTTTTGTTAAAAACACACAGTTCAATTTTATTATTCATAGAATTTTAAAATAAGCATATTATATACGCGTTTATAGTTGTTGCCACGTTGGTACAATATTCAGGATATGGTACATACGACTACATTGAAACGGGGAAAAAAAAATCAACGTTTGAACGTGCAGATATCTCTTCGATCGCACTGATTTTCCTACTGGTTTGAACCGCGATTTCGTATTCCGCTCGCATATTGTGTGTTATGGATTAGATTAAATTTTGTATTTTTCGTGAAACGAAGTGACTGATTTTAATTTGGGTACGAAAGTAATGAAAAGCACATGCGAACAGAAACCGTAACGCACGTTCGTTCCGGGAGGGTTGTACAACGAAAGCCGACCAAAAGGAAAACAGAATTCCAATAAGGATTTATTTTTCCAACCATAACATTACTACTGTTGTCATTCGATGCGTAGACACACCCATTCCTCGTCGTCGCCGTTGTCCTTTCTCGGCGACCGATCGTTCCTTTCCACTTGGCTTTTACGTTTTACCGTTGAGAAAAAAAAATCAACTCGTCGTTGCAATAGAGTAGAAATTGAAAAATTCCGAAAAAGGATTTGTCATTAATCATTTACGCGTTGCACCGATCCCGTTTGTTTATCCCGTGAGCATAATTTTTACATTTGTCGGTAATACTAGGTGATGTATATCGCGCGCGTCAATATTCCATTACTATTATTATTATTATATATCGTTTCCCCTCTCTCTCTTTCTCTCTCTCTCTCATTTTCACTATCGTATTTATTTATTTATTCGGGGTCGCAACAGCTGGCACAGTACACCTAGTCGATCGGTCGTGGCGTTATATCTCATCTATACGTCGAGTGTATTTAATATTATACCAGTTACAGTGGTTTGGTCACGATGAGAAATTGTTTTAGGTTTTTCAATCAGTTTTGCAGTTCTCGAATACAACGTGCTCTTGTATTTATATGTTGGATTACGGCTTTGACTCGCAAGACTTATCCAGAATTAATTATTATTATTTTTATTTCCATACCAATCTTGATTTAATGTTTTTACACCCTGCCGCCTAGTCGTTTATTTATTCACCGTTTACCGAGATTTTTCCCGTTGGACGTGTACGTCTAATAATGTGAAATAATGGTATTTCAGCGGATTTCTTTGGCAAATCGTGTATTTGAATATAACGCATTGGAAGATTTTTTCGTGCTCCACTTAGTAGGTCTCGGACCATAAATCAACAACATTTCTTTCGCTTAAAATAGTGTCTGATTTATGGAAAATAAAATCGAAAAATTAATAAGAATAAATACCATTAAAGTATTACAGTCCAATATTTTATTTACCGACGCCCCGATTGTTATTGAATACTATTGTGTTGATATTTTTTTTGTTATTATTATATTTTTTCCATTTTAACACTCAATAATGGTCATATTTACTTTTTTGTTCTTCAAATTAATTTTTGTTTTATTTAATAAAAATGCAGTAGTTTCGACGAAACTTCTTTTTTATGTTGTACTTAACTAACGAAATACGAGTAGGCACTTTATATGTAGTTCGATTAGAATATGGTTCATCGTTAACTTTAAACACATATATAACGAAATATAATACAATACAAGTAGGCAAGTATGACGTATTCTGTTCTTAATAATATTTTATTCAATCGTCCTCTGCCGTAAAATTATGGTCGTTATGAAACAACGACAATTCATTGCGATTTATATTACCATGTTTGTTTTCGAGTATGTAACATCGTATAATAATTTATAACAGCAGTACCTAACTGAATAATTATTGTTAACTAAAATATTTTCAAAATCTGAAATTTAAGTGTGATAATTCAGTGCTTTAACAACCATTATTATTTGGTTATTATAATTATTATTATTATTATTATTTTTTTTTTTTTTGGTTAGAGTTATCACCAGATAGATTTAAACTTTCTATCGACTTGAAATAAAATGAAAACATTATTATCGTTTAAGCACTTTGGTTTTATCAATACGTCCAATTTCGTTCGAGAAACTCAACTTATTTTGGCCATGTAACAATCTATCTTTAATTACATTATTAATATCACAATACAAGAAATCGGCGGGTTTGTTCACGTACGTATAAAATTATGTGATGAAAATAAAATAGTGATTGGGTTTCTTGTGTTAAGATTGGTTACCGCTGGTTACTGTAAGAGCAAATAATATGGAATATAATAAATATAAATAGGTAAATAACGTATTTCTTCTTTTTTTTTTTTTTTTACTAACTTTCTCGAGCCGCTGTTGCCCAAAGGCGACTTCGATTTTGGATGTGCAGTATATTATTTATATATTTTTTTATATATATATATATATTTATTTACATATTTATTTTATTCATAATCATTATTTATTATGATTATATATCATACACAAAAACATAATATATAAATATCATAAGTATAAATATGTTTTTTTATTCACCATTAGTACACAATGTATTCACGGGTGATATATTTGAAATATTCGAAAATAATTTTATGTGATTTTTTTATTCCACTTTTAATTATTATTTTGGATATACCTAATCCGTTACGAGGAAGACCGTGCGATTCTAAGACATTACGCTATCGTATCTATATTTTGTTCGATAGGAGTACAGTGGTAGATAACTTAACCTAACTATTCTAGTCTTACTCTAGTACAAATAGTATATAATCCTGGTTTATAATTTATGAACCGAATTTTCCACAGAATTAATTAATTTTGCATGACATTTTTGTACAACGTTCAACAAACCGTCTCTCAAAACGGGTATAATGACTATTTAATTTACGAGCCTGAAAAAAGATCAAAATACTTGTAAGCAGTTCACACAAGCGAATTAACAGGACATAATCATGCATAATGTGGGTTTATATATATATATATGTGTGTATAAATGGACATGGAAATTAAAACATTGACTCATTAAGTTTTTATCGTCCGAATACTAAATGAAAATGCAACTGTCCGTCTTAAAATATGATGGAATTATAAAACATAATACGATGATTAATTTCGTGTTGATCGTCGAGTCATAATTAAAAATGTAGGTTAATGCAATAAATACTATACTAGGACGTTATTGGTGTTTATAAATAATATACATGGCATTTTTTTTTTTTTAGTTCTTATCGATATTTTGAATGCCATTATAGACGGTACAATTATTAAAAATGTATAATAACTGTATTATAATGTATTATAACTAAGGAAAGGATTTATATGTAATAAAAATACAGAAATATGTACATACATATGGAAGTATAATTTATAAAATATGTGCTAAAAGCATCCAAATATGTGGGAAAAAAATTTAATTGAAAAAAAAAATTATAATTATTAAACTAGTTATAAAGTTATCAAAATGATTTGTTGCATTGAATTATTACATGTATTACAATTTCTTTTAAATTATCGAATGTTAAATGTCGCCTATTAGGTCTCAAATTATTTTAAGAACTGCTAAATGATCGTTTCACGTCAACCTATGTAATTGGAGCATATTTGAAGCGCATAATATCAGAAGGCGATCATTCCAAATTTTTAGAAGGGTGTCTGCCACTTATTATGTCATTGATTGTTTTAAAATCAGTCTAGCCTGGATTTTTTTCTGTAACAGCATCAATTTTCTTTTTTTCCAATATCTCCTATGCGGTGTACCGGGAATGAATACGTAAATGCCATTTAGATAACGTATAATATTTGGTGATCGATAAGGTAATGTTTGGTCGTCGAAAATCTATGAAAAAATCAAAATTTACTCAAATATGTACAAAATATGTACTTATTTACCAACTATGTAAAAATATGTAAAATAAAAGTAGCACTATTTTAATAGGAATGATTAAAATCATGGACATTTCTTATCGAATCTTAAATATCTTGTCTTAATAAAAATATGCATTTATATATAAATTCGTTCCCTAATTATAACTTTTAATAACGATTGATTGGCGATTGGTAGGATTAATATTCGTCATTCGTTGGACTTTCTTTCTATAATTCGAATAAATATTTATAATCTATCGTGATCGTTTTAATTTATTAATCAAGAAATCATAATTATGCAATTTAATGATTGTGTATCATAGATTTTTAAATGCAATAGTTTATTTATACAAATATTGAAATCTTACGATGAAAGATGAATCCTCGACTTCAATATCTCACTGGCTTTTCGGAGTTTTAAGAATGTAATAATTTTCGTATTTTGATCGAGGTTTGGTCCGAGAATTTCATCTAGTGTTTCAGTAAATTTGAGATTTGTGCGCTCCTGTTGGTACATATGACATTCTGTGATTATGTGTTTGACTGTGTTTCGCAGATGGAAGGTTCGTCATTTGACATAAGGAACCCATGAGTTATCCTGGTATGTCCGATTCTTAGGCGATTTATGGTTGTTTCGTCTTTTCGGTTTAGGTAAGAGTTTTCCCATCTGGATATTGCGCTCTTGATTTGGTTTAATTTAGTGGTTTGGCTTTTTCATAAGATTTGCCATTTTTTTTTAATATTGGTTTTTATGGTGTTTTTGAAGTCATCATAAGGGAGGAGGTCTAGTGCGTCTGTGTCTGTGCCTGAAGCCGCAATTTTGGATTTAATGTTTATTTAAACATTAATCGTAAATTTACTGTATTAGTGCCAGTCTTTATCGTCTAAGTGTATTGTTGTATTATTATGCTTTAGGAAATATACTGGGTTTTACATTAAGTCGTTCCGTGTGTTTATTTCAATTTACTGTACTAAACATTTAAACGCCGATAATAAAATAATCCTTGAACTATTCGCCACGTCATTAAATGTAGTTGATTTTGTCTTATAAAAGACTTATCAGTTATGTAATTTTCTGTTTTTAGTTTTACAACAGAATGTGTGTGTGTGTGTTTTATTTTTTATTTTCATTCGTTTTACTTAACAACAACTTAGAGCAATTTTGAATATATTTACAAAATATATGTTACTCATGATTATTTTAATATTCTGTTCTAATGTGTGTACAATATTCGCAATGATATTAGTGTTTAAATAATAAGAGCAAATATTAAATATTAAACGGGTACAACGTAGAGATTAGAAAGAGAAAAAAAAGAAAAATAATGCAATATAAAATTATTAGACGTATTAGAGATTATATTTTTAACACAATAAACGTAAATTATAAAAATAGAAATCGTAAATTATTAATGTATTGCAGGAAAGTGTCATTTGATTTGTGAAATACACATTTCGGCTATAATATTGGCGGTGTTGTTGTGTCATAAAAAGTAAATCGGTTTCTAATAAAATCTAACACTGTATTGGCTTTGTGTAGTTTTTATTGTGTAAAAACAAAATAAAACACTTTGAAAAATATACCGCTAATTTTCCCATATACATTATGAGCCAATGGAACTCACTGTAAATACTGTAAATAGTGAACCACTGACTTATCTGATACATTTATTGTTTTAGATTTATCAAGTGTCGTCGATCATTATTAAATTTGGTATTTCGCCGAGACCCGGCAATTGGATCCTGGAGAGATCAACAGATGGTGGCGTGCAATACAAACCATGGCAGTATTTCGCTATCAACGGCGACGAATGCGTTCAAAAGTACAACGTCCAACCTTCCTTCTACAAGGATAAAAGTGTACAGATTCGTCGGTACCCCACTTGCGTCACTTCATTTTCACGTTTCAAACCCCACGAAAACGCAGAAGTAAAATATTTATAATACATAATACTTAATCACGATTACTGAGATAGGCAAAATATAATAATTTCGAACGCGCGTGTTAAATTAATAACAATTATTCATAAACAAAAACAATAAATAAATAAAAGCTTAGCATGGAGTATAACTATATATGTAAGGTACGATCGGTTTCGAATTAAAAATTAATCGTCAGGTATGTACTAAATCAATAAAATTGCTATTTTATTTTTTCATAGTTAAACGATGAATTTTTAATTCGAAGCAGGTTTTACTTTACAATTATATTAATATTCCAGGCTAAACTTTTATTTATTGATTTACGATTATTAACCGTTAATAATTTTTCATTTTTATTTCCTTTTTTAAAATGTTATTATTATTCGTTCAACAGATCCACATGAATCTTCTTAAAGGACAAAACACTGTTAACATGTCGTTAGATGAAGTTTTCGAATTTTCCACTGCCCAACATATCCGACTGAGGCTGCAAAAAATCATTTTTCCCAACGACAAAATGGCTATGTTAGACAATTCGTTTAAACGAAAACTGTTCTATTCGATCAAAGATATATTGATTGGTGGGAGGTGTATTTGCAACGGCCACGCAAGAAAATGCAAACAGATGTCAGAAAATTCAGTAAGTTTATATTCGATAGTACTTCAATGAATATATATATATTAAAATTGTATTTCATATAGGTTTATTATTTTTAGATAGGTTTTGTTTTATTATTGTTAAGTGTGAGTCTGGCTTGATATCCAAAAAAAAAAAAAGAAAATATTAGTTATTTGTGTACTAATTTTTTTTAAAAATATGCTGTTCTTTAATACTTCGAAGCTAAAAATGTGTTTAATTAATTATTTCAATTATTATCAGTAAACTTATAATTATTTTTTAAAAAGCATGTACTGAAAATAGATAAAAACGTATAATATACGATCTTGGTCGTTTCGCAAGTCATAACTTTAGACTTATCTAACCACGGTGAAACGTTTTACGTTATTTTACGCTCCATCAACGTTTTACGGAATACCGTATAACTGCACTATTGTTGAATTTTAACGCGGTCTCGTCAAAACCAAATGTTGTTTTTTATCTGTATACATCAGCTTTACTTTATTTATAACGTCGCCTATCTCAACATACGTATTTCCAGGAACCCAGCTGCGATTGTCTTCATAACACGTGCGGCCCGAGGTGTGACAGATGTTGTCCGTTGTACAACCAGCGGCCGTGGAAGTCCGGTCCGACTTCTTGCGAAAAATGCCAATGCCACGGTCACGCTACGGAATGCCAATACGATCCGATCGTGGACGAGGAGAAGTCCAGCCTGGACATCTACGGGACGTACTCCGGCGGCGGGTTTTGCATTAATTGCACGGTGAGTAGTAGCTAACGGCCGGAGACCGTTCTTCTTGCTGTTTCGCATCCGCGTGACCTGGCTTTGCTGTTGTCGCGCGAACGTTTATAATCGGGACCGTTGGTCCGTCCGTTTCAGAAACACACGACGGGCACGAACTGCGAAGTGTGCGAGGCCGGATGGTACCGTCCGTACGACGTGAAGCCCGACGACCCCGAACCGTGTTTGCCGTGCGACTGTCACCCCGACGGGTCCGACGGCAACGTGTGCCTGCCCGACAAGGATACCGTATGTTTACGCGACACGCGTTCGCCTGACCGCGAACGTTGACATTGGCTAACGGTGGTTTTTTTTTTTTTTCTTTTACGTCGCGCAGGGCACGGGGTTGTGCAACTGCCTGATAGGGTACGGCGGCGCCAAGTGCAACGAGTGCGCTCCCGGCTACAACGGGTTCCCGGACTGTAAACCGTGCGCTTGCGACGAACGAGGAACGAAGACGGCGCCGTTGTCGTGCGACAACCAATGCGATTGCAAAGTAAGTGCGTGTGCGGTACAACTGCTACTGCTGTTGTTGCGCGGCACGTGTTCGTTTCGGTTTTAAACGTTTCGACGTCAACGTGTCTCTCTTCGCCCCGCAGGAACACGTCACGGGAGACGGTTGCGACCAGTGCGAAGCCGGCTATTTCAACTTGCGAGCCGCGAACCCGGAAGGCTGCGAAAAGTGCTTTTGCTCGGGCGTGTCGACGGCGTGCGCGGCCGCCACCGGCTTGAGGGAGACCCGGGTGAGTAGACTTACGGTGGACCGTCGGCCCGTGTGCGCGGCGTGTTTCGACGATCGCTGTACGGTTTGTGTCCGCAGATCAACGAAACCGATGGATGGCTGATTACCGATCTAACACTGTCCAAGACCGTGTTCCCGTCAACGGACCCCGCTACGGGACGCGCGCTGATTAGCAGTTTCGACATACCGGTCGAGGTGGACACCTTTTATTGGTTAACCCCCAGTCGGTACGCCGGCAACAAGCTATCGGCTTACGGTTCCAGTTTACGCTTCAGCATCTCATGGGTCATTATGCGAGGGGACTCCAGCGGTCAGCAGATGCTCGACCCCGACGTCGTTATAATCGTAAGAGATACCGAACGTTCGATAGAACAACCGTAGTGTTTTGTGTGCATCCGATCGACAACACGTTCGGAAACCATCCGTGTTTAATACCATTATGTTGAATGCATTCTTAGGCCAAAGAAAATGTTTTGATTGCCTACGGCGGGAAGAACTTCAGGACTTCCAACACGATTATTGGCAACGCGAGGTTGACGGAGGACGATTGGTTTTATGTGACGAAAGATCTCAAGAACCTCGAAACACCGGTTGACAACACCGCGGTGTCTCGCGACGAATTCCTATCGATCCTGTCCGATATCAAGCACGTACTAATCAAAGCCAAGTACCACACCAATCAAGTTGAATCAAGGTACGTACATGCACCGATCACAGTACACGGGTAAATGTGCTCGCAAAAGCATTGCATTGCGCCGGTTTAACCGTTCGGTATGATTTCAGTTTAATATACGCGTATATGGACGTGGGAGACGTAAACGGAAGTGGACGGACGGTCGACGGGATAGAAAACTGTACGTGCCCAGCGGGATATTCGGGAATGTCTTGTGAAACGTGCGACTACGGTTATGTGAAGCAAATCAATCCGTTTTCGTCGAACGCAGTTTGCAAAAAGTGTAACTGTCACAACCATTCGCCGGAATGTAACCAAATGTCAAGCCATTGTTCGGTAAGACCGATAACAACATACTGTGCAAAATTGTCCATAAATATGTTTAGCATACATTTTTAATACATTACTCGCCCGTCGCTCACTGTTGTTCACCCGTTACAGATATGCGAACATAATACGACAGGACCGCAATGTAACGAGTGCGTTGTTGGTTTCTACGGAAACGCAACGGATGGCACGCCGAACGATTGTAAGAAATGCGCTTGCCCTCTGGAGGAGAGCACGAACAATTTCAGTCCCACTTGCAAATCAGATGACGACGGAGGTTACGTGTGCACTGATTGCCCCGAGGGATACGCCGGTGACCACTGTGAAATGTACACCGAATCTCATCTGTTCAACGCAGTCGACGAGGACAATATTAATGTTAGAAACATTTTCGTTTAGGTGTGCTCCGACGTACTACGGAAACCCATTAATAGTCGGTTCGACTTGTAAACCGTGCGATTGTAACGAAGCGCCTTGCGATAACCTTACGGGACAGTGCATAAATTGTCTTGGGAACACCGTTGGATGGAACTGTAAAGAATGCAAACCGGGACATTTTGGAAATCCCATTATTTCTGACTGCAGACGTGAGTATTGTACACGATTTTTGTCACATATTATGTAATATAACCATTTTATCCTTCAACTGCACGAAAAACGTGGACAGCACTGACTTATATAAATATATTTTTTTTTTTTAGCATGCGATTGTAATGCTATCGGATCGGTTGTGACTGACTCTTGTAATGTTGACACGGGTCAGTGTCAGTGCAAGGAAAATTTTACCGGGAGGACATGTGATCGTTGTATGGTAAGTAATACACTCATTTCCCTGTGCAACACAAATTATGTCATCCTATAAATACAAATCGAATGTCAATAGGATGGCTTAGGTAACACAACTGCTGAATGCGTGGAGTGCAACTGCAATCTTACTGGGTCTATATCAGATTTATGTGATCCCAGATCAGGATTATGCCCGTGTAAAAAAGGTGTAACGGGAGAAAATTGTGACGTATGCAGTGACGGTTTCCATCATTTTTCAGCTCAAGGTTGTATTGGTGAGTGAATATTTAGATGTCATTGAAGTATCATAGTCTAATATGTTTGTAATAATAATAATTATATTATTGTTGTATTTAATATTATATAATGTTAATATTAATTATTATATATTATTTTATTGTATTCATTATTATTGTTATTATAATTATAATAATTCCATTATGTTTATTTTATGTAAATATGTGTTTTGAAGTATAATTTTTTTTTATTCTTTCATAGAATGTCAATGCAATGCCACAGGAAGTATAGATAACATTTGTGATCGTACAACTGGTCAATGCAATTGCCGATCAAATGTTAAAGGTGATCAATGTGATTCTTGTATTGTAAGTGCCGACAGTTTAATGCAAATCAAAAGTAGTTTTCAAATTGTATTGTGTTAATTTGTTATACTTACAGGAAGGGTTTTGGAATATTTCTGAGACGGGTTGTCAAAAGTGTAATTGTGACAAAATAGGTGCTCTTAATGATGTATGTAATTCTTTAACTGGACAATGTACTTGTAAACCGGGAGTAGAAGGTCAATTATGCGATCAGTGTCAGTCAAACTATTATGGATTTTCAATCTTGGGTTGTTCAGGTAATCAATAGAAATGTTGAAATCACTTACAGTATTTTAACACTAAATTTGATTGCTCTTTAGAATGTGAAATATGTGAAAAACCAGGACATACGTGTGATTTGGATACTGGGAAATGTGTGTGTCCTCAATTAACGGAAGGACCAAATTGTAGTATATGTTCAGCTAATGCTTTTGGTTGGGAAGTCAACAAAGGGTGCCAAGTTAGTTTTTTTAGATAAATTGTGAAGTTGTTCATTATTCAACATTTATTTATTTATTTTCAGGAATGTCATTGTGATTCATTTGGATCGTACAATGGATTTTGCAATAATGAAACTGGATCATGTGTCTGTCGTACTGGTTACGATGGTCAAAAATGTGATAAATGCTCATTTGGTTATTATGGATACCCTAGGTGCAGACCATGTGCTTGCAATTATGCTGGAAGCGAACCAAATAAATGCAACGGAACTTTGTGTGATTGTGATGAATTTGGACAGTGTGAATGCAAGGTAATGTTGCATGACACATAGTTTTAGAAAAATCATATTAATATTGATTATATTTTGTTATATATCCAGATTAATGTTTATGGTAAACGATGCGACCAATGTAAAGAAGGAACTTTTGGACTTAATCAGATTAATACTGATGGTTGTATACCATGTTTCTGCTTTGGTAGAAGTAACTCCTGTTCAGCTGCTGGTCTAACATGGAACCAAATTCGATTACCGCAAATGCGTACATTGTCCATACATTATGATACCAATAGCAACACTCTGTATCGAGAGGGCGATTACCCAGTCAATATTCAAGAAATATGTTATATTAATGTAAGATTAAAACTATAACTGACCACTAGTTTATCTATTTTTAATTGCCATCAGATTTTTGTTGATGAACATGATTACAATTTAACATTTTTTTTTAGCTTGTGAATCCGGATAATACAGGTCTAAAACCTAATAAAGAAGAACGGAATCAACTTAATGTTACAAATAATCTTAGGGTAATCCCTGGAACTATGAGTAACGTTGAAATCGGAGTCAAATATTTGTTTGACACACCTGTTTATTGGCAACTTCCAAAACGATTTACTGGAGATAAGGTTCATATTGGTGTTATTATCGTTTAGGTCTCAATTGTTAACCGAGTTTTTTAATTAGATTCTGTCATATGGTGGTAACATACGGTTTACCATTGATGCCGAAGGTGGAAATACTCTATTCCCTCAATTCATTCTCACTTCATATCCGCTGATTCAAATCCAAGGAAATGATCACATAATATTGGAACATTTTCCGGAAACCATTAACGTAGGGACATCAAGTCATCAAGTGAGGTAGAGTAGATATAAATTTTTTTTTATATAATTCAAGCCAAATTAAAATATGATTTATTTACCAACTATAAAAACAATTTTAATAATAAGGTTACACGAGTCTCTTTGGCAAATAAAAAATAATCCAAGTGCCAAAGTCAGCAGAGAAACACTTATGCTCGCCTTGCAAAATATTAAGTACATATTTATCAGGGCCACCGATTCGGTAGATTTTACCAAAGCTACGTAAGTACCTAAGTTGACCACGTTAGGTAACAATGTTCTTTGTTAATGGTGATGATTTTCTGTTACAGTTTAAAAGATGTTACTTTGGATACTGCCACAATGGCTGAAAAGAAAACCAACCATTTGACCACCTCTCAGATCGTCGAAGTTTGCGACTGTCCGCCTGAGTACAGTTCTTCTTCTTGTCAAGACCCCAATTTGGGATATTTCCGCTATTACAACACTTCAGCCAGCGCCACGATAATAATACAAACCGTTGGTGAAGCTCGCCAATGTGAATGCAACGGACGGTCTAATATTTGTAACGTTGACACTGGACATTGCAAGGTACGTGTAACGTAACAGAAAAAGTTTTATATTCATTAACCGACGCTGATACTATTGATTTTAATTTCAGAACTGTTCACATAACACCGGTGGCGCTCATTGCGAAGTGTGCGCTGAAGGTTATTACGGAGATCCGTTCACTGATGGCTGTAAACCGTGTGCATGTCCATCGGTATCGAAGAACTACGCTCAGTCGTGTGAAATCGATTTTGATGGAAAACTAATTTGCCGATGCAAACAAGGTTACAAAGGAAGCATGTGTGATCAGTAAGAATAATCAATTGTATTCCCGTAGCAATTCTTGTGAGTAGGTGCGCTAATGACACGTTGATTGTAGATGTGAATACGGTTGGTTCGGGTATCCTCGAGAAGAAGGCGGAAAATGTGAACCATGTCAATGTAATAAATTTGGCATCGTAAGTGACGAATGTGACGAAGAAACCGGCCAATGCAACTGTATGCCCAACATTACTGGAAGAGACTGTTCGGTATGCCAAGATAAACACGTTTTGACTAGCAAGGGGTGTACACGTAAGGAAACGTTTTTCATTATCATTTAAAGTTCTTATTTCACTGATTTTCGTTTATTTAAGTTGTATTTATTTTTGTAATTTGTTTCGTTAAATCCCGTCTAGCGTGTGAAGATAAATGCATTGACACATTGTTAAACCATGTGTCTACACAAATTAAAACTCTAAACGAAACAACTCTTCGTCTATCCGAAGGAAAGATATCTCCTCCTTGGTCTCAATTATATCTGATTAAAGAAAACGTGACGTTGTTAAACAACATGTTGAACTCATCAAGTCAAGTGAATCTAAAACTAGTCAGCCTCTCTGAAGAAGTAGAGCAAAATCTTAAGAAAAAATCTAAATACGCTTTTGTTAAAGTATGTTAATTTTCGAAAACAATGTTGTTCTCAATTTTAAGACTATATTAATATTGTATTGATTTTGCAGGCAAAAAAATTATTGAAATCATCTCAAATTAATGAAAATGAAGTACTACCTCTTCGTGAATTAGCTGAAAGCAGATTAGCCAATAGTGTATCACTGGAGAGAGAAGTAGATGGTATATAAATTGTTGACTAAAATATTTTATTTATATATTTTCAATTTAATTGAATAAAAATCTAAAAACAATTCATTTATAACGGACTTTATTAAGTAATTTATGTGAAATATTACTCAGTCTTTCAAATGTTTATTTTTTCATTTTTATAATTTTTATTAAATTACATGTTATTTTATGATTATATTAAAATTGTTTTTAATTCAATTATAGAATTAATGTGTTACTATTATCTTGTTAAGTTATATATATACATAATATATAATATATATATTATATATATTATATATTATGTATATATGTTATTTACATATCATTATTTATCTTTTAAATCTTTTTCAGAACTGGTTAATAGCTTGCAAAGTTATAACTTTGAAGATCGATCACATGTTAATATAATAAGTACTATGAGAGAAGCCAAAAATTACCTGAATAAATTAAATAGTATTGATTTTGGTCCTACCATTGAACCTAAAGCTACATTAAAGTAATTGGAAAACTTTTGCACTTTTTTTGTATTAATTTATTATTTAAGTAAATGTAAATATTTCTTTTTTTTTTTTTTATAAGAACTTGTTCGGATGCAATGCAAAATCTACAGTTGAATAGTGACAGTCAAGCTCAAACCAAAAATCTTCGTCATAAGTTCGAAACGTTATTAAATCAAGTAAAAGATTTTAACAATATATTGCTGAATATTTCTGATACTTCGGAATTAGTAAGTAAATTACATTCCTGAAAAATTAATTTCTAATTATATTGAATTGTTATTATTCGAACGTGAATTAGGCAATGCAACTAAAACAAAAAAATTCGCAATCGCTGAAAAAACTAAATCAAATGATAGAAGATATAAACAATCTAGATTTAATGTTCAACAAAATGCAAGTAGAGACCGAAATGTTAGTGAAAGAAGCTCGAGAAAATTATATATCAACGTTAAACAACTTTGAGGTGATACATAGTAGTTTAATTAAAAACTATTTATTTTTATTTTTTTTATGTTCATTAAAATATTTATATATTTTAGGAATTGTTATTGATTAAACCGAAATTTGACAACATCAAGAAGAATTTAAATAAAAGAAAAGACCCATATCCTCAATTTGACGATGATCAACTTCTGGTAAACTCGGCCGATTTACATGCTAGTTATCTATTGCAGACCGCTCAAAAATATTCAGAGTGAGATATTTTTATCAAATAAATGTACACAACTGAATAGCTAAATAATCATATTTGTTTAGGCTTTTCAGACCAATCAGACATGATGCAAATATTGCACTTGAGGCAAGCAACGCTTACTTGAACATTGTTGATTCTCTTAAACTAGCTCGCAATGCAGCCATAAATTCCAGTATATTAGCTGATACATCATTCAAAACTGTAAGTAATAATATTATAATGAAATGTATTGCTGTATCGAATGGAACTTTAAATACATAGAAACTATATCAGTTACAAATATAATGAATTTGATCAACTATTGTTTGTTTTAGGCTTATCCAGGAGTATATCAGGAATCGTTGATTGACAAAGCAAAAACGTCTGAGGAATTATCCAAACTAGTCTATAAGAATACTTTGGACACCAAAAATATGGTTGATTCAATTCAGTCAGATTTCAATGAACAGGTTGAAAATATTGAAACAATAAAAAGTGACATGAAACAAATGGTGAAAAATGATAATATAAACTCAAAACAAATTACCGAACTTGAACAATCTGAAGGTATTATTATCAATTCTTTATTTTGCTTTTAAGAAATGAAAATTATCTCTACTTGTTTTACAAAAGGAATGAACATGGAACTGAATAATAAAGAAGACGTTGATCCATTGGTGATAGAAACAACAAGTGTCGAAACTAAAATTAACGACATTCAAGGTAGAATTGTTAAAGAATTGCATCCGACCTTAGTTCAATTGAACGAAGATGGAGAACCAAATTTAACGAATGCTCAAGAGAGAAGTACGATTAATGTTTATCATAAATTTAATTTAATTGGTTATAAAATTAAAATGTTTTTCAGTTGATGAAGTTGAAGAAAACGGGAAAAAAGCAATTGATATGTTAAGCAAAATAGCCAAAACATCAGACGACTTCAGTAAGAAAGTAGCGGCTTGGAATAGTTCTATGATTGACAAAATTGAAGCTCTGAGGAATAAAATAACAAAAGCTCATCAAATTGCTGATGGGGTAATTTTATTCATGTTTTGCCCAAACTTTTTGTAAATAACTTATTTTTTTTATATATAGATTCGAATATCGATATCTGGTCAAGAAAATGGTACAGATAATGCGTGTATTCGTACGTATCAACCAAAATTTTTAGAACCCAGTACTAGGAATACAATTGTTCTATCATACGCTATTAGTTCAAATGCAAGAGATGCCTTATTATTTTATCTTTCAAGCAAAACAACGGTAAAAAAAAAAAGTCTAATGATTTATTTCTGTGCACATACTCAGTGGATTTTTTTTTTTTTTTTTGTTTAGGGTGATTTTATTGCAATCGAAATGGTAAACCGAAAGATACGTTTCGTTTGGGATGTAGGTGGTGGTGTCGGTGAGATTACACACCCAATGCACATACAAACCGCTAGCGACCTAAACAACGACCAACACTGGTATAGAATTGAAGCTGAAAGAATTCACAATATGGGTAAATTATTGATCAGACCTCAAGTAGTACCCAACGGATCACCTCTGGCTATGGGATCTCCACACACGAACATGTCCACTCCAGGAATGGGACGTTTGGACATAAACGCTGATGATCAAATATGGATTGGAGGTATTGACAAGGCACCACTACCACCATACTTACATTCCAGGCAACACGGATTGATTGGTTGCTTACACCAAGTATGGCTTGATGGTCGACCCGTTGGTCTTTGGAATTTCAAATCGCAACCATCGGGAACTTGCTCTGCGTGCATTGAAGGGTACATAGTAGTATATTATTGATCAAAAATGTTCTTAGGAAAATTAATCTTCCGTACCTACTACTCTTGTAAAACAGTTTATTTATCCAAATTAATTGATATTTCAGGGCTGAAGAACTGGTTGATGATGGGTCCTTCAGATTTTCTGGAGATGGCTACGCCATATTACATTCTGATACAACGACTACCTACAACAAATACCTATTCAGCGTTTCTCTGAGTTTCAAAACATTCGACGAAAGATCTTTGTTATTCCTGGTTGAAGGTTCGCAACCCGTAAGTATATCACTGTTGGCTACTAAAAATCGATTCCTTTAATTAACCGACATTATTTTGATGTAGGATCAATATATTGAAATTAGACTTCATGATGGTAAAGTGGTATTCCGTGTTAGTTACTCTGGATACTCTCTTCTTGAAATATTGACAACAAGCCGATACAACACTGGAAGTTGGATCAAACTAGAAGCAACTCGATACTTTGATAGAAAGAAAAAATTGGAAAAAGGTTAATTAGAACAAAAATCATATAATGTTTAATTAATTTAGCTTATAAATGTATATAAACATTTGTTAAAAATATATTAAAATTGGTCAATTTTTAATTTAATAGTTAGACCCCCCTGAATTAATAATTTAATAATAAAACCTAACTTAAATTAATAAATGTATAGTTTGTAATTGCTTATTATAGCTCATTTTTAACTATACATCATGTGTCATGGTAAACAATTCGAACTCTATCGTTGTAAATATTTTAATTTCAAATTGTCTATTTATTTTTTGATAATATTTTTATTTTTTTATTTAACTTTACTTTAATTTAAGTTTTTTAATTGACATTATATAGATTAGATGTATTGTTTACTCACAGCTCTGCCAAATATTTTTTAACAGTATTTATTCACAGCTCTATCTGATATTTTCTTATCGTAGTTGCATATTCACACAAAAGTATGAACCTTTTTGTCAATTATAAACATAAAATATTAAAAAACAAGAATTTTTTTTACCATAAATTAGCTTTTACAAAATGTTGCATTTTCTAAGTATACATAATTGAACTTCAAAAATAATTGTTGAAATTCAATACTGTACTAATTACATTTAATTTGATTGAAGGAGTTTTAAAAGTGGGCGGAGAATCAAAAGAAGGTGTCCCATCTCCTCCTCCAAATCAAAACGATATACCAGATTTATCTGAGTCGGAGTATATGATTGGCGGCGTTCCTCCTGGCTTTAAGTCTGTAAGTGGCTTACCCAAATCGTTTTTGGGATGTATGTCAGACATTCAAATCGCTCAACAAGGATACAATCCAATGAGAGGAATTTCATGGGGCGTTCAGCCCACTTGTTCAGATAAGGTATAACGACTGTTTGCACTGATTCAAAGTGTTGTTTCTCAATAAAACATGATTTTCAATTTTGCAGCCACTGTCTATGGTGGGATTCTATGGAAATGGTTATTTGGAGCTTGTGTCGCACACGTTAAAAAAGAAAGCATCATTTGGATTTATGTTTGCTACGTTACAACAGGACGTTCTGTTAATGTTGTCTACGACCGAATCGCTATCTGTAAGTATACATGGAATTGAGTTCATTAACACGATACTGAACGTAAGTATATAAACTGTGTTGTATTTCAGACCGGAATGACGAATACAAGTGATAACCCAGAAGAAATTAATAACAATATCGACCAAGAAGTAATTACAGCGCGTTTGCTTTGAGACATGATCAATTAATTAGACTAATCAATCAATCATTCATCGATCAATTGATCATGTGTATTTTCTCGTCTGTTTCAGAACAAACAGAATTACTATTCCGTCAGTTTAAGAAGAGGTCAAGTGGACATTAGGATAAATGCAGGACTCGGGGAAGTGAGACTCGCAAGTGAAGGGTTCGAATTCGGTGATGGCAAGTATCATTCTATTATGGTGAACAAAAACGGAAAGAAGTTGGAGCTGCGTATCGACGATGTTCTGCACGCGTTCTCGCCACTGCCCGAAGGGTCGAATGTCGTCAAAGCGCCCGGTGAGGCCGGTGGACTGTTTTTGGGTGGACTGCCGATCGAAATAAACACGACTGGGAAAGCGGTATCTAGCGTTCCGTTAATCGGTACGATCAAGGATGCCATTTTCAACGACCAGTACGTACAAAACGTATGACGCCGTGCAAAACGGATATAGTGCAAATATATGTTTGTGTTTATAGGTTGTTGTATTTCGATTCGCCAATCGAGTTCGAACACGCGGCCATCGGTCAAGTGGGGCCAGTGCCGCAGAGGGACAACAACGTGTACAGCGAAATCGCATCGATGACGTCTGCTGAAAAATCGGTCGGCTGCATGAAAGAGGGCAGCTTCTCGCTCGAACCCGGCGCGGTGAAGTTCGGAGACAACCAGCACAGTTACGTGCACGTCGCGTTCGGCAAACGTCACAACATGCAAAAGAACTTCAAAATGGACTTCAGATTCAGGAGCTTCTATCCGAACGGGCTGATATTCGCGCTGATCGTAAGACAATACTGGATTGTGTTTTACTACGCGTAGGCGTCGCAGGTGCACTGATATTGTCATGTGGTTTTTAGGGAACGCGAGGGAAACAGACCAACTATGATGCACTTGTACAACGGCCGTGTGCAGTTAGTGCTGAAGACACGGAAGAAAGTTGAAATATCCACGCAGGCGGTTTTCAACGACGGGCTGTGGCACAAGGTAACACAATTCACTCGAATCCTTACCGCCCTAACTAAATGTATTGCTTGAATTTGTTTTGCAGGTTCAATTAGTGAAAGAAAACAAAACGTTAAACTTCGTGATCGATTCGATCCCGCAAGAAAAGTTGAACTTGACCAAAAAACTGAGCCTGGGGAATACGATGTACGTGGGTGGTGTTCCGGAAAATGATATTCAGCTACCGGATTTATTGGTACGGTTATGATGACGACGGTTGCGGCGAAATGTCGTTTTCTAAACACTTGGTTTTTTACAGGTTGTGCAAGCGTTCAAGGGGTGTATGCAAGGGTTCTCGATCAACCACCAAGAAGAAGAACTGATAAGCGAAAAAGCGATACGTCACAAGGTCGGGCAGTGTTTCCCGCAGGTGGAAAAGGGATCGTTCTTCCCGGGAGACGCGTATGCAATTTATAGTGAGTCGCTAAGATGTGTGATTAGTATTTTCGTTCTTTGCTGTAATGTGCGAACAAAAGCAAATTAAACAAAAACATTTTCGTGTCGGAAACGTTGAAATTAATTTCTCCGAATGTCCGCAGAAAACCAATTTTACGTCGGCGCGCTGCTGGAACTGTCGTTAGAGCTGAGGACCACGCAGACCACTGCGGTCCTGCTGTCCGTGTCCGAACCCGAAGGGTATCCGGCGCTGTCGTTGGAACTGAACCAGGGCAAAGTGATTATATCCGGCGACATGGGTGACCGTCGACCGTTCAGCGTCGAACAAAGTTTCCAGTCGGAGTTCGCTATATGCGACAACAAGTGGCATCAGATCCAAGCGTTCTACGTGGAGGACAAGCTCACCCTGAAAGTAGACCAATTCGAGCAGAAGTACTGGTTGCTGGACAACGGGCACATAACCGGAGCGCGTACAAACAGCCCTCTGTACATCGGCGGATTACCAGGTAACGAACGCGCGCGAACTCCTGAACCGTTTTTTTGGGAAAATACCGTCGAGGTTTAAAGCGGCCGACGTTTCTGATCGCGTAGGGCTTATTGACACCGATTCGAGACACGAGAAAAAATTCCTCGACCGCACAACGGCGTATAAATTGTCTTCCGTCCCCCCCTCCCCCCCATTATTTTTCGACTACAACGTTGAAAGTACAATATTTTTCAAGTGGGCATTTTATTACATACGTATAACATTATGGGTGTTCGGTGATTAACGGCGTAAAGAAAAGGGGGGAAAAAAATAAAAAATCCCAACTGCGGTCGAGTTCGGAACAACAACGACGCTGCGAAGCATTTGTAAGTACAACGTTATGATAATTCTTCAGCGCGCACAATACCCTGTGTAACGTAATGCCGACCGAACGTAATATTCCTCTCGACGCGTTGCGCAATATCGTGTGGTTGAATTGCGAGCATTTTAAAAAGCGACGGTCCTCCTTCCCCCCCACCTATTCCGTGTCGGAGCGCACTGCCCGTCCGTATTAACGTTGTACTACATCGGTCACGGTTGTTTTGCAGACGCTGCGTCCAGTGGCACGCTGGGAACGAGAGAGAACTTCAAAGGATGCATAAGGAACCTGGTGATCGGCGGGCAACGTACCGACTGGACCGACATGGACGGTCTGCACAACATACTGCTGGGATCCTGTCCGCTGATCGTCCGCTGAAACGTTCAGCACAAAACCCGTGCGCACCGTTGAACGTTCAGGTGTGCGTGTAACGGGAAGAAGATTAACAGAACACAAGAAATTAAAACGTGTCCTATTTACGGTACATCGTAATATGTGCCTACACTATATTCCGAGACTGCGCTTGTCCGTATTTGTACGGAAGATACGATATTGACCCTATCATATTTTTATTTTTTTTATTTTTTATACTTTTATTTTTTCTTTTCGTACTGTAAATACTCGTACCATGATATTAATCAAATCAAAATTAATCGTATTGTATTTTTGCTTGTAAATGTATTTTTATTTTTTTATTTATCTACTTTATTTTTATTTTTAAATAACCGTACGTATTTAAGTATATATGTGTATTTTTATTTTTTATCGGCACACCTGCGTCTCATTTTGTCGATTGATTCCTGTACTTGATTTTGTTTCAATGCATATCTTATGTATGTTCTTTTTATATTTAAGTTATGATCGAGACGATGAAAACCATGTAAAGTTACTGTCCGTTCTATGTTTATTGTTAAGCCGTATTTAAGCATTTCAAAAAAACAAACAATTATTGTACTAAAAAGTATAAATTTTATATCATTTCAACTGTTAAAGAACTGTAAAACCGGGGAAAACAAACTTTTTAAGCTTACCTCGTACCATTTAGGACATTTTTATTCATTTTTTTTTTTTTTTTAATTTCTTGTTTTAACTTCAATTCAAATCTGCCATATGGATTTGCTAGTATACCAACTACATAGACTTTAGGTTCATCAGTATTATTATTATTATTTTTATTATAATTATTATAATTTTGATCATTTTTTTTTTATTATTTATAGAAAAACATTATATTAATCGTTCAACTATTACATCGCTCATGTGCCAAATATTATTATTGATAGTTAATAACGGACAGTTACATATGTATTTTAAATATTAAACAAGTAGTACACCGATGGTTCTATCAGAATGTTGAACTTATTGTTAATTTCATAGCATATATTTAATTGAATTGCATGTCAAAATTATAATACCGCAGTAGCATTTAAGTTAACATTTTGTAAAAAAAATCAATATTGTAATTATTTTCTATTAAAAGTTTCTGTATCTTTTGCAATTTAATGGAATACAAATTAATTATTTTCAACGTGAACTTCCTTTCCGATGTAATACAAATTCAAAATGAATATTATCATTATTGACTATCATAGCGGTTCCCAACCTTTTTCTATCCATGTACCACTTACATTTTTTCAAAAATGTTCGTGTACCACTTGACCTTTTAGATTCTGAACGAAGTGATGGAATCTATTGGTTTTACAATGATGTGTGTTTTTTTTTTTATTTATATTTTTTTTTTTATTTTTGTGTCTGACGACACCTTTTTTGGCAGTAAAAATGCTTCGATTTGCTTATGTAGCAACTTTTCTGAAAGGAAAGTGAATCTAGTTGGTACTTTGGGGGGTCAAAAGTAAAAAATATTCAATATTTTTTAAAAGCGACGGGAAAAAACCCTAAAAAAATGAGGGAAAAACGGGAGTTTTTACGCAAAACCAGTTATCGACATACTCAAATTTTTTATTTTGCTATAACTCAAAAACTAATCTATGTAAATACTTGAAATTTTCACCAAATGTTAAGATTAGCGTTCTCTATACACCGTTAAATTTTCAAAGTATTTTATTGAGCTATATATATTTTTTAAAATAACGATAAAATTTTTTTGGCCGGCCAGAAAATCTTGAAAATTTAATACAAGGTTTCTTATAAGTTGTTCCGTAACTGATAAAAAAAAATCTAAAATCGTAAGTCACAATTTTTTTTTATAAGTGCTCAAAGTTCCAATTTATACGAAATATGTAAAAATTACGAAAAATTTGCAAGTTATTTTGTAGATAAAAATTCATAAAATTTTTTCTGTTCATACTTAAGGTTCAAAATTTTCACACTAGATTATCTATAAGATATTCTTCAAAATTCTTTAAAAAAATTTCTACCGGAATTAGAGGAAAAAATTTTATGACTGTTTGAAATTTAAATATTTACGAAATGGCATAAAATAGCGATTTATTCTCAAACGATTTTAAATATTTGTTATAATTCAAAAAGTATAAGTCGCAGATATTTGAAATTTCTACCAGCTGTTAAGATTGGTATTTCCTTTATGTCATATTTTTTTCAAAATATTATATTGACTTTAGTGCCACTTATAGGCATTTAAAATATTCGATTTTTTCACATTTTATTTTTATAATCGGTGATAAAAAAAATTTGGCTCCTACAAAATACTTGAAAATTTAATAGAAGATTCCACAGAAGTAGTTCTTAATGTCATTCAAAAATTATTAAAATCCATAGGCACAATTTTTTTTTTTATAAGTGTTTGAACAGCGAATATTGACATAAAATTGCATGTAAAATATAATATAATGTATAATATTCTAGACTGACAAATGATATCGGTTTTTTTAAAATGCTCTAACTCAAAAATAAAAAACCGCAACAACTTGAAATTTTCACCAAATCTTTGTATTGACTTTTTCTATATATGGTTAAGATTTCAAAGTATTTTGACATATTTTGACTTATTTATAGACAATTTAAATTTTCGATTTTTGTAAAATTTTTGTTTTTAAACATCTATAAAATTTAATTGGCAGACCGAAAACTTTTGAAAATTTAATACAAGGTTTATAATAAGTTAAACTTATCGTAACTAAAAAATATCGATGATCGGTTTACTCAAATTTCTTTTATAAGCCCTTTAAGCTCAAATTTGTATAAAATGTGTAAAAATCACGATAATTTGCAAGTTATTTTGTAGATAAAAATTCATAAAATTTTTTCTGTTCATACTTAAGGTTCAAAATTTTCACACTAGGTTGTCTATAAGCTACTCTTCAAAAATCTTTAAAAAAATGTATACCGTACTTAGAGGAAAAAATTTTATGACTGTTTGAAATTTAAATATTTACGAAATTGCATAAAATAGCGATTTATTCTCAAACGATTTTTAATATTTGTTATAATTCAAAAAGTATAAGTTGCAGATTTTTGAAATTTCTACCAGCTGTTAAGATTGGCATTTCCTTTATGTCATATTTTTTTCAAAATATTATATTGACTTTAGTGCCATAGGCATTTAAAATATTCGATTTTTTCACATTTTATTTTTATAATCGGTGATAAAAAAAATTTGGCTTCTACAAAATACTTGAAAATTTAATAGAAGATTCCACAGAAGTAGTTCTTAATGTCATTCAAGAATTATTAAAATCCATATACACAATTTTTTTTTTATAAGCGTTTGAACAGCGAATATTGACATAAAATTACATGTAAAATATAATATAATGTATAATATTCTAGACTGACAAACTATGTTGCTGTATGCATTTGCCAACCCATCCTTATTGAAAAATATATTTATCGTTTCAAAATAAAATATACTTTTTACAATATTTATAAATAACAATGTATTATATCTTAGACAAACATATTTACTCCGTTCAGAATCGTTATTCGTATACAATGATATCTATCATTGCATTCAAATTTAACAAATCCATTGTAATAATGACCTATCCTATAAACGAGGTGCACTCCACCCCCAATTGTACAGCAGTGCGAGGCCCATCCGGTTCTTTTTATTTTTTCTTTTTAAAACTAATCAACAGATAAAATTACATTATTTTATATATATGTCAGGGTTGGGCAACTGGCGGTCGGCGAGCCTATTTCATCTGGCCCGTTAACATTTCCAAATCACATCATACAATTTTAAAGTTTATCGTTTTAGATGGATTCAGAAAAAAAAATTGGTAGTTTTTAAAAATTTAGTCGTTGTAAAAAAACATGTACATTTTCCGTGTTGTGTGAAACTATAAAAACAGAATAGGACGACGAGTTTAATTTTGAACATTGTATTACACACTTGGACGAATTAACTGTAGAATTCGAAAGACCATTTGAAGAAATTGAACTTTTGCGCTCTCAAATAAATTTATTAAATAGTCCAATGACAGTTGAAATTGAAAAGCAACATTCTGAACTTCAATTAGAATTATGCGAATTGCAAACAGATCTATTATTATTATTTACGAGAGTCCGACATAAGCTTTAGAAAAAATTACCTGTTCTCAAATATCCACTTTTACGAGAGTTCGCATTAAAAATGTTGTCCGTGTTTGGAACTACTTACATTTGTGAATGTACATTTTCAAACATGAAACATATTGAATCAAAACAAAGAAATCGACTTACAGATGAACACTGAGTCACCTGCTTCGCGTTTCAATTTTATTCAAATTTATTCAAAAATAAAAGTCGATTTTGCCGCATTATCAATAATGTCACATGCTCAAAACTCACATTAAACAAGTACATACCTAGTAATAAAATTATTTATACTTAATTTAATTTTTTTTTTTTATAACCCCGCTTTTTATTCACCGTTAATAAATTCACATTATAAACAAAATAAATGCTAATTAAAATGTATAGTTAAAATGACCTGTTTTTGCTGTTCTGGTCCGCCGAATTTTAATTTTCTAAAAATTAGCCCTCTAGTAACTTAAAGTTGCCCATCCCTTATATATGTATAAATTAAGTTTTTTTTTAACAATTAATTTTACTAATTTAACTACATAAATACATAAGCATTTAATGCACAAAAAATAACATATTAACTATTTATAGTTAACGTTAGTTACAATGAATATAAATAAATAATTTAATGAGACATTTTATGTTACATTGAACAAATGAGAACGTTCAACACTGAACTTCGCGTTGGTTACTTTAAGTCTTCAAGTTACTTTAAGCAATCTTCCACATTATAATAAAATTAGCTAATACCAAACAAACCAATTAATAACCTAATTAATTAAAGATGATATAGTTGAATTTTTTGCCGACCACTTTTCCTCAAATTTTAGCACACCTAATATCGTTGATAATATTACTTTTAATTACTTAAAAGAAATCATAGAGCTTTCTAATTGTAATTTATCAGTTGCTGATGTATTTGAAGCTCTTTCAACCATTGGGTTTAATCCCTTACCCGGTTCAGATTTAATTCCTCCTCTTTTTTTATACAAGTGTCGATACTCCTTATCCATCCCTATTCATTATTTGTTCTCTTTGTCTTTGAAATCTGGGATTTTTCCTAGCAAATGGAAATTAAGTTATGTACCTATTTCCCCTGTGAAAATCTGGCTGCAAATCTGAGGTCACTAATTATCGACCTATAACTAAACTAAGTACTTTACCTAAATTTTTAGAAAAACTTGTCGAACTTAATTTAATTAATTTAAATAAATTTAATAAATTTTAATAAATTTAAATTTATTTAATTTAATTAATAATGATTTCTGATCTATTTAAAAACATTTTAGTCGACGAACAACATGGCTTTCGAAAATTAAGATCAATAGAAACTAATTTAATTGTTTTTTATTCACATTTAATTGATGCTGTAAAATTGGGAGGCCGGGTAGATGCTATTTATATGGATCTTAGAAAAGCCTTTGATTCAGTAGACCATGGTATTTTGATGATAAAATTAAAAAAACTTGGTATTAGTGATCTATTGTTATCTTGGTTCTCATCTTACTTAACTAATAGATATTTTAGAGTTATGATTGATGGGTTTTTGACTAATAAAAAAGTGGCTAATCCTGGGGTTCCTCGAGGTGGCCATCTATCTCCCCTTCTATTTTTACTGTTTATTAACGATGTTGGTCTAATATTTAAATCATGTAAATATTTAATGTTCGCTGATGATTTAAAAATATATTTACCAATAAATTCTATAGATGACTCTATTTTGCTTCAACATGATCTAAATACATTTTTGAAATGGTGTCTCAAAAATGGTCTTTCACTAAATACCGAGAAATGTAAATGTATCTCTTTCTCTCGTCAAAAAAATTAATCGCTTTTTCCTTATACGATTGTTGATTTTCCCTTAAGTTATTCAACTACTATACGTGATTTGGGTGTATTACTATCTTCCGACTTAACATTTAATGCACATATTAATGTAATGTAGAGTAAAGCTTTACGTGTTTTAGGATTTATTAATCGAAATCGCTCTGACTTTAAAAATATTATTTGTTTAAAGGTTTTATATTGCTCCTTAGTCAGATCGATACTAGAATTCTCATCAGTTATCTGGAACCCAAAACAAAATAATTTAATCGATAAACTCGATAAAATACAGCGGCGTTTTTTGAGAACAATGGCTTATAAACTAGGAAAGACTGATGAGAGTTTGGATGTTATCGCTAAAGAAATTGGTCTAGAACCATTAACTTCTAGACGTCTATACAATGATGTAGCTTTTATTTATAAATTAATTTCTAGGCTATTAATATATCCTGAATTTTTACAAAAAATTAATTTTAGAGTACCAGTTTTTAATTCTAGAAACAATCCTCCTTTTCTGATTCCTCTAGTAACTTAATCGCAAATAGTCCGGAGTACCGTCTTTTAATGCATTGTAACGATATATCTAATTTTGATTTTTGTTTTGACTCTCTAGCTAAATTAAAAAGCATTGTTATGTATAGTTCTTAATCTACCTATTGTACTTTCTTACTATGTACCTATCTTTCTATTAGTATTTTACTAGATATAAGTTTGTTTGTTATTAACTGTACTATTTTACCCTTTTGTGGTGTTAAATTTAAATAAATAAAATAAAATAAATAAATAACGAATGGCAATAATAATAATAAAATTATTTCTTTGGCAAAAAAATGTATCCCCGTACCACGGGTTGGGAACCGCTGGACTATCGAGTTACCTATTTGAACGACTATAATATAACTTCATTGAGAAGTCGTTGTCTATTTGAACCGCTCGGCTGTCTTCGTGTGGTTTTCAACGGTGCGAGCGGTAAAAGTCAAATGTGTTTCATCAAATACCGATGGTGCACAAGTATTGCTGAAGGAAAATATGTACAAAAACATGACTAGGACGAATGCTCAAGCAAATGATTAATATAATTTAAGACATTCAATGCATCTACATAGTTAAAAAGGTTAAACACGTTTTTCAAGTTTCCACTGGGAAGGGGAAAGAACCGAATGTTTGGTATACAATAAAACGAACGTCAAATGTTAAAAACTATTACGTTGGATACAAATACGAAGAAAAAATAAAAAATACAAAAATAAAAGTAAAAGCGATCGTACACATCGGTCGAGATCGTTACAATGTTCGTTTCTGTTCGATAATGGACCGTCGGTCGGAGACTTAATGTCAGGTGGCTGCCGCTCTTCAGTAAAAGTCAGACGTTGGATAATCGTCGGAGTGATCGTTCGACGGATTGTGCGATGGAGACGCCAACGAACTGTATAATTCTGCTATCAACGAACTGTTCGACGGAGATGACAACGGGCTGTAGGATGGAGATAGCGCCGAGTACTCAATCAAAGCCGTCATACTGGAGTCCATCGATCTGGGTGACAGAGGTCCATCGTCCAGATCGACGGTCGACAACGAGCTACAGCGAACCGATGAGGAACTGCTGCTACTAGTATGGTATGATTTGGCTTGTGATGGCAGAGTATACATTTCATGTACTCTGCCAATTGAGTCTAATGAAGAGCCGATTTCATTTGAACTGAAAATAATCAGTGTTTTTTTTTTTTATTTTAATTATTTAACATAAACCTAATTTAAACGCATTAGTGCTTAGAGTTCGGTGCGATCACAGGGAGTCTCCGAAAATTGTACATAACATAAACGTAACTAGTACGCGTAAACGTAATATTTTGAAAGTTTTGTATGGTTTCCGATCGTTCGTTGATTATTGATCATACAGTTAAATTGAAAAAAAAATAAATAAATGATAAATAAATAAAAATTGTTCCAGAATTCCGGTGCAATCACTGACCTATAATGTTAAAATATATTTGTACACTATAATTTATGCTTCCCCTTCCCCATTAGAAATTTAATGGCTCTCGAAAAAATTGAAAAAAAATGTGTATAGTTATTGCACCGGACCTTTTGAAATGATAAGTTTCGTGACACTTCAACATCACTGCAAAGAAAATAATTTTAATATACAATTATTGTATAAAATTCCACACAATTTTTCGAAATATGCATCCGATAAAGTATACTCCTATAAGCACCTCAAAACAGTAATAATAAAAATAAATAAATAAACCTGTTACTTACGTCTCGATTTTTGGAAAATCGTCGAATAAACGAGCAACTTGAAACTGCAAAGATCTTAAGGTTTGATTCAAAATCAGATCAGATTCTTCATTTTGTGATGTTGATTCATCGTACTGGATTACTTTGTTATTCAAATGTATGATGATGCATACTTTCTTAATCATTTCATCCTGCAGCAAAATATAAGTACGAGTTACTTTTTAGTATCTATTGTACTACGGAAACTAATGCAAATGAACTTACGTAGTCTTTGCCAAATCTAGTTAAATTAAGCGACGGATAACCAAATACAGGGGGCACCGGCAACATGGTCAGTATAAACCAAATTGGATGAATAACTTTTACATCGAAACCCATAATCGCGTAATCTTCATCCGATATACGCATCAAAATGTTGCGTACTTGTTCCGGCGTCAAGATTCGTTTTCCTATTTCGTTTGGACTGTTGGGAAATTTCCACTTAGCCATTAAGTCAAAACCTGATATCCAAATCCTCGGTTGAAAAGCCCCGCAGCCACGGTAAGTACGATATGGAAGCTGTAAAAGTGCAAGAAACATATGACTTTACACAATGAAATCAACAATCGTTTTCATTATAAGTAAAATACCGGAGAGAACAATAAATACAATTTTAAGTTAAAAAACTAACTATTTAAAGCTGAATAAATTATTCTTTCTTGTTCATATGACTATTAATTAATAGATATTTATTTTTATTAAATTCTAAATGCTAAAAATCATCGGTACATAATATAATAATGTTAATGTATCCATATAGAAAAAAAATATAATAAATAAAAGCATGTTTTTACACCCAAAGATGATTTTTAAAATTGAAACAGGTTGTAAATGTTTCAATATCGGTAATAATAGAACTTTTAATTGTATTGATAATATTTTTTAATAAATTATTTTTAAGTTCAACAATACTTTATCGCAATGATGACACGTAATTTATACAGGCTTGTCACTTGTGATCACAAATACAGGTATAGTTTGTAGATTACCAGAAACAAATTTTTAATTAGAAAAGCATATTTTATATTAAATGATTACTATTCGACTTACCCGTATACGCGTGGGAACGGCATACGAATTTTTTTTGAGATCATGTTTGCCTCCATCACAAAATTTAATGCCTTCACAAACAGAAGCTAAAACCATCAAACGCATGTCCGGTTCATTCAAACTTGTCGTTTTAAGAATAAAGTGTACTCTGCTATCTTTCTATTCATAAAATTATATGAAAAAATTAAAAATAAATTAACAATAACAACACAATGGTCAATTGGCATATAATACTCACAGGGCTTATTAATAATCTATAACATCTGAAGCAAATGCAATGTAGAATTTTAAGAATCCAGTAAAAATACTTGGCTCGGAAAATCGGTCTAGCAAATTCAATATGACCGAAATGACCGTTACATTCATACATGGTTCCTGAAGGTATAAAATATAAACCATGTAAATCATCGTGTTAGTTGAAAATTTTAAGATCCAACACTAACCTAAGCAAGTTTGACACCTTGAAAAAAAATCAACCGGGCCTTGTCTAGGATCTAAATGTCCAGAATAGATGGGATTTCCTGCTTCGTCGAATTGTATGGCGTTACGGATGCCTCCATGCGTGGTAGATTTACGTCGCTGCAAATGACGATAATTGGTTATGAAAAAAAATGAAAATAACTTTTGAGTACCGAGTATGCTTTTCGATTAGGAGCTTACCATTTTTTCCGGGTTAATAACTCCTATTTTAGGTAGATCTCCAGATAGATTTAGGAACACTTCCATTGCTAATGTAGAAATTTAATCGGTAGATTTTGACAAAGAGTTCACAAAATTAATACACAATTTGCAGATAGCCTCCGTACGAAACAACGAGCCAAAAAAGTGTATTCTTGTCCAACGATGTTCCAAGCCTAAATTCATGTAAACAGAACATAAATATATTTAAATAAAAATATGACATAATCTGACAACTTGACTGTAGTAAAACATTATGGAACATGCAGTTAATGAGAAATTATCATAAAACATATTCTCACTCTGGTCTCGAAAAATAAAATAAATTATGAGCTAGGTTTGGGAAATGTATGAGATTTTTCCGAAACTTTTCGATTCCGAAAACTCTTTTTGCCTAATCCAGTTTACTGAAAATTCGTTTTAAATTAAATAATTGTTTTCCATATCTTAAAACGTTATGCATAACGACTCCAAATATTACGCGTTTCGGTAAAATGTTCTAATGGTGTAACTAAAAAACATTGCAACGAAAATTCCAAAACCCTGAATCTGAAATGAGTAATAAAATGGAAACTAAAATGCAATAATATGTAACTATAAGATGTTATAATCGTATAAACAATAAAATAATTAATATACGTTTATTATACTTTTATGTTTTCGTAGCGAGTCAAATACTTTCAGAGCGATTTGTAGTAAATAGTCAATAAATATCATTATGTCTGTAATTAGGTGCATCATATACGAGTAGTAATATATATTATGGTAATATATAAAAACAAAATATTGACTTACCGTAACAATTACTCTCAGTTTTATTATCTTTATTTAAAACGACTGAATCAATCATATAAGTAATATTTATTACAATAAAAATTTCCAGATTGCTGTGTGGAATTATCTAAAACGAGTGTTGAAGAAATTGTTTGAATTTTTAGTAAGTTTAACATATACGGAGAAAACGTATTTGATAACAAAACTTGCAGTCGATTTAAAAAATATAAAAATCCAAGTACTCGATTAATATTTTAACACCATTTCAACACGAAATAATTTTTGTATGTAACTTATGTTTAAAACTAACGTGAAAAAAAAAATGATCTTAACTGCTTCAGATTCGTAGTAGAAAATTTGGAGAAAACAAGTATTTGTATTATAAAAACTAATTTGCTACACATTTTATTCTACGACCACTTTTTTTTTTAACTACCTAAATTTAGAAAATAAAATAAAATGTATGGTATTTCTACGTAAATAAAATTAAAAGTGTTTTAATTTGCGCTATAATCACAAAAATGTCACTTTAACGCATTAAACCTACTACAAATATCAAAATAATATACTACTGGGATATATTTTTACATTTTAATGCTTTTACCAACATTCATTTCATTTAGATTTATTAATCCATAAAATTAGAAAATGTCCGTTTTCAAAATGCATCAACACTTAGTAGTAATTATAATTATTTCGCATAAAATAATTAAAAGAAATCGGTTACCGTCAATAATTTTATACTAAAATATCAAACAACATTGTTACGCCTCAACAGGTTAATAATATTAATAAGTAAAAATAACATTGACTATCATATGTTTAAAAGCTCAAAAAATAACTATCGTTTTATAAAAATATTCATCAACTTTAAATCAACTTATAAATTACATATTATATTAAAGAATCTATTAACACATTATTATTTAAAAATTATTACTAATTAAATATTATTAATATACAGTGTGTTCACCAATTTAGGGAACATTACATTTCTCGACCGGATTATTTTGGAATAAATCGACTTTTTTTTTTACAAGCTGGTGGTATAAATACACATTAATAGATTAATTTCAAAATTTTTATAATTTTAGTCTGTGCATGCGCAGCATAAACGTTTAATTCTTAATAGCAACACCTATTTTGCTCACCATATTCAAATAGGCCTATTTTTTTTGCGTATTTTTTATGAATCAACTATGGTTCTGAATTCAAAATTGACTGAATAAGAACTACTTCAATTTTAATATTTTTACGTATTTTTTTTTTTTTATATAAGTGTTGTAAAAGAGACTAACATAATATAGGTATACAACTATTAATTAAAAATCGATTAGGTACAAACGTACAAAAGTTATTTTATAATTACACGATAAAATAAATTGTTCAAAGTTTGCTCCGTGATTGTCATTATAATTGAAAACGTAGACGTCCTCTATTGGTTGCTGACATTATTTGATTATCGATAAGGTTTTTACATGCAACCACGATAACTGGTAGACCATTGTTTTCAAATGTCCACATAAAAAGAAAAATCCTAGTGAAGTGATATCTAGAGTAAAAATCGATTTTTAATAATAATTATATACTTATAGTCTTGTTCATGAATAAGATATGAAACGCGAAGTATGATCAATATTTGATCGATATAAATATTCATTAAAATAATATTGAGTTTACATCACATTCCCAACAATAATGTATGTACAAATATGTATAAATAATGAACTCAGAATAAAAATTCAATGTTATTAAGTCAACACCGACACAGTATTGATCGGACATTAAAAAAAAATTTGATATTTTAATAATGATAAAATAAATAGTGAATCCTTAAAGTCTATATAATTTGCCGATCATATAATAGATTCGTTGCATATTCGCTTTCTGGGTTATCAAAAAAATGTATAATTTATATTAATATATATAATATAAAATTTAAATTTTTTTTTTTTTAAGTTAAAATACTGAACATAAAATTCAACATATTTAACACATCGATTGAAGAGGAGAGAGGGAGGGATTTTAGTGATTATTATCATAGTTATTCATTATAAAAGATTTTAATTGTCGTTGCTATTATTCATTAATCAATGTTAATGAAAAAACAAAAGTGAACTATCTGTTAAGTATAATCTTTAACAATAGGTGTACGTTGTAGGCATTTACCACGAAAGTAAATTTAAATGTATAAAAAAGTAACAAAACAACTTTGACGTAAACAATGATCGCGAGGATAATACATGGGAGGTCCGTCCGCGATCAGTCCGGAAACAGAGACAAAAGTCGTAACAGCACCGGTGGACGTCACGTCGTCACAGCAGCCCGCGTGCGTAACAGTGAACTCGGGACACCACGGTGCAACTCTTTAATATCGTGTCTCGTTACCTCGATTCAAATTTCGCGCGCGTTTCTAATATCGGCATTAATCACTGTCAATAAACAAAAAATTGATTTTTTAATTCGAAACCGATCGTAGATACTTAACAAATATAATAATACTCCATGCTAACCGTTTATTTATTTCTATATATTAACTTTATTTTTTTTTTTAGATTCTGAACGGAGTGAAGAATGTATTGATTTTACAATGATGTGTTTTTTTTTTTTTTTTTTTTGTCTGTCGACACGATTTGGGGCAGTAAAAATGCTTCGATTGCCTTATGTAGCAACTTTTCTGAAAGGAAAGTGAATCTATTTGGTACTTTGGGGTTAAAAATTAGTTAAAAATTTCCAATATTTTTTAAATGCGACGGGAAAACCCATAAAAAAATTACGCAAAACCAGTTTTCGACATAATCAAATTTTTTATTTTGCTATAACACAAAAACTAATCGATGTAAATACTTGAAATTTTCACCAAATGTTTAGATTAGCGTTCTCTATACACCATTAAATTTTCAAAGTATTTTGACTTTTATTAAGCTATTTATAGACAATTTAAATTTTCAATTTTTTTAAGTATTTTTTTTTTAAATAACGATAAAATTTTTTTGGCTGCCCAGAAAATCTTGAAAATTTAATACAAGGTTTCTTATAAGTTGTTCCTTAACTGATAAAAAAAAATCTAAAATCGTAAGTCACAATTTTTTTTTATAAGTGCTCAAAGATCCAATTTATACGAAATATGTAAAAATCACGATAATTTGCAAGTTATTTTGTAGATAAAAATTCATAAAATATTTTCTGTTCATACTTAAGGTTCAAAATTTTAACACTAGGTTATCTATAAGCTACTCTTCAAAAATCTTTAAAAAAAATTTCTACCGGAACTAGAGGAAAAAATTTTATGACTGTTTGAAATTTAAATATTTACGAAATTGCATAAAATAGCGATTTATTCTCAGACGATTTTAAATATTTTTTATAATTCAAAAAGTATAAGTCGCAGATTTTTGAAATTTCTACCAGCTGTTAAGATTGGTATTTCTTTTATGCAATATTTTTTTCAAAATATTATATTGATTTTTAAGCCACTTATAGGCATTTAAAATATTCGATTTTTATAATCGGTGATCTAGATTCACTTTCCTTTCAAAAAAGTTGCTACATAAGCAAATCGAAGCATTTGTACTGCCAAAAAAGGTGTTGTCAGACACAAAAATAAAAAAAAAAACACACATCATTGTAAAACCAATAGATTCCATTACTCCGTTAAGAATCTAAAATTTGTAACGCATGTGGATAACATATAGTTTGCGAAAGAAAATCAAATAAATGGATAATTGGATCAATATATGAAAGCTTCCTTATAGTTTATATAAATAATTTAATTATTTACAGGCATAATATAAATATATTTATTTATTTTAATGTACCATACATGTGATTTGTTTGATCATGTTTATTTATTACTGATTAAATTTGAGAATTATTTTCAAATATTAATATTTTAATCGATAATGGTAAAAATGTTCTTTTAAATCATTTAGCAGAATTTCAATTTTCAGAAATAAAATGCAAAAGATATCTTTACCTCTTCTCCGGGTAATAACATGATGGACATATGGATAGTCATTGTTTCATAAATAATATATTTCGCGGAGTAATTTATAAAATACCAAAAGTTAGATAATATAAAAGTTTGCAGAAGACGATGCAAATATATTAAAAAAGTCCATGATATTATTAAAAATAGATTAGCTGTGAATGAATTAACCGCTGACTCCAAAAACCGCACACTTTTGGTAGGTTAAAACCGCACACATTTAATAAGTTAAAACCGTACAGTTTTAAAAATTTTTGTATCCAAAAACCGCAAAGTTATTATTTTGACCCCAGAAAAGACCGATAAACAAAAAACGCATATGTTTATGTACATTTCATAATTTGAATTATGAATTAAAATGAATAAATTCAATTGACTGCATTTTGTAACCGTGGATGTACAATTTTTAATATAACATCGCCAAACCACATTTCCACTAATATTGACACTAGATTTTCGGTATTTAAAATTGTCAAGTAATAAGCACTTGTTTATTACTGCTCCCTTTGTTACTTTCAATTATTTAAAAATCCATTATAAAAATTTAAGATATTAACTTATTTTTAACTAAATTATAGACGTAGATACACTAACCGAATCAAGACCGATTTATAACGAGTGACAACTAAATACTTGGTTATTGAATAGTACATATCTTATAATATTATCTTTTCACTATTTTCACTAAAAATAGTGTACGGTTTTAACCCACTATAAATGTACGGTAATTTGTTATAAAATGACCGATAAGCTACGTGGCTTTTGGCTATCGACCTTTTTAGGGTCAAAATCAAAAGTGTGCTGTTTTTGGATGCAACCGAATTAACATTCATATTAACTCATAAAATTAAGCTAAATACAACTTTTTATTTCATATTTGATAAACATTTTAATGATTTTTACATAAAATCTGCACAAATATTTTTACATAACATATTTAGATATTTTTTAAGAGTACGAATCCGTGCTTTATATTTGAGATTTATATGTTTCTCAAACATTTTATTAAAATAATAAATTGTAATTATTTTCTCTAGACTTATTTGTTTATCGATTATGATTAATTATTATGTCATAAATAAATGTGTTTTATCAATTAAAATTTGGTTATTTATTTCGTAGGTGTAGAAATAATTTAATGAAGAGCAATTTATTTTGTTCCTATATTTAAAATTTGAACAGTCCTTTGAAGTAACTAATATGAAATTAACATAGAAATAATTACTTATTGCTTAGATTTTAAGATAAAAAGAAAAAATTATTTAGGGGCTGCAGCACTACAATTTATAAATTGTGTATAAGCAGCTATATACATTACCAATCTAGTGGCGTGTATGTGTAGGAAAAATAAACGAATGCTAGTGTGAGAGAGCCGTAAATTTCTACAAAACTTTCAACAATTGATAAAATACAATGTTCAATATTTTAATAGCTGTTTAAAACCAGTTTATAAAACAAGTCACCACGGCCGTATTTTACATAAATACACGAAATCAAATTCCCATAAGCCCTCGAATCTCTTTATCCGTAATACGTTTTACTTATCTCTCCTTAGTCATGTTTAATGTCGATTAAAAAGGAATTGGTCTAGAGATTTGACTGAAAGATACATACGGAAATAAAATAATAATATAAAAAAATTTTGAGATATTGTTAATGGAAAAATACTAAAATACGAAATGAATTGTTTGACCATCGCGAAAATCACGAAAATTTGCAAGTTATTTTGTAGATAAAAATTCATAAAAAATTTTCTGTTCATACTTAAGGTTCAAAATTTTAACACTAGGTTATCTATAAGGTACACTTCAAAAATCTTAAAAAAAAATTTATACCGTACTGAGAGGAAAAAATTTTATGACGAAATTGCATAAAATAGCGATTTATTCTCAAACGATTTTTAATATTTGTTATAATTCAAAAAGTATAAGTCTCAGATTTTTGAAATTTCTACCAGCTGTTAAGATTGGTATTTCCTTTATGTCATATTTTTTTCAAAATATAATATTGATTTTTAAGCCACTTATAGGCATTTAAAATATTCGATTTTTTTACATTTTATTTTTATAATCGGTGATAAAAAAATTTGGCTCGTACAAAATACTTGAAAATTTAATAAAAGATTCCACAGAAGTATTTCTTAAAGTCATTCAAAAATTATTAAAATCCATAGGCACAATTTTTTTTTATAAGCGTTTGAACAGCGAATATTGACAAAAAATTACATGTAAAATATAATATAATGTAGAATGTTCTAGACTGACAAACTATGTTGCTGTATGCATTTGCCAACCCATCCTTATTGAAAAATATATTTATCGTTTCAAAATAAAATATACTTTTTACAATGTTTATAAATAACAATGTATTATATCCTAGACAAACATATGAACTCCGTTCAGAATCGTTATTCGTATACAATGATATCTATCATTGCATTCAAATTTAACAAGTCCATTATAATAATGACCTATCCTATAAGCGAGGTGCACTCCACCCCTAACTGTACAGCAGAACGAGGCCCATCCGGTTTTTTATTATTAATGTACATAAGTAGGTAATGTACTAGTTCGAATTTGATGATATTTTGTTAGATAATTTAATTAATTAGTTTAAATATATTATAAAATTTGTTTAAATATAATATATTTAATTATTTAATAAAAAATGAGTTAATTGATAATAGATAGTTTATGTCGATATTGGAAAAACACGCGCGAAATTTCAATTGGATCAATGAGAACACGATATTAAAGAGTCGCGCCGTGGCGTCCTGAGTTTCCTAATACCTACGCGGCTCGAGGCTCCGTCTATGGGTAAGCATAATGCCGCGTTTTTCGAGGAACAAAGGCGTGGCAGGCATTTTGGTAAAGCTAGCGCGTGAGTACTAGTTAAATTGTTAAAAAAAATTAAAGAAAAAAAAAACATACAACTATAATTCCTTTCCCGCGATGGCGAACGACGGAAAAATTTATGGAAAACGATGTCGACTTAGCAGCGGACATCGAACGAATAATGAAAAACATATCTAGTATAAAGATGACACGGCGCATATCGATATAAAAGCTGTGTGTCCTAAGCGAATTGCGAAATGTGAAATGTGAAATGAGCCGCAATGATGGGGAAATCGTACACAAAAATCAAAAGGGTATCTATTATTAAAAATCCAGAGTGGGAAGAGGAAATGTAAACTGCAGCTGTTTTTGTAGTTTGGATGAAATCCATCCGATTATGAAGGGTACATCAAATTAATAAAAAAGAAAAAAAAGATAAAATTGGAAGAATTCCATCGTCTAGTTCATTTAAATTAATTTCAATTACGAAACGATTTAAGTCGATTTCACACGTATTTCCAAATAACTAAAAATAATTTTTTTAATTTTTGCGCTCTCCCAGGAATTGTTATGCAACCACTGCATTAAGATTAAACAAATGTATGGCGTGCTGTACTCAATACACTGGATAGAAAAATTAAGTACATCACAACACGGTTAATATATATTTAATTTTTTTTTAAGTCTAATCGTCTTAATATTGTATTCAAAACAATAAAGAACTTTTGAGTAAAAATCAGAAGTTAAAAAATTATTATTTAACATGATGTGTTGAAAAGCAGTGTTGTGACGTAATTGAGCCAACAAACGTACAGCCGCCTGCTTAGTACTTATGTGAAAGAAAAGTTACTTCATTTACACAATGAATTACGGAAAAAATAATTTTTTTTCAATATTTGGTAAATGTATGTGATTAGGACATATAGCGTAATTTTAAATGAATTACATTTTGTTGTACACTCCAAATAAATTTTAATATAATATACATGTCGTGAAATCGTTTCCGCGTCGTTCGTCTCCGCGACACGGCATAAACCAAATTTTACAAAACGTTCACCGACATTTTTAAATGCTCCGAAAATAATTAGAAAAATGTACACCGAAATTATAATCACAAAAATGTCGCAAACACTTCAAAGTAGACGAAAAAATAAAAATAAATAATAAATAAAAATAAAATACATAAACACAAATATTATTATCTTTACGTCGATTGAAATACTAATACACATGAAACGTGCTTCGCCATCAGACGCCGCACGCAAATTGTCAAACATAATATCCATTTCGATTATCTTAAAATACAATATGAAACAGAATGCTTCAGTTAGAAATAGGGGTCGTGGTCATACGCTGTTATTAAAATACACGTGAACACGTACTATTGATATGGTATAATAGCTGATTTTGACAAACGGATATATTTTTTACCCGTTACTCGTGTAGTGTTGACAGCAAATCTCTGCAGGGACTCTGTCTATTTGTCTCCATTATGCGGTTGTTCCCTTTATGCGGTGTCCCTTTTAAGCGCATTTGACTGTACATATTATTCGCTCGGAACGCTACAGTTTAAAATGCTACATTTTGTCTTTGTAGTTTAAAATAATTCAAAAATTTAAAAAATCAAAATACAAGAATTAAATTTCGAACAATAAATTATTAAAGGTTAAACATTACATAATATCCAAGTACCCTCCCCCCCCAGCATCAAAAAAAATTCTAAAAACCGCCACTGAGTGCGAACGTAAATTTCTGCACCGGCCATTATCTCATCTCAAATAAGAACAAGTGTTTCGAGAACGGCTAGTGGGGCGATCAAAAAAGGGGTGAGGTACGCCACAAGACCGACAGATTACGCTACGTGTACCATCGCGGCGGTTCAACATATCTTTCATGTTTTGAAGAAACATCAACGACAATCGATTTGCCTTTGGCGTATTATTAGTGTTGTTTATATCATATTAATATTAATAACTAGACGAGACGTCAAAAAACACGAGCCGAATGGTCACGTTATGTCGTTTCGAAAGAGTCATTCGGAACGACTAATCGCAGCCCGTTGGCATGACCGTGTAAATGGCAAAAAGAAACACACACTCCTCCGACAATGCGATTCGCTCACGCATAGTTATCGTTAGGTTATACGGTAAATACGATAATGCGATAGTAGCAATACGACACGATTTCTTCATCCAATATTGCGGCAATCGTACACGTGGCAAACGTAAGATCGCGACAACGGAAAACGATCGTGCGGCGGTTTTATAGATAGTAGGAAATATTAACATAATACTTTTCTATGCCCAGCGTGACAATCGCATAAAAATATACGATCAAAAACAAACTATTTTGATTTTCAACGCACACGACTAAACGTATCCGATAAAACCGATCGTAATGGTCGTCTCGCATTGGTCACGCTAGACAATCCCGTTCGATTCCGACAATTAGTGTATTTTTTAAATTTCGTATCGGTCGCATCGTACAACGATTATCGCATTATCGTATTTACGTAGGACACAACGTTACGCACACGCGGGAGAACTAGAACGCCCTGGGCGTGAAAATGAACAGGGTCGCGATAAGCGCGATCGAAAAAAAAATAAAACGATTTAGCAATGAAAAACCTTAACGATCTAATGATATCCAATTGTATGCGTTGTGTATACTGACCTTAAACTTTAACTACTCTCCGGGATCGGAAATACATGTTCTCGCTATCAAATATTGCGAACGGGCACGGTGCGGGAATAACAACGGCAACGAGAACGTTAAGGGAAGACGACGCGGCAAAAGACGTTCTCGTTCGAATGTCGTGAACAGTATACTGCGGAAGTGAGGACGACGTCGACTGGTTACCGCGTTAACCCTTCGGTCCTGACCTACTTGTATAGGTAGGCATATTTCAATAAATTGTTTTAAATAAAGTTTTCATTGTAGCAAACCAAATATTAAAAAAAAAAAATTCTTAATATATGGGCCATTCGTAAATAAATAATAATATTAATCAATACTTCAGTATAAATGTAAAGGCACCGTTCATAACCGCACACTTTCAAAAACAGGTCGTCGTTCAAAACCGCACACTTTTATATCTTAATCCCATATATGTCCGTCAAATTAAACCGTTCAATACCGCACACATTGATATAATATAAATCCGTTCGTCGTTCTTGTACTTTTATTAGACTATTTTGCCCACAATATTGGTGAAAAATTATTGGTCTCAATATAATTATCCAATATGTAATCAGCAAAATCATAATATTGTTATTGATATATTAGTACAAGAACGACGAACGGCGCAGAAAGTTATCATAGTCAACTTAGGCATGAATTCTATGTTCCATATCCTACTATATTCCATTCTGTAAGAATATGAATTTAAAATAATAAATATATTTTGAATTATTATTAAATTATTTTTGTTTTTTTTTTCTTCCAGATAAATGTGTTAAAACAACAGATAATTACTGAAACCAAATTTCGACTCATACGAAACGGCAACGTGAACCATACACGCAAAATATGCAGAGAGAAAGAAAGTTTATTTTAAATGTATATGATCGTTTCATTAACAACGAAATAAGCTTGATTAATTATTTAAAAACAGTAGGAAGTAAGTTTATTTCAATTTAATTATATATTGAATTATTTTATATTATGAGTTTTAATTAATACAAAATAATTTTTTTAATAACAACGAAATTATTTTTAAATAAAACTAAATAATTTTTTTAATTAATAACAGTAAAATATGTTTATTTTTTAACTATCAATCAAATGTGTGCGGTTTTGAACTATCGACCTTTCAAATTTCTTTTTTTAACAATAGAATAAAATTTATTTATTTAATGTGTGCGGTATTGAACGATATAAAATGTGCGGTTATAAACGAAAAGTGTGCGGTTTTGATGACCGCCGAATGTAATATTTAACTATTTTCTTGAAAAAAAAAGTAGTAATGATATGGTCTAATCATCATGATTACATTTCCCACCTAAGCTACCTAACATAAGATTCTAAAAATCTAGGAATTCTTAAATCAATAGTAAGCACGTTAACATACACATAACAACCATAACCAATGTGTTATAATCAAAGACCGGATTTATATGTTTTTACATATCGTTACTGAGTCTATGCAGTCTTATGAGAGTACAAAATGTGGACGATTCGTTCAATGCTGAATGCGAAGAAAAAAGTTTTTTTTGCATATTTAAGAATATTTCATGGGTTAGAGAATATTTAACCCATTTAGCATATTTTGGAATACTTCGTAAATTGTGAGAATAAATATCTATTTATTTTTAATTTCGGTACCCAGAACATTTTTTTTGAACATTTAAAATTTTCTTTTTTTTTTATCAATTTGATAAAAATAATACACACAGTAGTTCTTTGGTATTATCAGTGTTATAGCACAGAATAGACTAAATCTAGTCTATTCTGTGGTTATGGTGCTTTATCATATTAAGTTTCTGTGCCGTTCCCTAAACATGGTGGCTAACCTACAATGCTGGCAGTTGTTTTCTTACTGATTTTTACTATTATTCTGTTATATTTATACTATATTCCTATTTTCCACTCTTACTAAAGTGCAATGGTATTCCATTAGGTGTAATACGCAACTTTAAATACCTAATTAATACCTCACTATTAAAATAATGTTGAAAAAAAAATTTAAAAATGCATATTAAAGCATATAATGATATTGATTGAATATTTTAGCATATTTTTGCATATTTTTTACATTTTTGAGAGAATATAATGAGAATATATGAAGGTTTTTTAGAGAATATTAGCATCACATTTTGGGCATTTTAAGAGAATATAAATCCGGTCTTTAGTTATAATCAATAACTCAACAATTTTACCCCTAAATTCTACCTAAAGTATGTGATCAAAATTTGCATATAATTTGATTATAAATAATTTTTTTCTGAAATTGCATAAATATGATTTTTATGGCTATTTAAACAAGGAAAAATTATGGATTTTTTATCCTAAAAAAAAAAAATAATAAAAATCAGGACCGAAAGCGTTAAGGCAACACACATGCAGGGCGGGGATATTAGTTGGGAAAGAGCGCATACGGTTAAGACCTGTCCGACATGTGGTCCCGCATTCTATTATTCACCGCGGTGCCAAGACCGACCTATCACCGACGCTATCCCACTGACACCGTCGGTATAATAATGCCATTCCGAACGGTCGCAGGTATGGCCACCGACGCCATCGTCGGTGTATTCCACCCTCGGTTCTTAATCGCATTCCAATGTAACAATATCAAAACTGGTTTCAGCTGTACAAAGAAACATTTTTTCAAGAAACACTTTTCAGAAACGAATACGGGAAAACATGCCCGCGCTCAAAATCGAATACGCTATTATTTTTTTCCGTCCGTCGTACTGATGGGGATATTTTCAACGCCGATTCGTAAGATTTCGTGTTTTTGACGGCTGCGGACAAGCCCGAATACGTGTACGTGATCGCGGCCCGGTGGGGGAGAGGGCACTTGGCTACACTAATGTTCGTGTACAAACAGCTAAGAATCCTATCGCCCTCCAACAAGTATCCAATTACGATTACTAAATTTCTGTTTTTTTTTCTTTCGGTAGAAAACAAAAAATAATATTTATTATTAGGTATGACGCGATAACTATTTTAAGTAATTTATTTTTTGAAAATTGCTTTGCAAGACGCGACTGACAATTACACACACCTCGTACATTATTTCACTGTCGACAGTCATAGTGTTAAATCAATAATTATTGTAATAATTCGCGTGAAAAACAATCATAACTGTTCACGAAGTAAACAAATTATAGAAAATTGCGCAGTTGAAACAATGTTGATTTGTGATGTTATAAAGCTATGGTAAACACAAAAGACAAATAAAATTGTTTAAATTACAAGACGCAACGATCAGGCGCAGCATAGGAAAGCAGGACAAACGTGACATTAAACACTGTCATTCGATTTAACGCGCCTTGTAACGCGTACTTATATGTATAATATTAGCTATATATATATATATATATATATATATATCACAGCTATACTATATCACATCAATAGACGAGACTAGAATTTTTTTAAAACGTTAACATCGTACATGTATTCTTACTACACCATGCTAAACAACGATAGTATGATAAACAAACCTCATATACGTCTTACGAATAGATAGACATGTCGGTAGAATGTTATCACAATTGAACTTCGATAACAACTAAATAATTAACCACAGATTAGCTATAATTACGGACGCTCAACGAACATAAACAATTAATTATTAAAAATCAATGGAATTTTCAACAGTTTTAAGAGGAACATAGTAATGATATCTTATTGATATACAAATACTACTAAGCGATAAGGCCCGGAACTGTTATATGCAGAGTATAATTAATCTTTTGACGCGTAACAAACACCGAAAGTCATTGGGTAGTACATGCGGCACAACGCACGCACGCGCAAAACTGATCCACGACGCGGCAACAGTGATGCTGCGTCACACGCCGTAAGATCTCCCATATAAACAATTTTTATAATTATACTTTAAATTACATTTTATACTTTACTTTATTATAAATACAGAATATAGCTTTAAATTAAAAAAATTTTTTTTTTTTTTTACGGAAAAGTCAAAATATTATATTTTAAACAAAAATTTAGATTTAGATTAAAACGCAAAAATTTAAGGTTCTGCAAGTTTATTTAAATATACGATGTATCATGCAACTGTTATAATTAATCGAAATTGAAGGAATGCACTCTATGCATGCTTAAAGGAATCAATGTTTAATTTTTTTATTGCCATGAAATCAAATATTACATGAAAAATAAAAACAATAAAATAATTAAAAAATAAAAGTAAGGGTCTACTAAACACGTTTTATTTTATTTATAATTAACATTCATATATGCAATTATGTATTATATTTATTAAAAAAAAAAAATTGTCCTACTTACAAAATTGATTTACTATGACGCCATTGATCCAGGGTGGGAAACAGGGGCAAATACCATCTCCATTGGAAAAAATAATAATAAAAATAAAGTATACTCAGAAAACTAAATAAAACACAAGAAAAATAAATTATGACAGTTTTATTACAATATTGTCACATAAGTCTATGATCAGCTATATTATAACGTATTTTATTTAACTTATCCCGACCGTAAATAAATGAATCTGCCTTTTTTTTTTACTTCTAGTGTACAAACTACAGGTTGATAAAAATGATTTATTAATTTTAATCTATAGAAAAATATATATATATATATATATATATATATATATATATATATATATATATTATAGATTATATTATTATAATATATATATTAATAGTTGATTAAATACTATAATATAGAATTATTTAAAAAGTAGGCACTCACCACAAAGATAATATATTTTGAATACCAAAAGTCAAAACAGTTCTTTTATACTGGTAATACGATTAATATAAAACTACTTGGCCTTTTCAGTGCTCTCGAAAAGGTCTAAATTATAATATAAAAAAATTGTTATGAACAATTTGTACGAAAGTTCTGTCAAAATTAAATTTCTATTTATTAAGCAATCAAAAAGAATAAATTATTGACGTAATAACAACATCTTCTAAAATCGATGAACACCGACTGCATGCACGAAAAAACACGATTCACTGTCACATTCCGCCCGAGCCGAGCGTTCGACTATGTTCGGCTAAGATCGGAAATGAAAAATATTCTCCGTTCGTAAGCGGCATCGCGGGCGGCGATATATATATGACAAGCTCAAGTGCGTGCGGGTGGATACGTATTTTCCCGTCTTGCCACTACAGACCAACACGATGCGTCGCGATTATAATACGGTCATGTCCATTTCGGTACACTGACGCGCGATGCTCAATTATATCTACTAATAACAGTATATTATTTTTACTGATTTCATATCGATTACATTAGGTTATGCATATTGGTATAAAAGATTTCATAATTTATAATTATTAACACGAATACGTCTTATAACAGTATCTCAGTAAGCTAATGAAATTAATAAAGTGAAGAGTTAATGTAGTTTCCATTTATTGATCGAAAATTATTATTTTTTTAGTGTTTATAAATATCTGCTAAACGTATAAGAACATAAATTATTTAATACAAACGTACCTAATATCTTTATTTTCATAGATAAAATACAAATTCTGTAGAACCAACGCGCCACGTACATTCTCCCTTTGGCGCTTGACACAAATACCAAAAGTCATCGGGAACGCGTGACCCTGCGTAACTCGCATATGCGCATTAAGCTTTGACCACCTTACAACCAGAGCCGTATTTGGCGCAAGTACCGCAGCAGACCCTGATATAATTACCACCCCTCTATCCTACATCTGTATCATTTTGTATTATAATATGAAAAAAGACAAATTCGAATTATTGAAAATAATAAAACGGCACCTCAAAAATATGTTTATCGCCCGTACTCCATTCACTATTACCACTCAAGAGAGACCTATTTCGGTGTGTCTTAAGAGCGCCATACACGATGTAATTAGTTGCGATACATGTGGCTATGATACAGTATCATGACACAGGGGCGTAGCCAGGAGGGGTGTTACAGGTGTAGTAACACACCCCTTCCAGCAGAAGTATACTTATGTCTTATAAGATAAAGTTGCATCATTTACCGTTTATTTATCAAAACGAAAATAATAATAATTATTTCGATAACAATAATGTAAAGCAATAAAAAAGGACCCGACATTAATTATAATTTTAAACAGTTTTAGATTCTGAACGGAGTGATGGAATCTATTGGTTTTACAATGATGTGTGTTTTTTTTTTATTATTTTTTTATTTTTTTTTTTTTGTGTCTGACGACACCTTTTTTGGCAGTAAAAATGCTTCGATTTGCTTATGTAGCAACTTTTCTGAAAGGAAAGTGAATGTAGATGGTACTTTGGCTGGTCTAAAATCCAACTTTTCAATACTTTTTAAAAAATTACGAAAAAACGGGAAATTTTACCCAAAATCACGTTTTTACAAATTATATTTTTTTAAAATGCTCTAACTCAAAAACCAAAAATCGCAACAACTTGAAATTTTCACCAAATCTTTATATTGACGTTTTCTATACATGGTTAAATTTTAAAAGTATTTTGACATATTTCAACTTATTTATAGACAATTTAAATTTTCGATTTTTGTTAAATTTTTGTTTTTAAACATCTATAAAATTTAATTGGTTGACCGAAAACTCTTGAAAATTTAATACAAGGTTTATAATAAGTTAAACTTAACGTAACTTAAAATATCGATGATGGGTTCACTCAAATTTTTTTATAAGCACTTAAAGCTCAAAAATGTAAAAAAAATGTGTAAAAATCACGATAATTTGCAATTTATTTTGTAGATAAAAATTCATAAAAGTTTTTCTGTTCATACTTAAGGTTTAAAATTTTAACACTGGGTTATCTATAAGCTACTCTTCAAAAATCTTTAAAAAAATTTATACCCTACTTAGAGGAAAAAATTTTATGACTGTTTGAAATTTAAATATTTACGAAATTGCATAAAATAGCGATTTATTCTCAAACGATTTTTAATATTTGTTATAATTCAAAAAGTATAAGTCGCAGATTTTTGAAATTTTTACCACCTGTTAAGATTGGCATTTTCTTTATGCCATATTTTGTTTCAAAATATTATATCGATTTTTAAGCCACTTATAGGCATTTAAAATATTCGATTTTTTTACATTTTATTTTTCTAATCGGTGATAAAACAAATTTGGCTCCTACAAAATACTTGAAAATTTAATAGAAGATTCCATAGAAGTAGTTCTTAATGTCATTCAAAAATTATTAAAATCCATAGGCGCAATTTTTTTTTATAAGCGTTTGAACAGCGAATATTGACATAGAATTACATGTAAAATATAATATAATGTATAATATTCTAGACTGACAAATGATATCGGTTTTTTTAAAATGCTCTAACTCAAAAACCAAAAATCGCAACAACTTGAAATATTCACGAAATCTTTATATTGACGTTCTCTATACATAATTAAGTTTTCAAAGTATTTTGACATATTTTGACTTATTTATAGACAATTTAAATTTTCGATTTTTCTAAATTTTTCGTTTCAAAATAAAATATACTTATTAAAATATTTATAAATAACATTGTATTATATTCTAGACAAACATATCATCTCCGTTCAGAATCTTTTTTCGTATACAATGATACCTATCACTGAATTCAAATTTAACAAATCCATTATAATGACCTATCCTATGAAGAGTCGCACTTCACCCCCAAGTGTACAGCAGAGCGAGGCCCATCCGGTTCTTTTTTTTTTTCTTTTATTTATAATTATAATATATAAGATAAAAAATTTTAAATTTTAATAAGTTCTCATAAACCATTATCTATTCACTTGTAATGCGTTTTTACAAAAATATAGGTAAATGTATTAGTTTTATGCGTATAATTTTGTCAATTAATTTTAAATAACACCTCCCCTTTGAAATTCCTAGCTACGCGCCTGTCATGACATGTTCCACGCGAGTGAGCGAGTATCCTAATTGTCTACAATCGACAAGCGCGAATATGTTTTCAATTACTTTCAAGCTAATAGCTGTCTGTTGTGGAAGTAGATTATATTTTAATAATTATTAATAATTAGTTTACCTATTAGAGTTTTCGCATTAATTTGGTATGTTATTTTATTTAAATAATTTACATGTAGTTTTAATATACATATTGTTATTAAGCAAATCCTGTATAAAATGGAAGTATAGTAAATTGTATTAATTTCATAATTTTAGAAAGGCATTATTGTGAATTTCATACATTATATCAACATTTTTACTATTGGTTCGGGAAAAAATCGATACCTGATTAAACCGATAGTCCAAATATCGGGTATCGGTATCGACTCGGGTCTACGATTTATATCGTACTCAATAATTACAAATTGAAACAATTGTGATTTTAAATCGAACATTTATATATTTTTGTTTTTTTTATAAATAACATGCAATATTTCAGAAAGGGACAATAAGAGGTGTATTATAAAGATTAAGAATAATAATAATAACCTGAACAATAAAAGGCCCTCCGTACACTATGCGATTCATAAGCAACGAGTTTGAAATGCGATATGTGCGACATACGCGATTTAAACAATTATGTGATTCGATGACGTACGTAACCCCGACCCTCCCTATTAGAATAATATATTTTTTTTTGCCAATATTTAGCATGTAATTAGCATGTATTTGCATGCCAACTTTTCTAATTTGCATGATTTTTATTTAGGCATGGTTTAAAAAAAAGGTGGGGGGCTGGAGACACGTGTCTCCAGCCCCCCGCCTACCATTAATAATAAATTTAAATGTTTTTTCTATGCCATCATTTAGCATGTAATTAGCTTGTATTTGCATGGCCGGTCCCAAATCTCTAGTGTTATCCGTTGGTTCGCAAAATCAATTAAACCGATTTGCACGTAAAGCTCAGGCTTTAGAACCCACTGTGCAAACGATGTTTCAAAACGTCGTGGGGAAGTTTCACTAGTGTTTCATGATTAACATTCCTTTGTAACATTTATATGCTGTAATTTGATTGTTATAAAAATATACTAAAATATATGTAATTGTACGATGTATATTCTATGATGTCCTGTAATTACATGTCTTCATACCTGAGAATTGGAAATGTTATGGAAGTTATTTTTTTAGAATTAATTTATCTGATGTTTCATGTAAATGTATTTTTATTCCTATTTCAAATGAAAAAGCAATTATTTCAACATTAAATCATTCATTTGTTGAAAAATCCAATTGAAGTATGATATTATTAAAAAAGATTAAGAACCATATTTAACATTGTACATTTGTTGAAATAATTGTTTTTCTTCAACATTTGTGATATAATACAGAAAAAAAAAATTTATAAATAATAATTCTGTACGAGTTAAATATAAACACCAATGCTATAATAAAATGTTTAGCTACTGAACAATATTTTTTTTTACAATTTTATCTAAGCAAAGTAACGTTACAAATTAAATGAATAATATTATACTTTGCATTTTTTTTTACATAAATTTAATAGAGTACAATTAAATTATAATTAATATATGTAACTATACATTATACACATATTATAATTGGTCACAAAATTAGTAATTATTAAATGTCATATAATAAAACAATCAAAAATAAAATGTAAGCCTATTAACCAATATACATTTAAAATGTATGGTTAACACACAACTTTAGGAAAATTGCATTAATAACTATAACGTAAATAACTAACGAAGTAGAGTTTTGGGACCGGCCATGCAAATACATGCTAATTACATGCTAAATGATGGCGCGAAGAAAATTTTGGAATTCGAAATATTTCGTGTCGGGGGGGGGGGGCACGTGCAATCTGTTTAATTGATTTTGCGAACCAACGGATAATATTAGAGATTTGGAACCGGCCATGCAAATACATGCTAAATATTGGCATAGAAAAAACATTAAAATTTATTATTTATGGTAGGTGGGGGGGCTAGAGACACGTGTCTCCAGCCCCCCCACCTTTTTTTTGAAACCATGTCTAAATAAAAATCATGCAAATTACAAAAGTTGGCATGCAAATACATGCTAATTATTGGCAAAAAAAATAAATATTATTCCAATAGGGGGAGGGGGGAGGGTTACGTACGTAATTCGATGTGTTGTCCACCAACACTAAACGATATTCAGTCAATCGCGTGACTTGTTTCGATTTGTTTTAAATTTAAAAATGTCAAGTTCGACTATTCCGAGAGATGAAGAGGACGTTGTTATGTACTATTGGTACAAAAGGATGAATAAAAAAAAAAAAAGGAAATTATTGAGTCCATCCTTATATTGAGAAATATATTAAATACCAAACTTTTGTAGCAGCCAAAGAATTACAAGAAACCGATGCAGCATTTCTGGCATTTAATAGAATGTCTAGAAAATCCTATAAAGAATTTGTAAAAATTATTTCTCCTGCCATTCATCAGCAGAACACACATGACATAATGTGTAAGTTCATAGGGTGTTTTTCGACCTCACCAACGAATATTATGTTGAACTACTCCATAATATAAATAAAAATAATAAAATATTGAAATTAAATCACATGCAATTTGCTCGATACGATAGCCAGCCTGTGTTGTCCGTCGCTTACGTAGTCACGTCTCAATTACGTCGTTAGTTCAATTTGCTAGAATATTGCGCGTGGCAAAAATCGCGTCGCGTTTGAATCGCATAGTGTGCAGAGGGCCTAAGAACGAAGATTGTGAAATACATAGAAACAACATTTATAAATATTCACATAGTAGTAATGTATTCAGACAGATAATACAATTGTTACATTGTTTACCGACATCCGCAGAAGCCTCTCACTCCGACGACACTACGGTTATAACTAATAAAATATCCCAAATCAATTTCTTATAAAAAAACTGCTCTCGTATTCTAGACGTTAAAGTGATTGTCCGTTTTAAGGTACGTTTTCGCTGCAGCGTTCAGCCGCGGCGTCGAACGCTGTACTACCGAACCTATGTATTTTTTAATATGACCGTTTTCTTATGCGCGTTCGTCGCTGCGTCTAGAACATTTGACGCGGCGTTTGGTGTCCGGCGTCTCGGACCAGTATACCGCGTCGATCGCCAGCGACAACATGTCGAAAAAGTTTATTTAATTTAATATCATCAGTAACAAGATGTCATTTAATTAATTTTTCGAAAAATCCTTCAGATTTTCTTCTCAAAAATAAATTTGATATTGGGTTCCTTCTTTTATTTCTATGCATTAACAATAATTGATCATCTTTTTCTTCCTCTCCTAACAGCTCCAACATCATTTTATTATAGTTTAGCATTATTTGACGATGCATATTTTTAAAATTAAAAATTATAATATTACATAAAAAAAGAAAAACACATTCGCATAGGACGACAGATTGAACGACTATGAAAAGTATGAATGATACTGCGAGTGTTTTTTAGAAATCTGAACGCTGCCGAGAAAACGTACGTACACACGGTACTCGTCCTCAAAATATAGCAACAGTATAAAAATATAATATCATTCTTAATATATGTTAATTTGTAATTTTAATCATTGTCAAATTACAGACCGAATGTTCAAAACATCGCTTTTAACAATTGTTCTCTCCAAAATGTATACAATATTCTACATATAAAACAATCATACGAATTTTCTTTTCGAAAAGTAATGAATTGCGATTGAAATCATTGTGGAAAATACGAATTACATAATATAACTGACCATCCAAATTAAGGAAGACAATCAACCCTCCTGCTCCCTGGGATTTATGGCTCTGTACACACTATAAGTATACTGAGGTGCTTTTCATTCTAGTACGCATATTTTATTTGGCATCTGTTAAAACGTACATATTAACGTTTAACTAGAATTATAAGAAAACATTGCACTTTGTAAAAAGGCTTTCGTGTAATTCTGAGCTCAAGGAAGTCAGATATACCTAAAACAGTTCTGAGTGGTGATCAGGTTAGAGTCATTTTTGTAAATCTAATAATCCTACGTATGCGATGTACATAAAAAAAAAAAAACCTTAAATAAGACGCTCCATTAAAATATTTAGAAATGAAGTACTATGCATTCAATCGGAACAAATTGTCATAATAGCATCACGAAATATTAATTACGACTACTGTACATAGGTACTTGAATTTATCATACCCAGCAATTTCTCGAAATACTGTATCTATGGTTAATGCACAACGTTAATCGGTTTTTCCACAATTGAGCGTTAAACAGCATATACTATCACTAAGAATTTAGCCCGTAAAATATGAATGTAAACTACCTACCACAGTGAAATAATACAATGGAGAAAAAATGAATATTTTTACTTAATGATAATGTACTTACAATAATAGAAATGTAAAAACCGTTGGTATCAAAAACGCGTATGATAATTAAATGCAATTTTCGATTAACTATTACCTAACGAATCCCAAAGAAAAATTCAATGATCAATCATTAGTATGATAATCACTATGCGATTAAGTTAATCATTTCTTCTGGTATTCAAAGTCATTTATTTCTATGGCCAGTTTATTTTATTATCTATAAATTTAAAAAAATATAACACACACACACACACACACACACACCTACACACACACACACACGTCGCGCGCACACATGTTGGAAACAGTTTTCTAAGACCCAGATTCACTAGAGTGTACAATATTCACTAAAATGTATAGAATCCTTATTTCGTCCACAAAGAGGAAATAAGAGTCAATTCTACATAATTTATAGTAATCTGGTTACTCCTGCGTATAAAAATGTCAAACACATTTTAGTAACCGTAAATCATAAAATATTTCACCAAAAATAAGATATTTCTCATGTTATTTTTACGTATTCATCGGGTAGAAGACGCGAAAAATTCCATCATTAAATTCAATACTGTCGAATCATTAAAATGTTTTTGAGATTATAAGTAAATTGTTATAAACTTGGTTTTAGTAAACTATTTCTCAACAGAGTATAGTGGTTAAGTACATCACTAAGAAATTTGCGTTATAGTTTATTTATTATAAATCTTAATAACTAATAAGATTTATGTTCATTGTAAGAGCGACGATGATTCGCGCACAAGTAATTTACACCATGTATGGACAATAAATGTTACATAAGTATTTTGCGTGTCATGACGTATAATGACTAAATTATGAAAAATTATGACAAATTACATAGTACTATTTGCAATGGCATATTTTCGGGTGGATGGTTCTGGACTTGTACTTCCCCATCAAAAAAAAAAAAAAAAAGGTTCAAAACCCATAAATGACTTGCTACGAAAGTACTGAGATAAAAAAAATTAATTTATATCATGTGGTTGTAAACAACTTTTCATTTGTATTTATAACAAAAATAGAATATTATAAATATTAATTCATACCTTATATGTATTTTTTATATCATAAAATTGGTTGTGGTGCAAATTACATACGTCCCTTTTAAATTGTAAAAGAAATAGAAAAAAATAGATTTCTTTCGCTCGCGCGTACTCTCTCTCCCTCTTCATCATCCATAATAATTGATTGCTAGAACAAATGAATAAGTTCACTTAACTGGTTGTTATTTTTTTTTTATTCTATCCAATCTTCGAAAAAAATGTATTTTACAGGAAATTAACAAAAACCTTATCTGGTAAGAAACTTATTTATATTATACAATATGCGTATTTAACAAGTAGGTACTATATTTTAGTAATTAGCGGAACGCCACTTATTTTAATAGGTTATGAGGACGTCATTGATTAATAATAAGTACGTAAAATGAGATTGATATTTTGTAACTATGGGTGTTTTTCAAAACTAATGTCACTACACCGGACAATAAAATTTTAATTTTTGTCGTTGATTATGGTGTCGAAAACCGGTTATACGGTTTATGTACGTTTGTCATTCGAATACCACCGTTTCCCCCTCCTCGCTCCACCATTCTGACTGCACTTAGAGATTCCACGGCCTGCTCGGTCAACTCTTTTGCATTTTTGTATTTTAATATTTGGTTTATTAAAATATAAAATGTACATAGATAATTGTTTACAACGTAGTAGTGCAATCGATTTAAAATAAATCGGACCGGTCGAGTTCAAGTAAATAATGGAAACTGTATGATTACAGAGTTCGTGTTGCGTAGTGTAATAGATGCTGCGGTTGACATTTATTGATAGTTAAACATTCCAATAACAACACATTCCGTTTTTTTTTTTTCAAACAATAACTGGTATAATGCTAAAAATACAGATACAGACGGGTTAAGTGAACAAGCACAATAAGCGTCAGAGACTTTTTCATATAGAGGACCTCTTAGAAATTTGAAAAAAATTTTCTTCTTATTCGTAATAAAAACATATAGTTTACACAAAAATATATTTTTATTATTGTATCACAAATGTTTATTTTTATTATTATTATTAATAGAAATATAAAATATTTACAATATGTAAGTGTCCAAACAATAAGTAAATGTGATGAAATAAAAAACAAATCAAACATGGAAATGTATGGAGAGAGGCCCTACCATTGTGGCACATATATTAAAAGCGTAACAACACGCACAGTTTTTACCCGCGTCAGAGATATCCCACGGCGCGTTATTTCAACGGATTAATAGACGTACATGTCCCCAACTCTACCCAATGAAAATATTGATTTTTTTTCATGTCAACATTTAGCAGTCAATTGCAACAATTTGCAAGAGTATTTTCATAATTTGCAAGGCTTTAAGTTTATCATAAAAAAAAACCCTGGGTGGGGCTGGAGACATATGTTTCCAACCCTACCCAAGTCTTAAAATTTTTTTTTTTACATTTTTCTTTAACAATCAATTAGCAACCAATTAGCAACGATTAGCAAAGCAATCACAGAAATTTGCAAGCCAATATTTCGTCCGTAAAAGAATTTTCCGAATTTCGCACATGTCCACATGCCCCACTCCGTACCCAAATACGTGATTTCTAGACGCGCCTGTCTCGATTCATCCCCTACAAAATGAACTTTATCGGATACCTTTTGATTATCATGCACTGAGTGGTAGATCTTATATATTTATCGTATCTACAACTATAATATTATACTAGGTACCTATTTAAAATTTGAATACACTAACATGGATATTGATAATTAAAATATTGTCACTTGTGCACCAGCATATTTCTTGCTTGGAAGGCAATTCTAATTGAAAATTAGCGAGAAGAATATCTCAAAAAAAAAAAAACGCTTTTAGATTAATGAATACTATAAAAATGAATTGAGAATAATTAATGTCTTGCCCACGTTTTCCTGTACTGGACACTATTTTTACAGTATCATTGATAAAAAGTACTTGATTAAATATTCAATAGTTTAAAAAAAAGTATTTAAAATAACTAAAACATTTATAAAGAGCGTTTATTATTCATATTTTATTTTATTTATAATTTGCATTTATGTATGCTGTTATTTATTCAACATCAACGTTATAAAAAAAAGAGACCAATAAGTTTTTAAGTAGTAAGGTTGTTATTGATCGAAATTACTTTTTCTTTAGTGCTTGTAAATATCTACCAAAACGTAACTATTTTTTTTTATAGATACAATAATAATTCTGCAAAACGCACGTGCACATTTTCCCTTTGATTTTTGATTCCGACAACCATCAGAAATCGCTCTAACACGCAATTTATTAATTAGACTTTAAATTACAAATTATATTTATTTATTATTATTATTATTATTATTATTATTATTACAGCACGAAGTTTTAAATTAATTTTTTTTTTTTTTTTTTAGCAAAATATTGTATTACGGAATCAAACAGTGATGATATGAGTGACGTCAATGGTGCGGTGCCACTGTGTCACTGTTATCGCTGATCATCTCGGTCCTCACTCCGCACCACACTGCGTAGCAAATACGAATATAATACAGGCTCAAAAATACATCTGGTTTCAGTAGACACATTTTATAGTTCTCTTGTTACCACTGATAGATTTCCATAACAAAAGAACCCCTGTGTAGGTTTTAGGCGCCCAAAATCCTATACACATTTGTAATTCAGAAGACACAAAGCGTCTTAGGCCATGGTACAATGATATTATTATTTTTACTGTTTGTACATAGTAAATACAAACATACACATATATTTCGGCATTTCCATTGTATAATATTACACACTTACGACGTACTACTTCATACTGGTTTCATATATATATCAATAGTATTATGTAGAACTACATTATACCCTATAAAAAGCATATTACTACTGTGAGTAAGTATTATAATAATTTTAATAATCGAAGCTTTTACATTTCAATTATTAAATATTTTAGAATTGTAACTAATAATAAGACTAATAAGAACTTAAACTAATAATGAGACTATTTCTATACAGCTATTCCTATTAATTTATAAATATCCCCCCTTCCCGTTCATGATTTCTCTATCCGCCCTGGCTCGGATGTCGTTATACTTTGTGAATACTCGTAGTAGCTCGTACTCAGCTCTACTTCTAATTAGTGTAGGTCACTTCGAAGATCGTGCAATTAATCGAAAAAGTCACTCGTCTTTATACTTGTGATTACTAACCTGAAATGAAATAAATCCTTCACGCCAGCATAAAAATACTACAGTAGTTATATGCATGATATACTATACTATATAAATAGTTCCAAATATGTACATTTTGAAGTATTAGTGTCACGAAAACTATAAAAGACAATTAAATAAAATGTATTGTTCAAAACTGCCATATTGTGCAGTTCGTTGACAAAGTACTAAATAAATATTCGTTTGGAGCGTGGATTTAGTAAAAAATTACGTGAAATCATCAATAATTCTCAATTTTTGACATTTTCAAATTTGCATATTTTTAGTCGTAAAACCGAGTCGGATAGGGTCACTAGACTAGAAAAATAAATCGGAAAATGAAATATATTTTTAATTTAAACAACTGTGAATTTAAGCAATCTGTCAATATTTTTCTTTCGCTACACAAAATCATTGTAGAAGAAATATCAAAAATATTCACTGATTTGTAATTTAAAACTACAAAATGGATAAATAATTCAATATAAAGAAAATATATTATGGTAAATAAGGCGGGAGACTTGAAAAAAACTGCAAAAAATTAAATCGTCGTCCGCCGAGTGGAACTTGGGACCATCACTTCAAAGAAGTGGCTATCCCGCATTAAACGTTAGACAACGATATATGAGAATGGGGACGTAAAATAGGCTATATAAGGGGCAAATAAAAAATACAATTACTCAAAAGCAATTGTTTTTTGATGATTTGTATATCAGCACCGTTTTTATATCAGTGAAATATAATTATAAAAAAAAAAAATTGAAAATTCTAAGGTTAACTTAATTTGAATTTCACGAATAAGTTTTCTTTTTTTACGTTATTCAAATCTACTAACTTACGCTCACGCAAACATGAAAAGTAACATGCACACATCACATACGAATGTATTTAGTGTTTATAGTGTTATGAACACCTGATTATTATATACGAATTTAGACGATCAGGAATAGTGTGTTGACCGACGACGAGCCAACGGAATTTACTGACACAGGGATTCCGTCCGGCTCGGCGTATGGGCGAATACACTAAGGAGGAGGCAGTCAGTCGTATGATGGAATCAGAGCATTAGAGTTGTAATTAGCAGAGCATTGTGTATTTAGAAATATAATCAATATAATTTTGTATTTTAAGTTTAATTAATAACCACATAATAAACATATTAATAATAATTAACCGTGTGTAAATATTATTTTGGGTGAACTAAGTTTTCCACAACATTAGGATTGGCGGTACATCACACAAAAATATAACGACTGTTGAATGGGATTTTTCATAATGTTGATATATTTATCGTTTGGACCGAATTAAATTAAAATAAAATTATTATTAGTCACTTTATAGTCACTTGGTCAGTGTACTTGTATCATGTACGTTAATTATGTTCAGCACGTTGTTTAAAGTGTCCATTTTTTTGAAATTACATAACTAATTTAAAATTAACTTGACTGACGAACAATTATTAAAATTCATTAAGAGGATGTCATTGTAAAATAAAACGTATGCAACGCTCAAGAGATTGCGTTGAATTTCATATCGCCGCTGCCGCAGCAGATCGTGACCACGCCCAATGTCTACGCGACGGGGTTCGCGAGTCATAATGAAGGGAGAGACATTATTATTATTATTGTATGACTGTCGTGATGTGTTCTTCCGTAAGGCGTATAGGACGTCATACCCACATGTGTTATCTCCGTCTTACACACGTACTACATGAACAATTTTTCTTTCACCAGTGCTGTGAATTAGTTAGTTTTGATATTAGAGCGAATTGACCTATTATCAAACTTTTAGGTAAGAACATTATCTGTGTTCTATCGTTGGTTTTTTTACGATATTTTAATTTTTAAGTGAAATGAGTATGTGAAATAAATATAAAGTAAGTATTTTAAAATGCACCTAATTCACTTAAAAATTAAAATATTGTAATAAAACCAACGATAGAACACAGATAATGTTCATACTTAAAAGTTTGATAATAAGTCAATTCACTCTAATATCAAAACTGTTAGTACAGTACTGAAACTGGTAAACGAAAATTTACCATATTATACGTGTGTCTAATCTAGTTCAGCTATTTTCTGTAATATTAGAGTAGTTACCTTAAAAAATTATAAAAAATGTTTGAATTATTATTTTAATTGATGATATGCCAAGTAATGAAATATGTTTCATTATATTATATTTCTTATTTGTTGCAATAAGCTGTATTATTCAACGATGATTGACAACTAATTGGGGAGTTTTGGTGTGTTGACGTATGTCTGAAATGTTTTTCGTATGCAATGATTTACCATTGAATTCAAATTTAACAAATCCACTATATATACTACACTCTATAATATACAATGACAAGGTACACAGACACCGAGACACCTATCTACTGTACAGTAGAGTGGATACCTACTTCCACCCCTCCTTTTTTAAATTGTATGTGTATTTTGTCAATGATAGATATTGTGAAATAAATATTTATCTATAATATGTATATTATTATATTTATAGATTATATATACTTCCAGTATATTATTATTATTTTATTCTTATGCAATATTTTGTATACTGCCTTGAGATTGAGATACAATGTGTTCAGGTGTTCATTTCATTATAAAATAGTTGCGCTGACATCATCTTAATGAATACGGAAAATATCCCGTTTTGTGGGATCCTAGGGATACTTATTATAAATTAAATAATAAAATGAAGAATGCATGAGACGCATTCGCTTCAGTTTTTAAAATATATAATAATATTCTAAAAAAAAAAGAACTCAATAATAGGCAAATATATTTATATATCAATAATAGGCAAATATCGAAAGGTTAACATTATTAGTCGTTCTTTTTCAAATATGACTTTTATAAAACGTAAATCACTTTTGACGATTTTAAGGTTCAATTAATTTAAGTAGCATTTCAAAATCACTTATATTCATTACACTAAAACTAGAGAAATGAACACTGCCATTCATTTACAAATTACTAAATAAATCTGTTTCACTATAGCGAACACGATTTTTAAAAATTTCACTGATCCAGAATATGCGACCTTTTTTTACTTTATGTTTTTTTTTTTTGTATTTTTTTAACCAAACTATTATACCAGAGGCAGTTCGTCAGGAAAGACCTTATAAATGCGTCTCCCCTTAAATAAAAGTAGCTATTTGTAAATAATTCTTCTTATTTTTCTATGGTTAAAAAAGCCTTTCAAAACCATCCCATCTCACACACATTCCTCCATTCTTCTCTATCAATTGCTCTTTCTTTCCAGTTTGTTCCATCTAATGATTGCATATTTTTTTTGATTAAGTCTTTCACTTGTAAATAATTGTTTATTAAAAATAAAAATATATAGAAATATTTTTATTTGAATTGAAAATATTTTATACAGTTTTCAATATTTATTATTATAAATTGAAGGCCACGAAATCTAGAACTTATGAAAAGTTAATTCAATGGAAATACTTTTTTAGTCATTTCTACGACGGTCGCCATTTCAATGAAACTGCCGCCCGAAAGGTTTATAACATGTAATGTGTTAGCTTGTTGGACGGAGGGGGCCGGGGAGAATAAGCTGCGTATTATAAACTGGGTTCACAACAATTATTACTGCGGTACAACGCCGTCGTCAGTCGCTGTACACAGTCATAATTGATTGCATTTATTTTTCAATAATTATTATACGTTTATACTATCGGATATTTGTTAGTTTTGACATTTCAATATTTGTAGTTATTTTCAAAATGCAAAGACAAAATAATAGATTTTTTATTAACCAGTGGTTTTTAATAATTTAACGACTTCCTGCTGTAAAACAACGAACAGGTTGGTATAAATAGAAGTTTAATTTGTTTTTTGCGTAATATTTATTTATAAACAGTAACATTATTAATATGCGACATTTACTATCGATTAGTTGTTATGTAAAAACAATGGTGCCATCATTTAATTTTATATCGATTTTTCAAAAATCGATAGTACACATCGTAGTAGACGCGTAATTCATCTTTTATGAGTAAAGTACCTGATGTGGAACTCGTCTTCAACGTGATTTGTAGATCGAAACGGTACATCTCGAATGTTTTAGGTATTAAGTATAATTAATTTTCCAATAAAAGGTTTTTTCTAGAACGTTGTCGTATGGAGTTTATGTTAAATAATTTAAGTCCTCCTAGAATATTTACTACGAACCGCTACTGCTATATACGCGGCACAAACAATCCTAATAATTTATCATCCGTACCACTTATTTTAATGAAATATCTTCAATCACTCTGAGTATATACGAAAATCTAACTGTGTTGACGCAACTGATTTCATTCATGAACAACACGAAAATCAAATACGTCAAATACAGTAACTGTGCAGTCGGTGATGTTTACAAATACACATGTTTGGTGTATTTGACTTTATTGTTGACCATGAATGTAGAAATAAAAATTGTGAACTCACAGTTCAGTTTCGGTTTTTGTCTTATAATTGGTTGTATTTTTTTTCGAAATAAGTGATACTAACGACAAAATAATAATTTTTTTTTTTTTTAATAATTGATAAATGTAAATATATTTCCTTACATTTATTCACTTCTTTTGAAAACACCAAATTACAATTACTATCAGACACTATTAATTGTATAACATAAAACCATAGAATAATTGGTCAATTTATTTATTTATTTTTCTTAATTAAAAAAAAAATTACTTATGATGTATTATAATAAATAATATTAAATAATGAATTGGCCCGACCAGCCCACAGACCATTCAATCGGCCCAAAAAATGTGACAGTGCAGCACATGAACCTTCTACCGCACCCGTGCGTACGCCTATGCTCTAGATCAGAAGTAAATCACTGTTTGTGCAGTTGCGTATTTTTTAATGTGTGGTTTTTAGTTTTTTTATTCATTTATCTACATAAATATATTTTTATGTATTTAAATATAAATAACCATATATATATAACCATATATTAATTTATTAATATTAATGTCGAATGTGTAATCAAAATGAATTGGTGTAATAAAACAATAATCCACGACGCAGTAGGTAGAGTGTTAACGCTGTTTTAATGTAAGACTCGTTTCCTTTGGCGCGGACACAACGGACCAACTATTTTCAGATAGCTACGAGTCTGACCGAGCTGTATCGCGCCATGGCCAGCAACAGCGTTCCCAAGGCGCGTGTAGTAGGATATATTAAGCCAGCGTATTTGACTCGTGGCTCGGTGAGCCCACACGCCGTGAGAATCCGCATTAATAGACATATCCTAACACGAAAAACTGCAAAAACTTTCTTTTTTTTTGTAAATATTTTTGTTAATTGCAAACTATGTGCATAATCACTAGAGACCGGATTTTTATGTTTTTACATATTTTTACTGATAGTATGCAGTTCCAGTTAGAAAAATTTTCTGGACATTTCATTTACCTATGAACTGATATACAAAAGTTTTTAGAGCATAAAAAAGAATATTTCGAGGTTAAAGAATATTTTGTGCAAAAAACATGTTTTAGGGATATATTGGTATACTGGGGTTTAATTTAAATATTTTATAAAAATCTAATGGTTTATAAAAAAAAATCCAATTTTTTTTATTATAATATATTATTTATCTTGATGAAAGGAACATTGATAAGAAAATCAATTAAAAATAATGATTCCCTATAGTAAAGGATAATAAAAATAAGATAAGAGAATATATTATATTCTCTTATCTTATTTTTATAGACGGACCATGGTAAATGTTCCCGCTAAATCCAACTTTACACCTACTATGGCAGCTGACATGACATGGGTACAAATAACATCAGTAGATGTGGAAAGGTCATTCAGTAAATATAAGCTTATATTAACTAAAAAAAGAACCAATATGTCTTCAGAACACTTAGAGCAGTATATTGTCATAAATTGTTTGAATATCTAATATTATTCTATTATTTAACTATTTTATGTATTTTATTCAATATGTATTATTATTTTATTTTTCGAGAATTCATAAGGCTGGATTATTAAAGTTTAAGTTGTTTTAACATATAATTTTCTGTTATTCTGCAATACTATTTTATATTTGAATTTATAAGACTGAATTATTTGAGTTTAAGTTGTTTTAATACATAAGATTGTTCTGTTATTTAACTATTTTTTGAAATAATTTTTTTTATTTTTGATATTTTAATTTTTTGTATTCATAAGGCTGAATTATTTTTTTTGAGTACATTATATTATTTTATTATTCAACAATATACAATACATTTTTGTTTTTATTCTTTAAAACATGTTATTATTATTGGTTTTTGAGTTCATAAATCTGAATTTTAGGTATATAACTATGTGTTACAGTCACGGATCTAAAATACAATTAAACAATATAGGTACACTAGTATATCACCATATTATAGGTTAAATATGACTTTTTGAATAATTTTTTAACAATTAGAATTAATCTAACTATTTTATATATTTTATAAGCTACTACTTTTATTTGTTTTTTCAGTATTTAATACATTTTTATGAAAAATAATATTTCGGCATATAAAAGAATATTTTGATGAAATTATAGAGCATAGAAACATCTTATTTCTAAGGTTTTAAGCGCGTATAAATCCGGTCTCTAATAATAACCAATTATAATTTACTACAGGAATATAATAATTTTGTATAAAATTTTTTTGGGTCGTTCACCATGCTCTTGTGCACCACAGAACGATCCGTTAATGACGCTGTTCAGTCGAATTAATAGTATTAATTTTGAAATGCTACTTAAATTAATTGGACCTATGATCGCATATTCAGTATCTTCAGAGGAACAAACAATTAAAACATGAAAAACCCCTTCCAATAAATGTCATTGTTGTACCTTTATTATGGAGATTATAAAATACGTATATGTGCGTATATGTTGTGTTCACTACATAATTACACTTCTATACTATCTCCGTTTTTCGTGTATGCATTGTATTGCGTGTGCTGCGTCTCGTGTTTGCATACCATGTGAACGCGCCTTTATAATTATACTACGTTCGATTTATCTTTTTCTGTCAGTACCAGTACAAAGTGAAACGAAAATTTGTTCTGGTTATAATTATTATTTTAGTAGGAATCGACAGTATTGGAAACTGAATTATTAGACCGTATTTGTATCTTATCATAACTTACGTATATGCACTTCATGCGTGCTTTTATCTGCTTGTAAGGGAAATTACATTCGCCCGTATATAGGTACGCGCGGTCGCTTTCATATTAAATCAACGACTGCACGCGATTTGCGTCTCGAAATAAAAGAATTCGATAAGTGAGAACACAAATTGCCTCCAACTTTATCTAAACGACCACATGATTTGTGTCCGTACTGTATTGCTGTATGGTAAAATAACATTAAAACTAATAACACTTTTAGTTTGGTTTGGATCGCGTTCTTGGAGTAAACGTTAATGTGGTCTTTGATAATTTTCTTAATAAATCTTATTGGCGTAAAATGAATTTAGTTATAATTTAAGTGAAAAAATTAAATTTTATTTAATATAGATGGATAAAAATTTGGTTACCATAAAAATTGAAGAACGATGATATTCAACGTTGGAATTGCTGTAAAAAATCATGTAAGTCATACATAAATACTTTCAGATTTCAGAATCACTTTTGTGACATAATTTTTAATACTTCTATAAAAATAAATGAGTAGTGCAGCAAACGCTCTGTACACATATCGATGTATAAAATTCTGTAACATTCGGTTATCTTATTAATATCTACTGACTTTAGTTCTATGTATTTTGATATACATGTACATATGTACATGGAAAAATAACAGAAATAGTTTTTAATTTTTTAATTATAAATACGAATAATAACGGCAAGTTGTAAAATTTATTCTTTGTAGAATATAAGCTATATAATATAATAATACCGTATACACCGTAATATTTCCATTACATCGTATGATGAGATTTATTTAATATTGTGTCACAATTAAAACCCATCTGTCACTGTGACAAGTTGCCTTTGTCTTCACTAGTATTTATTTTTATTTATGAAACATACCGCGCTTTCGTTTTAGTGTATTTCTATACTATATTGTACGTATACTTATTATTATTTTATGCAGAAATAATAATATATCTATAATAATTATTATTATTTTATTTTATGAAATAATACACGAAAATATAAAAAATGTCTTGTAAATTACTAGAATTTTATATTATTTTAGAATTATTATCGGACGATTATAATTCTGATATTGGGAGTACAGCTAGTAAGGATGCATTTTATCCTGATAATGAATTTCAGGATTTATTAAACGAATTTAAAAACGAGAAATAGGCCCTCTTCCGTGGGTATTGCATATCAATACGAATAAGTATTGATATTGGTTTCCTGATCGGTTTGCCAAACATAATGATATTAGCAGATGTCCACCTACCAGATGGTTTACTACAGACTTAACAAGATTTGCTATAATATTTATTTAATATCTGAATGTAATTTCTTATTAGTTAGTAACCAATGTTTAATAAATAATTATAATAAATAATAAGTATCAAATGCTAAATTTTATTAATAAATTTATAAAAATATAATTCGATACGATATCGAATTATAATATCGCAATGCAATATCGGGAAAACTGGAGCGATATCGATACACACACAATATTATATCGTTGCTCATCACTAGTAACTACGATAAATACGAAATATATGAATTATTATAACTAATATTTACTTCTATTTAGTATTTAGTACTTAAGTTTTTACGAAACAACAACATCATGGCAGATAAAAATATGATTATTTTTTTGAGTTACCAACTTTTTAATAAAAATTAAAATAACAATAATTAATAAAAAATGTTGGTAAACGCTTCAAGTATAACACGTTCTCCCGTAAATGCATTTCATTTTCGAAAGAATCAGAAGAGATCCTGTCGTGGTAGTTATAGCAAACAATCTTTGTCAATGATCGCGACCAAAAACTAGTCCGGTCGACGATAACGACCGGATGTACATCGACGGCGGCGGATATCCTGTGGCAGACCGCCGTCGATACCACATTGTCATTAATTGTTACAATTGATAGTTCTTATATATTTTATTGCAATAGAGTCATCGTAACTATTCAAAACCGTCTTGTCGCCTACGATCCGATGAACTTTTTGTTCCATAAAATAGGTCTATTTTCAACAAGCGAAATTAAAAGGTCCATGTTTAAATGAACATAAATTTCAGATCTAGTCAAATATTCTTCTGACGACATATCTACTGTTGGTATCTTGATACACAAATTGGGGTGATTTAGGGTCGAGTGCGCAACCGACAAGATGGGAAGGACTCGGTAGCTGACATATAAGTGTTCAAATATTATACTAGTGCTATGTCGAAGTGGTATCTACATAGAACCTACACCAAGCTCTTTAAACATTTGGGGAGGAGGGCAGAATAGCAATACCAATAATATTTTATTAAATACAAACTATGAAAACATAATAAAGTACAAATGCATTTTCACTTTTCAGCAGGAGTAAGTGCATCGTTATTCGTTACAGATAAGATAAAGCGCTTATGTATAGGGAAATACCAATTACGGTGATGTAATCGTTCATGAGATATTTCTCTTTAGTTGCTTGCAAACAAAATCCTTTCATTCGTTGCCCATCACACCCATCACACCCCTACACGGCCGAATGTATGCAATACACTACCTGCGCGCGTCACAACGGGCTTATCTTAGTTGTTTCGACCTACAACGCGACCGAAATAAAAATCAATTTATGCTTATTGTGTGTAAATAAATTTATATATACTTCTATAACGAATATAATAATGATAAACATGAATTAATCGAAGAATTATGAATATATAAAGGCAAAACTTTAGTATTTTTATAATATATAATAAGTGTGCGAACATATTTTTTATATTTTACCAAATATCTATTTAAATATCCATTATTTTCGATAATCTAACTATACGGCACCATATATATATATATATATATATATATATATATATATATATATATATATCAGGGTTAAAATGTATAATACGGTATAGTATAAAATATAGTATACATTACATAATTACATACGTTAAATAAATCATTTAGAAACAAAAATACATTTATAATTTACACTAGTTATAAAAAAGGGAAATATAAATTATGAATAGACAAGTGTAGTGCTATTAATTTATTATTAATAATCAGTGTTGGGAAAAGCTAAATAAAAATTATTTAGATAAAAATAAAAGGTAAAAAATTATCTAGATGAAGATACAAAATAAAAAATAAAATAATTTATTTTATTATTTTAACTCATCATTAATTTTATAAAAAAAAACTAAGTTAATGATTTTATTTAAGACTAACAGCTATAAATTGCATTTGTATTGATAAAACTATAAAATAAAATAATATTAAAAATTTAAACAAAATTATAAACTATTATAAATATAATAATTATATTATTATTATAAATAATAAAAAAACTGCATAGGTTGTGCAATTTGTGTTACATCTTGGTACGTATACAGTTATATTAGGTATTTGCACATTATCAAAGAAATTATGATTATTTATAAAAAAAAAAGAGGAAATGTATTTATGAATAGTATTTATATATTTAAGTATTGTTTTTAGGAGGTGTAGGACAAGGGTGGCCGACCCCAAATAGTTGGAAGGAAGGCGAGGCAGAAGAAGAAGAAGTATTTGTCCAACTTTGTTACCCGTAACAATAAAATTTCCCTATGTGCTCAAATACGATAACGATAAACATTTGATAGTGCACCGTTGTTTTATTTATTAATAGGAAAGTATCCAGACATATTATATAATATTATTATTGACAATAATATATGGCACCAAAATGTACACTAGTCAAATTTCTGTTTTCAAGAAAAAAAAAATTAAGAATAGCTTTAAGCCGAATAAATCAAACAATTAAATTCTACAGATAACATTTGGCTATTAGATTAATTTTTGTTTGAATTATACAAAAACATTTCGAGTAGGTACGAAACTAATGAAATATATGCAATTTTACAGATAAATTTATCTAGATAAAAATGTTAAGATAAAATAAATTTTCATCTAAGATAATTATTTAGCTGACTTATTTACCAATATTTATCTAGATAAGATAAAATATAACTAAATATTTATCTAGATAAATCCCAACACTGTTAATAATTATCATTTTCTTATCGTGGACGTATTTTTAGTAAATTAATTGTACTTGTGATATTTATAACTTTAAATGTTTTTGGCAACATTTAAATTTTACTTTATAACAATATAATAATGAATGTGTTATATTCTGTGTCTGTAGCATTTTTTTATTTTTTACTATTCAGATGGATTAGAAAGAATGAGAGAAAAAAATCGCGAACAAAAAGATTTTTTTAATTTTAAAACATATACTATTTTTAACTACCTAATACATTTTTATCAAGTATAAAAATAAAAACTTAAATTAATAACTAAAATAAAAAGTATTTAAAATTTTTTAAAAGATAATATCAAAAATAAAACATACGTTTTATACGTATAAATTAACAACCCCAAGATATATATATCTATATACATTTAATCACAATTGAGGTTTATAAACTGAGTTTATAAATGGCAGATGTCATGATCAAAGCAGTTTCAAATTCTTTTTTTCGTACACAGTAAATTATTATGAATTATAAGATACTGAATTTCTCATTTCACATTGTGACTATGTGACTGCGACGTAAAAAAAATAATAATATTGTGTATGGCTTAAGAGAGGAGGGTCATTCGAAAACGACACACAAACACGTGCGCGCGTGCGAGAGTGTGTGTGTGTGTGTGTGTGTGTGTGTGTGTGTGAATTGGTTTTTTAGATGTCTAATAAAATAACGAGTGAGAACCCTTGTTAGTAGGGAGACGGCGATGGGGCGACGGCGTCGTATTACAAGAAATAAAACAATCAATTGTATAACGTATACACTGTATAACTATACAGTACACAGAACCGACGTGCTCCGAAAGCATTGATGAGACCGCTTTTTTATTTTTAATAATTATTATTAAATCAAAAATGTCTGACAACCCAGTCGGATTCTGTCATACGTTTAACAGGTAAAATAATATATTACGGCCGTGAGTGGATATCGTTGTACGGTTGTTGCAGTTGCAAGTGCATGTAATTGTTCGTAGTGTTTACTACTCACGTTGATAGAACCGATGGCGCCGTCAACCCCCCCCCCCTTCAAGAGTCAATCTTTTCTTGCTACGGGTAATCCACCACTATACGTTCGCTTTAGCGCATTTTATACGACGAATACGACGTATCAAAAAATCAAATATTTTTAACGCCCTTAAATACCATCACCCTTTCGAGAAAATCTATCAAATTATATGAATGCAATTTTTTTAACCATACGTAGAAAAAATATCGCAACAGCAGGATGCAAGGGTGAGCAAATCAATTGCAGTTAGTACATTATTTTCAAACATTTAAAAAAAGGGCAAAATCGAGTTCTTATCAACATTCTAGACTTTGTTAAAATCGTTAAAATAAATCGTGTTCATACGTCTTATCTAAGGTTCTTTTTAACCATAATATGTTCTAAAAATTGTATAGTTTATATTTACTACCAATAATATTATCATTTATATTATTTGCATTGTACAACACGTACAAAATGCAACGTATCTATTTTAAAATCACCGGTATCATGTGTTATAAGTAGGGCCCGGATTTCAATGCAAAATGCATCTTTTTTTGATTAATCTTAAGTTTATAATTTGATTCATATAACAGAGACCATATTAATTGTCAATCCTTATTTTCCAATTTTTATCATAAATTATTATCGACTGGAGTGTCACCCATATTCGGTCAAAAATCACGTTCAAATAAGTCTATTCATATTACATCGCGGTCATAATATTTGCTTGTTAGTATCAAGTCAATTTTTCAAATTTTCAGTTTTTTTTAATAAAATAATAAACAAAAATTACATCTTATTTAAAATTTACAAATCGTGTAAAAAAAATAGATATATTTATACGGCATTTTTAAGTTTATTTTTGTGGTAAAATGCATTTTTAAGAGCATTTTTGGCTATGTTTTAGAGCATATTTGTATAGTTTTAAATGCATTTAAACCGGGCCCTAGTTATAAGACGAGGGCAAAACGAGCGAACATTGTACGCGCGTTACAATATGGGTGCGTGTATTTGACCCACAAAAATCAATTAATAATTTAATGTTCAATTAAATAATAAAGAAATTAACTTTAATTTGAATATTACTATTTTTATTAAATATTTAAATTACATTATATTTATGTGTACATTATTTATTTTTAATTAGTTTTTACTTGTTTAGTTTTAAATTGATTAAAATAATAAAATCACAATATATTTTGATAATAATAACTTATTTCCAAAGTTACACTATCGTCTTACATATTATTACCTACAACTGAAAATTAAGGATAATATAATTGATATGTACAATCTGTATGATCATCAACACTGATGATGTAGATAGCGATTGCATATTATCACGATCAGAAATATAAGCCGGATAATAAATAATTTACCGATCGGTGTATACTTTTAATTTTTCACTTAACAAATTATTGTACGAACTTATTTTGAGATCTCGAAAGACGTAGGTCTACTAAGTCAAACCCGGAGTCAGAACTCTGTTCACGAGTTTTACGTCCATACGACCATTTAAGTCTTAAACATAATTCTACGATGTGCGTTAATATGTAGCATAATACCCACAGATTAAAATCAACGTATGTTCATATGAATGTCGTTAGTGTAAGTCCTATCTAAAAATACACCCCCTCTCTCTTCGAAATATTGTGAATGGGGCTTTACATTTTAAGTCTAAGAGTAAGGGGCCTATATTTTAATCGATGTTGTTCAAAATAAAATTTGATTAAAATAAAAAATTTGTCATTTATTCTAAAACATTTAGTAAAAAATAAATGATGTTTCGTATTAAGAAATATAAAACTAACGAAACCTGTTGGTTTACATGATTCAGGACATCAGAACGGGTATTTGACAAACATGACTAAAACAGTGTAGATAAAAATAGTTCAATATGCAGCTCAACTATTTCAATAACCTATCACAGGCGTGCCCAACCTTTTTCAACTCGCGGGCCACATTAAAAATGTATATTTATATGCTTCACAGGTTTTTTTTTTGTTCATTTCGATAAAATATAGACTAGTCATATTTTATCGGATATAATATTATCTTTGTTTACCTATACTTAAATATATTTAATTATTTATTTGTAGTCTATTACACTAATTTATTTCTATTAATATTCTAAAATCCCATGCATTTTTTTTTATATATATAAAAAATTAAAAATTGTAATATATTTTATACTCTTAAAAACTTTATAAAATACATTTTTTATAAGTAATAATTTTTTTTTTACTCCTATATAAATTTTTAATTTTTATAAAATGGTTACGGGCCGGTTGGAACACCTTCGCGGGTCGCGGGTTGGGCACGCCTGACCTATCATATAACATAAGTCGTAAACAATGATTAATGGTTGGATTCTTAAGATTTTACATATTTGTTTCTAGACCATACAGTTAAACGGGAGTGAAATATCTTACGATGCATGAAACACAGAATTCATAGAAAAAAATTGATTTTGCTTAAAAAAGCATATTTTAGGGGTTAAAAGAATATTCAATACTCAAGAAAATATTTGGGAATATTTTTAATTTTGTTAATATTTATTCGAAGAAAATAATTTCCACAAGATTATTTGATATCTAAGGAATTTCTAGTAACTTTGAACGTGTAATAAACTCGTTCTTTTTTTAAAAATAACGCGGTTAATATTAATAAACAGTGAACGTGAACACGTTCACTATTTTAGTAAACATTCAAAACACGGAACAAAAGCATATCTTTATAATTTTATTTCGTATTATTTTTCGTGGTACCTAGAAATAATTATTTACTTAATACAAAACGAACAAAGGTATTTAAAATATACTTATCTACGTAACATAATTAAACTTACATTTTACAGATATTATTTAAAATGTTAATTTTTGTCTTTGTTTTTATATAACGAAAAATTTGACCGTTCTTTTCGTGGGTTTGAATGTCAAAAATTAAAAACACACACACACGCACACATTATATTCATTCTCTGTTACTTTTCTTTGCATTTATCTCACACAGCGTACTCGAACCCCACACGATAAATGTGTTTACCAAAATAAAAGACGCAACGTGATTTTTTTTTTGTTTCCTATACACGTATTTTGAACATATGCTTAAGATAAAATCACTATGGATACTACGCAGTATATTGAGTATAATTTGGGATGTCAAGGGCATACCGACATGAAAAAAAATGTGTTATTATTATATTCTAAGAAATACCTCTCTCGGAAACTCACCCTCGTTAAGATTTATCTACGTTTATTGTCAGACCAATACAATTTGGGACCTCGTCCGAAACCTTGTTCTTAAAAGCCTGTCAATTATTTTGGTTCAAAAGAACAAGTTTTTCAGACATGATTTACTGTGTGACTTAAAATAACTATACGTTACATACTATGCAACCGACAGACCCCTTTTATTTTTGTATACAAGTAAATGTGCTCTTTCTCCAAAATCTGATAAAACATATTAAATCATTATTGAACCATAACACGAGGAATGTAAATATTTTATAGTCGGGTGGTCTAACAGACGCTAACGTATTTGAAACACAATTAATTTTTATAAATAAAAAAAAAAAATGTTTAAAAAATAAATAAAAGATTTTTGATCGTGATTGGTATCAATATACAATTCGAACTATTTTATAATCTCATCGATGAAACTAGAAACGAGTAAATAGTAGATATACACACACGGTCAGAGACAATAATATTCATTTTCCCGCGCGGTATACATATATTATTATTCCTACTTTATCCAGTTTCAAGTCCGGCCTAAATTACATTATAAGTTCACTGATTACACTCGTAATCACAACGGTTCTAAGTTCACCTCTAAATAAGTACAATTATATTCTGTTCTAATGAACTATTTTATAACTATCGCATTTTTATGTTAGTATACAATTAAAATTTCTATAATTTCTATACCAATGTTTTCAAATTGTTATCAGTAAAAAATTATTAATACGTTCTATCTCACTTTACCTTAACTATTCATATTGAAAACCATTTTTCGTTGAAATAACATTTAATGGTCGAGGTATTAAAAACATTATTACGCTTAAATCTCTTAAAATTAAAAAAAAAATTATGATAAATATATAAATATATACACAAAATGAAAAAATAAAAAACCGTCCAAAACGTAATCACATAATACAAATAATATTCGTTTCGATAAGTTGTCGCTTATTCTACGTAACATCCATGCCTAATAAAACTGACAGCTATAAAGGAACTAAATAAAATGATCACCGGTTATAGTATTATAATCAAGGATCCATTGAGTTTATAATATTGTACACAATGCGTATACATGCATTAAAGGACGAGTACTAAAGCTCCTAAATTAATCGAACCCTGCTCGTGGTCATTATATCACATAAGTTATTAATTAAGTTAGCGATTCATACCGTGTTAGACGAAGTACAAAATAAATATTCGTTTCGAGCGTGGATTTAGTAAAAAATTACGTGAAATCATCAATAATTCTCAATTTTTGACATTTTCAAATTTGCATATTTTTAGTCGTAAAACCGAGTCGGATAGGGTCACTAGACTAGAAAAATAAATCGGAAAATGAAATATATTTTTAATTTAAACAACTGTGAATTTAAGCAATCTGTCAATATTTCTCTTTCGCTACACAAAATCATTGCAGAAGAAATATCAAAAATATTCACTGATTTGTTATTTAAAACTACAAATTGGATAAATAATTTGATAAAAAGAAAATAAGTTATGGTAAATAAGGCGGGAGACTTGAAAAAATGGCAAAAAATTAAATCGTCGTCCGCCGAGTGGAACTTGGGACCATCACTTCAAAGAAGTGGCTATCCCGCATTAAACGTTAGACAACGATATATGAGAAAGGGCACGTAAAATAGGCTATATAAGGGGCAAATAAAAATACGTAAATTTAAAAATACAGTAGCTCAAAAGCAATTGTTTTCCGTTTTTTTTTTTTTACAGTATAGTTTTTATATCAGTGAAATATATATATATATAAATGTGTAGCTTGGAGTATTAAGATACGTGTATTATTTCGAATTAAACGTTTGTGATTATTTTGACTTTTGATATATCTGAAGATGAAATTTAAATTCCAAACCGATCGTATAGCACTCAAGATTACGCATTTATTTATCAATTTCTTTATATATAATATAAATTTATATATTTATTTACCATTTACTAATTTTTGTTTTACTCTATTACTTTATTACTAATTACACATTTATTCTAATTCTATTAGAATATTCTTCTATTTAGAATGTTTTAATGCAGTCTTTCTTCCACTTTGATTTAACAACCTTAATGAATAATAAAAATGTATACATAATTATTAATACGACAGTTCCAATACTCCAATATGGGATTTAGTAAACAATTGAAACTATATTAATACACAATGTGTCCCATAAGTGTTGAGATTACGCTTATAAATCAAATTAATACTAGCGTTATATTTATGACACTCTGGATAAAAATATTAACTGACTTATTATTTAAAATTACACATTGGATAAATAATTTGATAAAAAGAAAATAAGTTATGGTAAATAAGGCGGGAGACTTGAAAAAATGGCAAAAAATTAAATCGTCGTCCGTCGAGTGGAACTTGGGACCATCACTTCAAAGAAGTGGCTATCCCGCATTAAACGTTAGACAACGATATATGAGAAAGGGCACGTAAAATAGGCTATATAAGGGGCAAATAAAAATACGTAAATTTAAAAATACAGTAACTCAAAAGCAATTGTTTTCCGATTTTTTTTTTTTACAGTATAGTTTTTATATCAGTGAAATATAATTATAAATGTGTAGCTTGGAGTATTAAGATACGTGTATTATTTCGAATTAAACCTTTGCGTTTTTTTTGGCTTTCTGATATATCTGACGATGAAATTTAAATTCCAAACCGGTCGTATAGCACTCAAAATTATGCATTTATTTATCAATTTCTTTGTATATAATATATAATTATATATTTATTTACCATTTACTAATTTTTGTTTTAATCTACTACTTTATTACTAATTATACATTTATTCTAATTCTATTAGAATATTCTTCTATTTAAAATGTTTTAAGGCAGTCTTTCTTCCACTCTGATTTAACAACCTTAATTAATGAATAATAAAAATGTATACATAATTTTTAATACGACAATTCCAATACTCCAATAGGAGGGTTTAGTAAACAATTGAAACTATATTATTACACAGTGTGTCCCATAAGTTTTGAGACTACACTTATAAATCAAATTAATACTAGCGTTATATTTATGACACTCTGGACATTTGTTTTGTTAGTACTGCCTTCCTGCTTACCAATACAAAAGTTTCAAGTTGATCGTATCGTTAAATTGCAGTTAGATTAAATGTTTTATGGTGCGCGCGATTTATAGGATTGAAATTTAAAAATATTCAGAACTACGTTTGGCGATTAAATTTTTTTCAAATTCTGTATAGGTGAAACGGAAACATTTGAAATTTTAAAAATCGCTTAAGGCAAATCTAAGGAGGGCCACACACCAGAGAAATTATAAAGACGAAACTTGTAACATGAAACACGAAACTATAATTGCATGAAACCAGCCGATATATTTGTTTAAGGTAACACACACCGAGTTTCATGCAACTATTTTTATTTATAGTTTACGAAATTGATAACATGAAATTTGTCATTCTGGTTTCATTGTTTCAGTTTCATGAACATTTTCACTAGTCATGTACGTTTTTAGGTTTTACTGAGTGAATTATGATCTATCATATAATTTGATTTATAATAATAATAGTATAAACTTATTTACTTTTCAATACAAAATTACATACTTAAATACTAATTTAAAAATCAATAGTTTTTTAATTTTTCCACGTACTGAAATAAAGTAAGTAGGAAGGAACATATTTTTTTAACTTATCAATAAAACAATTATCAAATTATACTTTATTATACTCATTTACATATTATTCATATATTTTTTTTTCAAAAATTCATTTGCAAAAACACTATAACTAGAACATCTTTTAGATAAATTTATAGGATGTACCTAATAACGACGTTTTTTGAAATTTTTTTTGACGTGCCCACCATCAAAACAACATCAAGTCATCCTCGTCAGACGACATTTTAAAACTAATCATATTTGATTTTTCGTTATTCTATACATAGTTTCATTGTTTAAGTTTCTTCAATATACAGATCAACGTGAAACTAGTTTCTGAAACCGTTTGCATACAATAAAACGGGTGCGTCACGGGACGTACCACAAAAGTGAGAACTAAATTTTCAGGTTATTGATTTTGTAGTTGGTAGGAACATTGGGTTTAAATGAATGGATGTTATGATGGCATGATATGATAAATGTAATTGATAATACAATTGTATCAATGTTAAGTGATTATTTTATTATAAATGCAAAATATTTTATTACAATATAACAATCAAATATACATAGCATCAACATTATTTTTGTCTACGGGTTCAATCGTAATACATTGTCTATTTTCTAATGAAATTGATGGAACAATGGGCTTATGATAACTATAATAGGATATAAATGTTCTTGATTCGAGAGTATCGAGAAATCGAGAGAAAACTGCATCTAATGTAGTGTCATATCCGTGCGCGTGCGATTCTACGGCTTTGTTGAGTTCAACGGCGTCGCGGTGTACGTTAGTATTGATATTATTGAAAATTGAAATAATAAAATAAAAAATAACAATATATCAATAGGTATAAAATGAATAATACGATTAACCGAAAACGCGTACCTATTATACACAATATTTTAAATACACCGTAACTTCCGATTTCCATGCGTGCGCGAGCATAAAAACAAAATAATGAATACAGATAAGATACGTGGGGATTTTCGGCGTACTGTAAATTATTATTTCATGATTATCATTGTTTCGTTGTGAGTGTGTGTGTGTGCGCGTAAATGGGTGCGAGTTGCGACTTGCGACTCGTTATCGGGAAGTGCCTGGGGAAGTCCTCAGACCATAGACATTATACTATAGAAGGAACATCCAGGTGGGATGCGGGTGGGTGGTGCGGTTTTCGTTACAGTGATATATATATATATATATATTATATACAGTAGTATATTATAGAGTATTGTATCATCTAGTGCGCATGTGCGCGGTGTACGGCCGGACGCGGACGGACGTTCAACGAAATAGGTCCCCAACCAAACGCGCGCAATTAAGTTCTCACTTTAAAAAGTTTTGTGTTTATATTTTCTCTGGTGTGCCCGCCTAATATGTCTCGTGCTAATGTGTTTTGTTGATACAGTCGGATTTTTTTCAGGTAGGGAGTCGACTAAAGCGGGAAGAGAAGCGGGGCAAACCTTGCACGACGAAAACATCGCTCGCGTCGTAGCTGTGTTGAAAGAACATCGAAGTGCGAGTTGTAGATTAGTTCAGGAGCTTACCGGTGTTCCCAGAATCATCGTTCAACGAATTGTCAAAAATGGTTTATAAAGCCGGTCCCACGTAACTCGTTTACTTGACGAGCATTGTAATCGCGTATGTTCGCCGAGTATTTGAACTTGACGATTTTGTCGCTCCTCCACTAGACGATCAATAAACGAGTTTATACTTTCTTTAACTCGTGTTACATTTACCGACAACCGGTGGAAAACGACGAGTGACGCAGCGAGTAAAAATAATCGCCATATCTGAACGATTTAAAACCTCCTTCACGACTCGTGAAGCATCAAGGTTGATGATTATTAGCCGAACACACGATTCGTGTGGGACTGGCTTAAAAGAGTACAATTTGCATGCCCTGACCGCTGAACAACACGCGTTTCGCACGCGCACACGCTTTCTCAATATACGTACGGAGTCAAATTTTGTTAACGCTTCAGTTTAAAAAAAAAAGTTCCGCTGTTCAGCCATTCCTCGTGTTCCCCAGATCCTAGTTCCCCCGACTCGAAATTTACTTCCCAAAACTAAGAGTGGAGTCGAAAGGAAATCGTTTTGCAACGATTGGAGATGTTCGAGCAGCCGTCACGAGTGAACTCGATTCCGGAGGAAAATTTTTCAAGTTGGAAGAACGTGCCCAGTACGTGTACACAACGCAATGGGCACTATTTCAATTGAAAAAATGTTTGGAATTTTTTCGTATGTCCCGTAGTCACGGTCTCGAAACTTAAGGGACGCACTGTGAATCCAATCATACCACGACCCTTTATGCTTCTCAAACCCTTAACAACGTCATTTTAGCAGTCGGGTAGGTCACGGTGCACGTCGGACCGCCAAACGTTCGGGCGGTCACCCCCTCTTCAGAATATCAGCGACGGACGGACGAACCGGTTCGCCTTGCACCGAACCCGCCGTATGGGCGTGCGTGCACGTTAGTTTCGGAATTCCGTTCGCGTATGAGCGCGATAGCGATGTTCACGTTGGTCACACTCCTTCGTATAAACACGAGCGACGGAAAAGACGCGGCAGTGCATTAACAATTAACGCTAAACCATAATAACCGAGCTGTTATAGCGCATAACCACGGTCCAGCAAGACTACGATCTCACGTTTCAGTAGTCGTGTTAGACGCCGTCGCACCGAATGCCCCGCGCCCTCGTGCATACACCTCTCGCGCCTTTCGCTCGGTGAACATTCGAACCGTCAACGACAACGTTAGCGCTATTTTGAACGTTTTCCCGTTGCGTTACAACAGCACGCGATAAATCTTTGACGCGTTTTATTTATTATTGTTTGCCGATAGAACAATCGAAAATGGTAGAACCCACCACCCGCCGGATAATAGATTGTTACAAAATTCAGAAGCACATTGGAATAGGAACCTCATCGAACGTGTTCCTAGCTCGAAACCGGGTATTTATGTTAATTTATTATTTATTTATTTTAATAAATTATCGTACGCTTCTCATTAGCTGTTACTGTGACTTACTATTAATATTGTAATCGTGTCCGAAAATGTGATTGAAGGTTTTTTCAAGTCAATATTGTTAATAGGTGCACATTTAAAATATGAAGGGACATGATTTTTCAAATTAACGATTTAATATTCGATTACGGACAACGCATTTTAATATACAATACTTCTGTGATTAATAATGTTCTATAAATTATACGTTTAACTACTTTCTTGCAGTATGTTTTATCGACCCAAAACGAAATGCATCTTCTAAATTTAAAATACACTCATTAAGTACACAATTAATGAAATATTGTGTTTTATAAAAATAAATTATCTTATACATACTATTAATCAATTAAATTAATAAATAATTTTAGAATTTATGTTTTACATTGAATTATATCTATTAATATTTTTACTTTGATTTTGTTTTCAGATTACCAATGAACCTGTTGCTGTTAAAGTCATTAAGCGAATTACATTGACGAAAGCTGAAGAAGAAGGTGTTATGTCTGAAATAAAATTTATGGAAACTTTCAATCACAAACATATTGTAAAAATGATTGATTTTATGGTGGATTCTCGCTATATTTACATAATACAAGAATATTGTAATGGTGGTAGTTTATTAGATTATATTAAAAAACATGGAAAACTCTCGGAACAAATTTGTCAACAATTATTACAACAATTGGCATCAGCTCTAAAACACATGAGGTCATTTAATATTTCCCATCTTGATCTAAAGCCGGATAATATATTTTTAATCAAATCAGAAACAATTAATATAAAACTTGGAGGTTTGTATTTTGTACTCACTAAATTTTTAGTTAGACATATTTTGTCTTATTTAAAATGTACAGTTGATATTTAATTGTACTAATTTAACATTTTTTGGTTTTAGATTTTGGTTTGTCAAAAGTAATGACAGAGAACACTAAAAATGGATATTTTTGTGGATCATTTATTTACATGGCACCTGAAATGATAATTGTCAAGGAATTTGATATTAAAGCAGATCTATGGTCAATAGGAGTAATTTTATATGAATGCTTATTTGAACACACTCCATATACACTTTCCAACACTGTATCCATAAAAAAACTATTTGCAAATATCAGAAAACAAATTCCGATAGAAATACCTTTAGATCTTATCAGTCCCAATTGTAGAGATTTGTTATTGGGTTTACTTCAGCATGATCCATTGAATCGTATGAATCATAAACAGTTTTATATACATCCATTTATAGACTTAGATCATACACCTAGCGAGGAATCACTTTCAAAAGGCATTAAAGCTGCTGCCATGGCAACATATTTGGAATGGGAAAGTAGGTTTACAGAATCGTATTGCAGTTATATCATAGCACTTGGTTACATTATTCCTTATTATAAAGGTAAGGCTTTTATAATTTTTTTTTCATGCTAATTTCTAATCACTAAAAATGTATATGTTAAATAGAAATAATGATAAATTTGTTTTATCTAGAATTAATAATTCTAAATTTGAAATTGCCAATGATAATTTTTTTAAGATATTTTATCATAAAAATTTAAAGATTTTAACATACATTTTTACTGGTTAATGATCTTTATTAATTTAATGATTTCTTGAACTTTTTTACATAAAGTTTACATGTGAATATCGGTCTTATTATTTTAAACAAATTCAATACATGAAAAAAAACATTTTGTAGTTTGTTTAATTACATAAATTATGTTTTTGTTAGCTGAAGCTGAAGGAACTTTAAAACGTGTATTGAAAACTCAAATGGAATCATATATCGAGCGTGTTTATCGACTGAAGCAACATCATCTTAAGCCACAAAAAAAAATGACTACAGTTCTTAAAGATAAATCTCAAACATTAGGTAAGAATAATATTACATAATATATTAAATAATTTAACGATCTATAAAATAAAAATAAATTCATTCATTTTAAACAACATTTGATTACACTATTACTAGCTCTAGTATATTGTATATAGTAGTTTTATTTATTTTTATAGAGTCCATGTGTGCAAATATACCACTGTTAGATTTTGCTATAAAAACAGGAGTATCGGCTAAACTGTATGCATTTGAAGGAGAAATTGAATCAGCTATTGAGAGACTTAAAATTTGTTTAAGATCATTACAATTATTAAATCAAGAACCATTGAACAATGAATATAATATAATAATCAAACAACAAGTAAGTTTAGAAATTTGTTAACTGTTATACTTTTAAAGTAAATTTTAGAACTTATCTATTGTTTATTAATTTTTCAGATAACTGAATGGACAGAGGAATATGAAGTTCTGCAAACATTATTGCAATCAGCAGATCAACAAATGGCGCCTAGAATTACTCCATTCAATGACTTTATTCCTTTCATACCTGACTATAATCTATCCATGGATGATGAACATACAAATCATGAGAGCACCGATGAATCCACTGAGTCTACTAATGATCAACCCATTGATTCCACTAATGATCAACCTACAGAAGCTCAAGCCATTAATACTTCTGAAGAACCTACAGTTGTTAGAGTCAGAAGAATTAAAAGGATTAAAAAATGGTTCATCAATGTATGTATTGGATTATTTAAGAGAAGACATAATTAGAACTAGTCTTAAACTTAATTTAGATAAATATTTATTATTGTTATTGTATTATTAGTTTATTAACGCCTAATGGCAGTTTGAACATTTGTTAAATGATAGTTTATAATTTAAATAAAATAGTATTTAAGAAGATAATGTGATAATGTAAATTAAAGTACAAACTAATAAAATAGTAAAATATAATTATTATCTAAGAAAAGGTTTATTTTTAATTTTGTTTTGTTATTTTTATTTAATGTTATGAATTTGAATGCATTTATTATATTTTTATAAATTGAAAAATTATATTTATGATAGAAAAATGTATATTCATATCAACTATGACTGAACTTAATGAATATATAAAAATTTTGATCTATTGTCAACTTTGTAAATCGTACTGTTATTAAATTACTATATATCTTTTATTATAAAAAAATTTGTTTATACAATTTTTATATATTTATTTAATATTGCATAAAGTCGACAGAAAAATTACTATTATACAGATCTATTTGTCTACAATTATATAGAATAAGTATATGTTTATTTGAGATCTATTAAAATGAGGATGTACATTGACAATTTAATTATAAGTGTATAATTAATAATTTGCAAACTGGTGTTAAGTTAAATCGTACAATGCAATTCTTTGCAAAGAATATTTACTAATACAGCTGGTGAGAAAATGCAAGTTGTTTGCGCATTAAAAATAACAACATTCCGGTGTTTCATGGTCTAATTTATCCCACTACTTAGGTCTTCGGCATCCACTGTGTTTTATCGCTAGTGGCAGCTGTCACATCATGACCATAGATAATATAATAATTTTATTTATATATATATATATATATATATATATATTTATATAGAGAGAGAGAGGGAGAGAGTAATTAAATCTATGCAGTGACGGCAGTTGTGTAGTGTTGGTGGGAGAACATGCGCAGACTGCGATATGTTTTGGAAGCCACTAACTTGCGTTCTCTTGCCGGCCGCACTATAGAATGAGTTATTTAAATAAACCTCGCACAAACAAAAAATTATGAAAATACATTATGATATATAACATTTCAATTGAACGTTATAAAGGTATAACAAATTTCAAATAGCTGCAATAATTTATACCTTATATATAAATCAAAGCTATAAATATTTGTGATGGTAAGCAAAATACTTGGTAATAATTGATAACAACTCAACATAACATTTAAAAAAAAACAAACCAACTGAATTTATTACCTATTATTTCTAGCATATTATAGCAATTTCTTTTAATACTATTATGTAACATGATTTGTAAAAATGCTTTAAATAATTTAAACATTTTTGATACACTTTCTCAATTGATAAAAGTATATTTTCCTATAAAACTAAGTGCTCAACAGAAAAAAATATTAACACAATCTCAATATTAACCAACAAACCATTAATAGATTGATAACAATTAAGTTGTCTGATAAAAAACGATCAAAATGAATTAAAAACTATTTCAAAAAATATTCAAACTCAAATCTTACAGAATAACTTATGTTGCGCTAATTTCTAGTAAATAATTTAAAAATAATAATTTATATTGAAAAAAAATTATAACTATCAAACCTAATAAAACACTATAAAACCTAATAAAACCTAATAAAACATCGACGACCATAATTGAAAATTCGATATGAACCAAAATTCTATCATTTAAAATAATGGAAGTGATTGCATCTATCATTAAAAGTAACTTAACTCTGTAGGGCACACTTAATGTATTAATTGTATATTATAAATATAGTTGATAGGTAGTTAATCACTTTTTGTAGTATTTATTAAAAAAGATTTTATTCATTCAAAATTCAATAGGTATGTTTTCAACTATAAAGTACATTACTAATTTTAAATCCAGTGTACTGGGAAAATAACACTTGTATAATTAAATAAAAATAAAAATATATACTTAAGTACAGTATCTTATAAAATTATTATAAAATTATTATTTATTATATATACATACATAAATGATTTACTTAGTTTCTGAATACTCTAAAAGACAACTAAAATTATGTTAAAAGAAATTGGTTTTATGCCTACATGTATAATATTAAGATTGAAAAATACTATAATAAATTATCTTATAAGAATAAACAAAACATTTTCATTCAAGTTCTGATATATAATACAATACATAAAGATAATTAAATGTAAAAAAATCTCATGCAAAATAGGCATTAATAAACTCATATTTCTAGAAAACTGAAAGCATCAATTTCAAATACAGTTAGTGTTTTTTTTTTTATTTTGACAAAAAAACAACAATATATTTAAAAATAAAATAATTTAATAACAAGTTAAGAAAATGATCTTATGAATTTGGATATAAACGATTGTCAAGATTATTGTATCTACCTATAGCCATATTTTTGAGTATAAATTGAAAACAAGTAAATGTGAAATAAAAAATTTTATTGGACTGACAAGATGATAAGATTCATTGGATATTAGGAAAAGAAAAGATCGTAACTATAAAAACACTACGACATATAAAAATAAATATAAAATATTCCAAAAACTATGAGTAAATATGATCATTATAAAAAGTATATTTTGTCAATTATTAAGTAAAAGCAGTGGTGTACATTCAATTTTCTTTTGGAAGAGTTAAACTATATACATATATTTTATATCAACAATTTTGTGATTTCATCGTAATTGACAAATACAACATTTTATATATTAAAATATTCATGATGTGCATACATTTCAACCATTTCAAAACTGAATTTTTTTTTAGTGCTTAGAAGAGGATTTATCCTATAAATCCTTTTTTCATATATATATATATATATATATATATATATATAAAATAAAAATGACTTTTTTACGATGAGATTGAAAGATACTAATAAACAGACAGGTACAGCACAGATTTTACAATCATTATTTCTAGAGTACAGATTTTTAAGGTATTTGCTTTGTTTTCTGTTGTTTTAAAACAAAGCTATGTCAGCTATAAATTTTATTTATATTACTTTGAAAGCAAATACACAAAAATTTAAATTAATTTTTTTTTTTTTCAATGCATTTTCAGCTTTTTCAAGTATTTTGTTTGCCTTTAAATAACATTTGTTAAAAATTTTTTCAAAATGCGATATAAATAAATGTTCTTGAAATGAGACTTAAAAGGTAAATATTAATTTTTATATTACAAAATGTATTCTAAGAATATGGCTCAATTGATTTTGTCTCATTTGTTTTTAATTTATCGATAAATATCAAAAAAAGGATGTCAAGAAATGACTGAAACATTTCTTGACATCCTTTATTTGTGTGTAAATTTGTGATGTACTAAATATAATAAATTCAATTTAGTAATTAATTATGTAAGTAGAAATCATCAAATTAAACAAAACAAAAGATATAGTTTCAAAAAAATTTGATGATATGCCACACAAAAATTAGGATTTAAAATTCTTACAATAATATCAAGTATTCTAAATATCAAGAGAAGAAAATCCTGAAGATTTGAAATGTGATAATTCAGTCCATTATATCATTCACCTTTATATCTGTAGATATAAAAAGTAGATTTTCTAAATACAAACATATATTGTTCGACTGACAAAGATTATTATTTGAAGACTTAAACTTTAACTATTCAATATAACTTTAACAATATACCTATATAAATCATTTAATATCTATTATTTAATTTATTTTAATAAATAAAAGACTAATTAAAAAGAAATAATTAACAGAATAAATTTAATTCACAAATTAACTGTGGTACAAGAAAAACTGCAAACTTGTGAATAGAATTCATTTTTTAGTATAATACATTTTTTGTATTAATTTAATAGAAATACAGCAAGACACCATTAAAATTCCTACTTGGAAAAATTTATAAGGAGGATTACTCACAATGAAGACCAGGTCAACGTGTAACTTCAATGTACTGCAAAACATTGGCCGCTACAAATTGAAGTTAAAACTGTTAAAACTGATTAAATCAACATTATAACTCATAAAATAGTTACTTATTTTATAAACTTTGCATATTATAAGATGTGTATTGCAACATCATTCAACACAAAGGTAGTCATGATAAGGTAAAGGTTGCCATGATAAGGCAAGGGTTGCCGTGATAAGACAAAGGTTGCCATGATAACCCATAAATACTTTTTAATTAACTTATAGTTAAAATGTTATATGCTTTTTTGAAAGATTTGTAAAGCTCAATTGATTTATATGAAGTGTTTTTCTTTAAATTTTTGTTACTTCAAAATCAGTACTCCAATAATTATACCTAGTTATTTGATACATAATCAGTTTAATTAAAGTTTAAGATTTGTCTATATATATATATATATATATATATATATACATCTTACTTTATAGTATTAAATTACTAGGTAAGAACAGTAGTCTTCTCTACTAATGTAGGATTTTTAAAGACAATAATTTACATTGCATATAATGTTTTAAACTTGTTAGTCAATAATTTTATATGTTTTTACTTTAATTGCAATGAGCTTGTAACAAATAAAAATAAAATAAAAAAATTTGTCACAACGTCAAGACTGCAAGCAGAAACAAAACAGTTGGGATGGACACCAATAATCAAAATAAGCAACTTTTAACCCCAAAATGTTAAAAAGAGATTGGTAAAAACACCGAAAACCAATGAGGAAAAATCATAATATTTCATGGATGCAGTTATCACAAAGTTCTATTCCCATGGGGGATCAATTATTATTTTTAGTAAATACTGACAACATGTGATACGCAGCTACTTTGGTAGCAAAGACCTGTAGATCTTAGATATCCAAGATGTATTATGCTGCCCTGCAGAACTGCTAGACCATTTAGATGGCTAAATGAGGATGTCACATCTTCTTCTAGAAGCTGCGTTTATATGTCAACATATATTCTGCAACCTAGTCAAAGCTATAATGGGTCAGAAAGGGAGGGCAAGAGGGACAGTGAAGTAGAGACCAATGTACGCTGAATCCTGAACGATTCAAAAAACAAGACTCTAGACTGGCTGACTTTGCCAGGAGAAGAAACGAAGAGCTGAGTACAAGATTTCACGCTGCATTAGAGAAGAAAAGTGATGAACAACCACTACTTAATTTAATGTGGGCCAAAAGCCGTTTTAATGTAGACACATTCTGCATACGTAAACATTTTTAAAGAGTAGAAGAGTCCGAGACTGACTAACCGCCTCTCAACCTTTGATGTATTATTGTTAAACCACAATAAACGATGAGAACCGGATGAAAATAATGCGTCAACGCATTATCCTCCTGGTTCTTGGTTCAAACAGGAAAAAATAAGGTACTGACAACATTAAAACCATTTCACTGGAACATATATTTTTCTTCGAGGTAATGGGCATTTGGTTAAAAAATTTGGTATCTAGATGGCCGACAAAAGATTTTTTTCAGAATATTTTACAGGCAGATCATATGCCCTGTATTCTCTAGTATCATTAAAGTTTATCTGACGAACATAGCGATTAGATTATTATTTTACCCAAACCTGGAGCTGAATGTACATTATTCCTCCCTCCGAACAGCAGACAATATACCAGCGGCCGGGGGTTGCAGCAGGGCGTTCCGGTGCTTTGAGGTTTCGTCGGGAGTACATGAATGTAGCAGTAACACAGAGGCGGCTGTTACGAGGTGTAAGATTATAACTGTACCGTATTTCCGCCGCAACTCAAATAAGCAAAATGTACAAAATGTACAAAATGTACACACAGGGTCGACGAGATCTTTTGAGGGCCTCGAGGCTGATCGGATCCAGGCCCCCTTAACCTTGTTTGGCCAAGATATACATCCTACTTGTACATAAATCAGTACGAAAAAAATTTGCATTTTATGCTACGGTAAACGAGATTGTAAAATAATTTTGTATAAAAGGCTAAAACGACGGGCCCCGGACTCTAGTCCTCACTGCCCCACCTTTTCGTCGACACTGTGTACACAAGAAAAAATTAACGAAGACAAACGCGAACGTTCGGCAAACATGACGTTTTCACGACTTGACGCGATCGACTCCGGCACATCGATCGGTGACGAGAAACACGAAAATGATCGCAACGAGCGCGACATTGAACGGCATATACTTCCGGACAGCGGCGGCGCGAGGGTTTTCCACACGGAACGCGGTAACATTAGTACTATATTTGGCACAGTACGGGTAGTAATCGAAGTAAACGCGTATTCTTATCTGACGGCACTATCGACGAACCGACCAACGGGGGACATTTTCTCGGAATTCCTATTTACGGATATTTTTGTGCCGGTCTCCGCAAAACCCGGATGGATTTTTCATCGAACGCGATCTACTTGTTTTCTCCAAAGACCGTCGAATAACCAACTCGGAGCGATGACGGTACGTGTTTTTTCTCTTTATCTCTTTCTCCGAGTTCCCCGGTACTTGGTTCACCTTAAGGTCCGGGTTTCGAGGCATAAAGGAGTGATGAAATAGAAAGAAAAAATGGCACTACCTACGTGTTTAGAATAATGCATTATTACACGGGCGTGATGAAAAACGTTTCGTTATCGTGTAATAATTGTGCAGGTTCGGGCTTCGTAAAACGTTCTTGTTATTCGGGTTACGTTGATTGTCCGCAAGTACTTTATCGATACGTTTATCAGCGACAATAAAAACGTATACGCGTGTGCGTGTACCAATTAACTGTTTAGTAATAACCAGTTACACAACTGCACTGGATTTTCGGCAATCAAATCAAATTCGGCAAATGGACAACCGGGGCCGGGTTTTAGCACGAGTTTAGGCCCCGATATAATTGACGGCACGCAGTACTACGATACGCGCACATGATCGAAATAAGCCGCGTAGTATTTCAACTGTATTTAACGAGGAATCGCATATGGTTACCGACGCTGATAATACAGTAAAGATTATGAAACGACTAATTGGTTTCTAACTGTTGTTCGTTATTTGACAAATTCTATTTTTATAGTGCAGTGTCACAGCGGCATCAATGCTCGCATGAATTGTACGCACATAGGCGTGCGCACGGGGGGTGCCGCAGTGCATTTTATAAGGAATTTCACTGGGTGACAAAAAATGTTTTTCTCAAAATAGTCGATGTATATGACCATAGTATGATTATAGTATTACACGTTCGTTTCGCATTATTTCGCCCAATCTTTCAAAATACTGGCGACAGAGTATAATCACTGGGCGACATTTGTGTCGCCTAGTTAACTAGTTAAAAATGCACTGGGGTGCCGAGTATGCCCGGGCACCCCTGAAATGTAAACGGGACCCGTAACTTGACTGGTGTTTCTCAAATGTAATCCATTCTAAAATATTTGATAAAAAATTCATATTTCGCTACAGAAAAAAAATAAAACTAAATTTTCTAAACATTCGTTCAAAAACTCATCATCATAATTCAACAGATGCAACTGATTACAAAAGTACAAATCATAAATAATTGAAACTATCTGAGAAAAATATTTGAGATTCAAGGAAAACATATCTGTTGGAACTAATAAGCCACAGTATTAAATAAAAAATTAAAGTTATGTTTATTTAATTATTTATACATTATTAAAAATACCAACATGTTATATTGAAATAAGGCCCAAAAGTATTGTAGATACGTTCTGAAATTCAGGTCTGCGCACGCTCATGTGTACATACGCATATAATATTATCACTGATAATTTATCAGTAAAGAACGAATTTGAATGCAAATTGTATTTTTCTCTGAATGTCCGAAAACATTGCTATCCCAGTACAAAGTTCATTTTATACATCAATGCAATGATAATGTAATTATTATTCTCCATTTTTTCATACTACTTTTTTACTTTTTATTGAATTTGAATGTTTTCAAATCATTTTTACATGTTTTTGAATGATTAAAATTTAATAAAAATTTAGTTAAAATTCATATTTAAACTCATATGAAACACAAGGTAAAATTATAACGAATTTATCTATCTGAATTGTATACTCATTTATTGAAAATAATTTCAGGATAAAAATAATATTATATAATAAAAAAACAAATTTTTTCAATTTTAAAATCACTTTTAAGTGCATTTTCAAGAGAAAATTTAATTTTAAATGCATTAAATCATATTTTTTTAAGACAGTATTTAAATCGTTCTTTAACTATTAGTATAATTATAGCCGATATTTTATTGATAAATATAGACTAAAATTAAACACCCGAACTCCAAACAATTTTCAACACACGATCTACAACAAATTGAAATAAATAAAATACAATTAATTTTTATTCGGTATAATAAATTTGCCGCCCTAGGCTCGGGTCTCACGGGCGGTGACCAAAATCCGGCATTGTAGACAAAGCATCGTTTTCGCAATTCCGCATAGGCTTTTAACGACCTGTACCAAAATGCATACACAATTATAGTGTTAAATTTATAAATTAACTCAAAAGAGAAACTAAAATATAAAAAAGACATTTACTGTTGAAAATAATGTTTATTCATTTGCTTCAAAACACATTTTTGTATTACATTTTTTTTTCTCATTTTCAATGAAAACTATCATTTTAACTATCATATAGTTTATAATAATAATAAATTACAGAAATTCCCATATTTATTATTGTTATTTTTATATATATTTATTGTATTACGTATTGTGATCAATCAGTTGATAAATATTCTTTTTTTTTTTTTGTGTCTAAAATAACAGTTTCCTTGCAATGTTCAGACGCGAGAACGGCCTTTATTCCGTTTTCTCTGTATCGTCAGACGCCGTTAATATCTTATTATTTTATCCCATTCTTTTAGTTTAATTTTACAAAATTAAATTATAACTACTGCAATTGTCTCTTCCGCATGTAGTTTCCACATCTTTTTTGCTTGGTTATAAGAGAAAAAAGAAAAGAAAATGGCCAAATTATGATATCAAATGTGATATATGAAGATTTATGGCGATTTCCAGAAAAAAATTTTTTGTTATTCCAAAATGTCTGTAAAAACATTTCAATAAACTTTTAAAAATCTTATACAATAAATAATCTTTAAATCTTATACCAACTATGTAAAATTTAAATATTTATTTATATTGAGTAAGTAATATATACAATATTTAAAATTAACGTGAAATTATTATCTGATATGTGAATTTAATAAATATTTTATGAATAAATTGTATATTTGTATATTTTCAATACTATAAATCAGAATGGTCCAATCCGCAGCTCGCGAGCCACATATCGTCGTTAAGCGAGCAATACGTCGTATCTCAAAAAAGTAATACGTTCAGGAGAGAATAATATATGTTACCAAATATTTTATTACTGAGTTACGACCTTATTACCATTTAGTTTCTAACATCTTTGAAATTGAATAATAAAAATATTGTATATTAACAAAAGCTGAAATTTTTCCCTCGCTTTTTTTGATGTGTAAATCGCAAAATTGTTTTTTTTTTTTTGAGATACGACGTATTGGCTCGCCCAACCACGATATGGTACTCAAAACCTTTTGTTTTAGCGCCTCTCCATAGGAGACTTATCGTCGCTCGGTTACATTAAACATTTAAAAGTGATTCATCGAGATAAATATTTTTTTTAAAAGTTTAAATGCTAGAAACAACAATATACAGGTTAATACATCATGTTAGAAATAACAATATTCAAATTCATACATCGCCGTTTGCGTGATTATGGAAAAAACCGGACTTACTGTATCTATGCAATGCAATACACCGACTATTGCAGCACATAACGTTTGTTTGTGAGCATATGATCAATGCAATGCCGTAATAATCTAACTATTGCACCACTTATCGATATACACCACACGCTAAGCCCGGGAAAGAGACCGCCTTTTGTGTCGCGCAAATCAGCTCTTTTAAGGTCTTGCTACGACGCCGAGAATGCAGTGAATGATATCGGTTCGACCTGAGCCGTGTTGTTATGTGTGTATGTATTTAAATGAGGCCTTTTATACTCGTCGTGAGACGGCGTACTGTCGAGAGATAAATAAATCGGAAGGCGTTCGTGACATTAGGTTTACCAAGGTCACTCGATTATTCGAAAACCAGGCTAAAAATTCGATTAATAGAGATTTTCGAATAACGTAGTGTTCGAATGAAAATCACCAATTCAAATTGTAAAATACACGAAACACATGTATTTCATGCATGAAATCAAAAATACATGAAAAATGTATTGCATACATACATACATTCTATTTATTATATATTGGTGTTAAAGAATAAATACGTATACTTTACGGGGCCCATATTCAGACTATGTTTTATTCGATTTCAATAACTGTTTACTCATTGCAGAGGTTAAGTTTTGGTAAAATTATACTATTAAAGTCTAGATCTGTAAGGTAAGATAGTAATAAACTACAATTATATTTCATCGCTGTCGTCATTAGTTTGATTACGAGTGCGTTATTATGTACGAGCTTATACATAATAAAGGAGTTTAAATTGTAGAGTGTTTCCCACCGACAAACATTTCGAATTATCGAGGGGACTGAAATACATATATTTTCTTATATATATATATATATATATGTCGCATCCATATCGCGTTATTGCACATTTCGCGAAATGGACAACGTTTGCATCCATTTCGTGAAATGGAATCGTGGTTTCTCCACTTCACGTAATTACATAATATGGATAACATTTCGTGAAATAGATACCTAAACCATCATCGACGGAACTTATTCCGTCATTTGGATGTTCAAATAGCAAAAATTAAAAAAAAAAAACTTTAATTTCTATATATTATAATAGGTACTCGTATATTATTTTCTTAAAAATAATTGTAATTTTTTATATTACGATTATTTTAAAGAAAATGTTTTAAAATTAGGTACTTTAATACAAACTATTATTTTTAAACCAATTATCCAAATGGATACTGAATTACCAAGATCATACTACTAAATTCTTATCTTTACGTCCTCTTGAGTTTAAACGCACATCTGATGTAGCTAATTATTTATTAAAATTTTTCTTATGTTTGGCGCACCAAAAATACTGTAGAGCGATAACGGTAGGGAATTTATTAATTCTATTATCAATGAACTGAAAGAACTTTGGCCAAATTACGTTATTGTTCACGGTCAACCCAAACACCTGCAGAGCCAGGGAAGTATTGAGAGAAGCAATCAGGAAATAGAAAATATGTAAAGAGCTTGGATGAAAGATAATAAAACAAATAAATGGTCAATTGGACTACAATTTGTTCAATTTCAAAAAAATAGTTCTCATCATTGTGTGATTGGTAGGTCACCGTATAAAGCTTTATTTGGGAATGATCAGAAAGTTGGATTATCTACATCCAATTTATCAAAAGAAATTTAAAAAAAATTGGTAACGGAAAAAGACTTCTAAAAAAAAATCTAAAAAGAAGAAATTCAAAGTGAGATCGAAAAAATAACTATTCAATGTAATGTTTGCGGAACAGAATGTTGTATGGAAATGGACCCCGGTGAAGCAATTTTAGGTAATTTATGTAAAGGGAATATAAAAATTAAGGAAGCACGTCATTTAGGAGCTATAGGAATAGAAAAGCAAGCCGAAAAAATGTTACAAGTAAAATAATTTTGATTTTCATATTCACTTAAAATAATTCATTATTTCATTATGCTATAGGATGATCAAAACATCATGATTTTAAGTTGAAGATTGTGTTGTAATTCCGATTCCAAAGGTGGACAGAGGTCCTGCAGACCCAGCTAACATTATTGGCGTAGTGATCGACCAGAAAAATAAACTTAATCGTTTAAGAACATGGCATACTAAAAGGTTGGTAGGGTTCTGGAAAGATGTAACCAGCCATATCAAATTTCATTGACATCGAGCAAATGAATAAGACAATATAAATGTCTTTAAGAGAAATTGTATCTTCTTTAACTGGAGATCAAGGTATTTTAATTGTTATTGTTAAGGCAAATGTTAAACTAAAAAATGTGCTTGTTTTAAAGGTAATTTAAAATGTAATTTTTGTTGCCATGACTCACAAGATTGTCTAAATATATAATATGCATAGTTTATAAGTTTATATAATATATAGTTTTCATTCCAAGCAAACAGCAATAACAACAAAATAATAGTTTGTATTAAAGTACCTAATTGTAAAACATTTTCTTAAAAATAATTGTAATATATGATAATATATAGAAATTAAAGTTTTTTTAATTTTTGATATATGGACATCCAAATGACGGAATAAGTTCCGTCGATGGTGGTTTAGATATCCATTTCACGAAATATTATCCATATTGTATAATTACTTGAAGTGGTATTCATTTCGCGAAACGTACAATAACGCGATATGGATAGATACGACATACCTATATATATAAACAACTTTATTAATATAAATATATCGGACTGCTCACTTTGTGAGTTGCCTTTAATTTTTTCAGCGTTTAGTTCGGTTTATGGAATTTTTCTAATTATGGAGGTTTGAATTATCGAGTGACGACTGTATAAAGTAGTATGTCCTATATATACATATTTAACTAAATTTATATAAATAATCGCACTCGTTTTAATGAGCTCGACATTAAACATTTTTTGATAAGCTAATATAAATAAATATACTATAATACATAATATATATGTATATGACTACAAAATTATAATAAGAATAATAAATATTTATCCCTCCTCCACATAATAGATACAGATACAAATTAAAATATATACAAAAAGAAAAAAAAAATGCAGCCCCCAAAAAATAAAACACTAATTACGCTTACGCTCTTAATACTATTTTTAGTGGTATAACCATTTAATGGCAATTGTGAGGACCCACATTTATGTATGTCTGTAAGACTTCCGCGCAAAAATAAATTCAAACAATTCAATTTTATTTTACCTTTGGTTAGCTTTAGCATATTGACGCAACACTGGTCTGGGCTAGTACTGAACGCCGGACGTCAATCCCTATTAGGGAAACCAGTCAAATACAAAAACATAATTTAAAGTAGCGGCGACCCTTTTTAATAAATTTAGTGCAGCCCGCACTTATACTTAATTTACGTTCTAACATTCAAAATTGAATAGAGTTAATTAAATTAAACAATATATTTTTTGGTTTCGATGAAATGTACAATCATGTGATGTAATATATCTGTCGAGGCCGGAATTATATTATTTTGTAATTTTTTTTTTTTTCATTCAATACAGTCCGACGGAGGTTTGAAATATTAACAAATCATGAAACGTGTAAATTAATGGTCTAAATTTTTTTTTTTTAAATATTTTTGTATAGTTCAAGTTAAAAGAGTATTTCGTATATTACAGAATATTAAAAAATGAATCGATCAATAATATAGATTTTCGATATGCTGTATTGCAGTGGCGCAAATATAATAAGTTACGTGCTCGATAATAGTGATAATGAATTTTGAAAAACGCAGCAAGTTTTGAATGAAAATAATGAAGTGCAAATTATAGACAGTTTTTCTACGGCTATTATAACTGATATGTAGCATGCATAATAATTCGAACATTTTTTGCAGTGCATATAAAAACACTTTAACCTAGCAGTCTCTGTTCGGTGTTCATTGTAGCAGGTACTACTTTACATTAATTCCGCTCGCTCATCTGTGCCGTCGTGTGTGCATCTTTTTCTGTCGTAAATCGCATTGACATAGTTCGCGTTAACGTTTATTGGTGCCAATTCAAACATAAGTATGAATTGTCTTAAATGCTCGGAAAATATTATTACTAACGACGAGATAGTATGTTCGAAATGTAAAATCCGAACTCACTATTACTGTCAAGGTATAAATGAAAATGAATTCACCAGAATGTCAAATAATACAAAAAAAAAATGGGCATGTATTGAATGTAAACACAAATTGACTACAAACAAAGAATCTTATCAAGCTAATAAAGATAAAGTTACCCTAGAAAATCTAGTGGACTCTGTCCAATTTATGAGTAATAAATTCGACAATTTTAACACCACGGTGAATAAAATTTTAGGCGAGATGAAAAAACTTGGTACACAGATTAAAATACTTACTGAAAACAACGAAAAACTTACATCAAAAGTCAACCTTCTTGAAGTGAAAATTGATGATTCAGAGCAAAAATATTTTAATAAGGCTGTTGAAATAGTTGGTATACCTGTAAGTCCTAATGAAGATTGTAAATCCATAATCAAAGAAATATCGCAAAAATTAAACATCAAATGTAATGCGAGAAACGCATACAGAGTATCGACACATCAGAAAAGTGATATGAATATAATAGCTTGGTTGTCTACTAAAGAGGAGAAAAATCAACTCGTATCAGCGAGTAAGAAAAACAAATGTACTGCAAAACAAATACGGGAGATATGGCCATCGACTAGATTCTACGTAAATGATCATTTAACCAAATTCAGAAGAATATTATGGGGAAAATCTAAGACAGTAGCAAGAGAAAAGGGGTTCAAATTTGTATGGACTAAAGACGCCGATATCTTAGTACGTAAAAATGAACATACTAAAGTATATAGAATCAAAAATGAAAAGGACTTGGAAAATCTAAAATAAGCGTTTTCTTATCTGTGTTTCTGTTCATTTCTCTATCGTTAATAAATTTATGTAACCGTCATTACTATAATGAATAAGGAAGATATTAAAATAATATTAATGGAATAATCGACAATTTTGGTAATATAAAGAATAGCATTTATCCAGACATTAATAATCCTGGTTCATTTCTAACTAATTTTAATGACTTTACTATAACCATCTTAATATTAGATCAATTAATAAAAATATTGAACAATTATTAATTATGACAGATAATATTATAAAATGTATCGACTGTATTGTACTAACAGAATGCTGGCTTGAAAGCTGTGTAACTAATCTAAATACTGATAACTTTATTATGTATAAAACTTAGAATAATAACTTTAATCAAAATAGCGGAATAGTTTTATTGGTAGAAATTAAACATCAAATGAATTATATTAACGGAGTATTTATTGAAAATTGTAATTGTCTACAGCTTATTCTGAACTCTAAAGAAACAGCTCGATTAATAGTGGCACCGTGTTAAGTGCATGATAATTACTTTTCAGATTTTAAAATTAAATTAACTGAAATACTATCCAAAATATTGGTAATTAAAGTAATAGTGGTTGGTGATGTTAACATAAATATCGCACAAAAAAAACAACGATACTGTCAAATTTGAATATCTGAACTTAATGATACAACTAAGATATTATAGTTCCATAAATAAACCTACTAGAGAAAATAACACCTGCAGTTCCCTTATTGATCATATATTTATAAAAACATAATACATAATGTATTTAAATAACTTAACTATGTGGAAAACACTTAAAGTGGCTACCTCATATTACAACTATAATACCACGTATTAGAAAATGTTATTATATATTTAAAGAATTACGTAATGTCCTCAATATTAAAAATACAAAAACGATTTATATCTCCATTCCACAAACAATACTTACGTATGGTGTAATAGTATGGGGAACTGCATGTAAGAATGCGTTAGACCATTAAATGTAGCCCATAGAATATTAGTTCGAATAATGTTAAATCATCTTTATAATGAAAATAACCACACAGATGATTTAATTTAAAATCATTAATATATTAAAAATTAGTCAATTATATCAGTGCTTCTCAGCCTGGGGGCCGTGAAATATTTATTTTATTTAAAATATTTTCGGTTATTTTATTATTATAATCATAATATATATATATAAATATATATATAATCAAATGATTAATCATTGTCGATAAAGTGTAATGTTAGATAACTGTTATTAAATAATAATAAAATTGTTATTGCATCGGGAAAGTTTATCTCACATTATGATTATTAGATTAAAGTATTAAACCATAGTCAATGATGATACAAATATGTTATGCGAAAATATGCAAACCCAACCGACACATTTACAATTATCACATTTTTTTATTATTATTATTAACCTAGCCTTTGTTTGAAACCAAATCAACATTATTATTGGATATTTTTGTTTTGCTTTATAGTTATTACCAATTCTTTTTTGTTTATAAATGCTTTAAATTTATACAATTCGAAGATTGTTTCAAAAAAATATTAAAAGACAATTATTTTTGTTACATTTTAATAATTTATTTGTGTGAAATGGTGCATGTAAATTTAGTGTATAATTAAAAAAATAATAATTAATGATTTTGTTTGAGGGGAGCCTTGAGACTATTACATTAAATTTAGGGGGCCCTATAACACAAAAGGTTGAGTAGCACTGAATTATATGAATGGTTAGCTATAATAAAAATTAATAAACAAAAAATTTTAAACCGGGATACACTATATTTACTAGGGATACGAATTCTGGGAATCTAGTGTCTATTAAACCAAACACTATTTCAATGAAACTGTTTTACGTATAAAGAGACATACAATTATTTAATAAACTACTTAGTTATATAAAAGCAATTTATAATGAGTAAATATAAGTATGAGATAAAGAAAAGGTTTAACAAATTATTTCAATAATATCTATTAATTCTTACTAATTTCTATTTCGATTATATAATTATTATTATTATTATTATTATTATTATTATTATTATTATTATTATTATCATTCTGATTATGTGTTTATTTTATTTTTTTTTGTTATAAACTTTATTACCGATTGTTATAGTACTTTATTTGTTTTCTAGTATCATAGTAGAATAAGACTCTCTACTCCCACCTCAAGTATCGCTTACAGAAAGTAGGTATTAACATTATATATTAAACTTATTTTATTTTGTATATGTATATATGTTTGATGTTAAATAAATAAACCGTATATGACACCAGAGTATATGGAATAAAATACTGTTGTCAACGATTTTCTTGGTTGAAAATAAGTCGTTAATCTAATTTCATTAAATAAATAAAATTTTATCCAAGTTAAAGATTTTCATTGAAGTTTTATTATTTTTAATTATACACGTATTTTTATCAGTTTTTAGTTTATGTACAGTGGTGGTTCATCCCAAAGATGTGCCCGTGTGCAAAAGTAAAAAAAGGGACCCCTTCATCTTTTAATTCTATACAATATAAATATAGATACACGAATTCAAATTTAAAGTTAGTATTTTTATTTTAAAATAATGAAATCTTATACGAATCCGAACGTACTATAAATTTTTATTTAAATTTAAATTACATACAAAATAAAATAGAATTACATCAAAATAACGTACAATTATAATTATAGTTCAATCAAAATTTCGTTTTTGTGCTCTTTTTTTCTACAAAATTATTATTTAAGATTCTGAGCGGAGTGAAGAATGTATTGATTTTACAATGATGTGTGTTTTTTTTTTTTTTTCTTTTTTTTTTTTTTTTTGTGTCTGTCGACACGATTTGGGGCAGTAAAAATGCTTCGATTTGCTTATGTAGCAACTTTTCTGAAAGGAAAGTGAATCTATTTGGTACTTTGGGGGGTCAAAAGTAAAAAATTTCCAATATTTTTTAAATGCGACGGGAAAAACCATAAAAAAATTTGGGAAAAACGGGAGTTTTTACGCAAAACCAGTTTTCGACATAATCAAATTTTTTATTTTGCTATAACTCAAAAACTAATCGATGTAAATACTTGAAATTTTCACCAAATGTTAAGATTAGCGTTCTCTATACACCATTAAATTTTCAAAGTATTTTGACTTTTATTGAGCTATTTATAGACAGTTGAAATTTTCAATTTTTTTAAGTTTTTTTTTTTTAAATAACGATAAAATTTTTTTCGCTGCCCAGAAAATCTTGAAAATTTAATACAAGGTTTCTTATAAGTTGTTCCTTAACTGATAAAAAAAAATCTAAAATCGTAAGTCACAACTTTTTTTTATAAGTGCTCAAAGTACCAATTTATACGAAATATGTAAAAATCACGATAATTTGCAAGTTATTTTGTAGATAAAAATTCATAAAATTTTTTCTGTTTATACTTTAGGTTCACTTATAGGCATTTAAAATATTCGATTTTTTTACATTTTTTTTTTTATAATCGGTGATAAAAAAAATTTGGCTCGTACAAAATACTTGAAAATTTAATAGAAGATTCCACAGAAGTAGTTCTTAAAGTCATTCAAAAATTATTAAAATCCATAGGCACAATTTTTTTTTATAAGCGTTTGAATAGCGAATATTGACAAAAAAATACATGTAAAATATAATATAATTTATAATATTCTAGACAGACAAAGATATTGGTTTTTTTTTAAAATGCTCTAACTCAAAAATGAAAAACCGCAACAACTTGAAATTTTCACCAAATCTTTATATTGACGTTCTCTATACATGGTTAAGATTTCAAAGTATTTTGACATATTTTGACTTATTTATAGACAATTTAAATTTTCGATTTTTGTTAAATTTTTGTTTTTAAACATCTATAAAATTTAGTTGGTTGAGCAAAAACTCTTGAAAATTTTATACTAGGTTTATAATAAGTTAAACATATCGTAACTAAAAAATATCGGTGATCGGTTAACTCAATTTTTTTTTATAAGCCCTTAATGCTCAAATTTGTATAAAATGTGTAAAAATCACGATAATTTGCAAGTTATTTTGTAGATAAAAATTCATAAAATTTTTTCTGTTCATACTTAAGGTTCAAAATTTTAACACTAGGTTATCTATGAGCTACTCTTCAAAAATCTTTAAAAAAATTTCTACCGGACTAAGAGGAAAAAATTGTATGACTGTTTGAAATTTAAATATTTACGAAACTGCATAAAATAGCGATTTATTCTCAGACGATTTTAAATATTTGTTATAATTCAAAAAGTATAAGTCGCAGATTTTTGAAATTTCTACCAGCTGTTAAGATTGGTATTTCTTTTATGCAATATTTTTTTCAAAATATTATATTGATTTTTTTGCCACTTATAGTCATTTAAAATATTCGATTTTTTTACATTTTATTTTTATAATCGGTGATAAAAAAAATTTGGCTACTACAAAATACTTGAAAATTTAATCGAAGATTCCACAGAAGTAGTTCTTAATGTCATTCAAAAATTATTAAAATCCATATGCACAATTTTTTTTTATAAGCGTTTGAACATCGAATATTGACATAAAATTACATGTAAAATATAATATAATGTAGAATGTTCTAGACTGACAAACTATATCGCTGTATGCAACTGCCAACCCATCCTAATTGAAAAATATATTTATCGTTTCAAAATAAAATATACTTTTTACAATGTTTATAAATAACAATGTATTATATCCTAGACAAACATATGAACTCCGTTCAGAATCGTTATTCGTATACAATGATATCTATCATTGCATTCAAATTTAACAAATCCATTATAATAATGACCTATCCTATAAGCGAGGTGCACTCCACCCCTAACTGTACAGCAGAGCGAGGCCCATCCGGTTCTTTTTTTTTTTTAATCTTACTGACGTGCTAAGTTGTTTTCAATAAATATAATTCCAAGTTCACTTAATCTTTCTTCACACATTGAACTCCGTAAGTAATTTTTTATCAACTTTAATTTCGAAAATGAACGTCCCGCTGTAGAAACTTTTACAGGAAATGTCAAATATAGCATACATGCTGTAAATATTTCAGAAAATGTTGTTAATATGGGATTCTTTATAACAGATAATTCAGTAATTACTTTTGCTGATGTTCGTTTTGTAATTTCTTCTTTAAAACAAAATCTGAACGATAAAATTAGACTAGTAAGAGCATTAGATAAATCAAAATCATAACATTTTATCAATTTTTAGTTATGGAGTTATACATTTATTCATCTGTTAAATTAATCAACAAATTCGGTTGAATAACTTCAAATATTTTGAATATTTTATTTAAACTGTCAAAATATTTTTTTAATTATTTTATTACATTATCCAACGTTTAATAAAATATATTGATTTTAAAATATTCTTCTGTTGAAGTAAAGCAGTAATCTTGGAAAATTTCATCATAAAATCGTTTTACTCTTCGGTTTCTCTTTTCTATAAATTGTTGTGGTACACCCCATTTTTTTTTCTTGCAATTTCTACTCCTATTACAAAAAAATCACTGTATTTGACCGGTTTTCTTGAAGATTTATTAACGCAGAATTAAGTAAAGAAACTGCTGTGCTCAGTTCTTGTTTAGGAGACTGAAGAACTTTTGATACAAAATTTACAGTTTCCATAATTTTACCGATGAAAATTAAACTAATCATAAATAGAAAATCTTCCATATGAATTTTTAAATAATTTGCTTCGAATATTTTGCTTCTAAAAATTATTTGCGATAAACATTTTAAAATATCAACACAACAATTTTAAATAGCTAATAAATAATCATATCTAGATGATCAACGAGTTGTACATAATGGTTTTAATGTAATTTAAATATCTGATGACTGAAAATTAAAGTAATTTCCAACGTTTAATATGAAAAAATGTACTAGTACAAAGAAAGTTTTTACTTCCGTTGATGAATTCATTGCATCGTTTAGAACTAAATTCAAATTATGTGAAGCACTGCTAATTTTTGTTTAGGTTTTAACTTAGCTTAAACACCTGAATATACACCACTCTTGTTGGCAGCCCTTGATCACGAAATTTTAATAAATTTAAATTTTATTTTGAAGTACAATTAATAATAGACTCTTCTAAACCAACACCTAATTGATCTAAAATGTCTACTAAGCCAATAAATGATTCATTTGTTTCCAATTTTTTAAGATTATAGTCTACCATCTGTACCATCTATACCATCTGAATCTAAAATAATCAAGATGTATCGTATAACTTGACTTAGTTGATCAATCTTACTAATATTTTATAAAAAAAATATGGTGATTAGTTAATACTTAAAATAATTTGTTCTAATATCGCTTGTTAGTAATATACTGTGTAGAATATACTAATAATGTTAGTAATAACTTTGAGGAATAATGGGGGGCCCATTACCTAAGAGCTCGTGGCATTTGCACACATCGCACACATGTATAACATGTCACTGTTTATGTACATTATTCTATTGCATACACGGGCAAGGCATATTTTATTATGATTGTTAAATAATACTGGAAGGATATTTTCAATTTTTTTGGAGAATATTAGCATCATATTTCAGCTATTTTAGAGAATATTATTCCGGGCTCTAGTTATATGCAATAATTTTTATTTATCTAATTTTATTATTCGTATTTATTTTATCGTTTTTACTTTTATTAAATTTAATATTATTATAATAGGTAATATTAAATATTATGATATTATATTATTATATTATATTATAAATTTTATGAACTAAGAATTGTGTGTAACATTATAATTTATTATAATACAGCTATAAGTTAATTTATAATTTATACATTTTTATACTTATTAATCATTACTTTTAAAAATGTATGCGACCCGCAAGTAATGGATGGTTAGGATTGTTAGTCTACAATCTCAGTGTTCAACGTCTGGAGACGCTACAGGGAAACCGTAACACCAAGAATTATAATTTATTCTAATAATGTTAAACTCGTGGTGTCATTAAAAATATCTGTGTTTTTTTTCCATTTATATTTCTTACATACAGTGGCGTATTTTGAAATTTTTTTTTTGGGAGGGGGGGTATCCTGACTCTTGGCAATATTTTTCTTTACAAATATTATCATAGTTTCATCACGAATTCATACTTGATTATAATACATCCTTTTATCAGTTCTAATTTTCTTGTATACAAATCTTAGTACTGCTATTTAAAATTTTAATTATAATAAATTTATGACAGGAATAAAGTATAAATAATTTGACTGAATAAAATAAAACTAATTTTCTGTATTTTATGTATTTAACTAAAAGATATTGTATTGTTTTACTAATAACAATTAAAAAAGTTCAAAATTTTTATTTTAGTTTCAATATATTATGTGTTCAGGGGCCTCAAACTCTTATGATGCCCAGGGCCTCGCAAAACACGGCACTGCTGATTAGTATATGTTTTAACTAATTTTGCAATTTCATAAAACAAAAGACGTTTCTGTGATCATCGATTCATTTATGATTTGTTCTTTTGTAGTCAACAGTAGTATGGTATGTTATCATAATAAGTGTTTGCACGGAAGTGCAGAACATTTTGATTTACTTTTTTTTACTACGAAACATTTTATTTTATACTATAATATTAATTACATTAAATCTGGACGACGTCAGTCAAAATACAAGCCCCTTACTCTTAGATTTAAATTGAAGGAACCCCGCTTACAACACTTCGGAGGGAGGGGTTGTCCGAGTACATCAGGCGCCCTACGTGCGCTCGCCTATGATTACTCTGCGTACAATGCGGCAATATTACTAACGGCTTTGGAGTTGAAGCTACGCTGCGCTGTTACGCAATCGTTGTACAGGTAGGAGAAATTAAATATTCATTCGCAACAAACTATTTGCTGTAGGTACGACGACTGCAGTCAAGTTGAAAATACAGTAAAAAAAAAAAAAAAAAAAAAACCCTATCAAATATTTGCATAACCATTGCAAAGACGACTGTTGACCGCGTAACATCGGTGACAAAATAGACCCATATTTTTATATTTAGACGTGTTACCGAACGCGAACGAATACCAACGAATGCATTCGTTCGCCTTCGCATATGATCGATCGGACAGCGATAAAATTAACGAATTCGTTGTTAGTTTAGACGTAAATCGGCGTTAGTACGCATTCGGCGGGTACGACTTATTTATTGTGTTGTTTCATTTAAATAATATTTCATTGTGTTGTACCGTGCGCAGTATATACTTACTTACCTATTATTTGTGGAATTGATTTATTTTTGTACCATGGAGTGGACAGTAGATATGTAATTAATAGAACTGTATCGTGAAAGACCAATATTGTGGGATCCTACCAATAATTTTTATAAGTTGGGAAAAAATAAATTAGTTGTGTGGAGATGAATTGTATTTACACGTATGTTTTCCAGCGTACATATAATCGTACGCGTTAATTTTGCCGAGAGGGGAAGAAGTACACAAGTGCATGCTAACGTGTCTGCACGGTAAAACGTCGACGAATTTTCCGATAATGTAATCGTGTTTTCAACGATCCGTATCGTAGTCGTTGGCCTATGTTACGGGAGGGATGGGGGGGGGGTAGGAGAAATCCGTCCTGCACTGACCACCACGAGATACGAATTAGAAGTTCGACTCGTTCAAAATTTGAACGGATTAGATCGGACAAGGGTTCGCGGGCCGTTGTCCGACGCGCACAACGGTGTCGTTGAAAACAAAAACAAATATCTCATCGGATCGGGACCTCGGTGCGCAAACGGCTATCAGCGACGTGTGCGCGTATCCGATACGTCGTCGATATAACGTCGTCGTTTGTACGGCGCAGTAGTGTATCCCCATCGCTACTGCCCCACGTACCGTGACTACGACGGGGGAAGTACACCCCCCAACCGACTACCGCAGCGCCTTGTAGCGGTCAACGGCGCGGGACGGCCCCCAACATTTTATCGTACACCGTGGCTTATCCGTTATCACGAAATCAATGTTACTTTAAAGTAAATGCTGCTTTGATAACGGTTCCGTGCCGCATCGTGCACGGCCGACTTTTTTGCGGTTCGTTTTCCGGGACGGTAGCTACTGTTATTTCTCCTACTGTTCGTGTACTGGTGCTTCACGAACCGTCGTGAAATGTGTAGCAGTTTAGTCAAGTTTCGCTACTCTTTTAACACCACTGGTTTTGTAAAAAGTCCGACCTTTGGTACGGCGCTATGGGTCTGAAAGTGTTTTGGAAGTCTGTACGCGGTTGGACAAGTTTGGGAAACCGACGATTTCCGTAAACCCCTTACGGCTGTCCGGACCGAAAATCGAGGACCCGAACTTAGCGCTGGGCTAATAATAATGTGTTCCCTTAAGTCTGTTCGCCCGGATGCTATTAGGTATTCGACTGATAATATATTACACCAACGTCTTACGAAATAATATCTGTGCTCTTCGGCAGGCACACAACTGCGCTAGTCTGCATAGTCTCAACTACTGTTTTTTTTTTTGGGGGAAAATACCTTTTAATTTGTATCTGTATCCATTATGTGGAGGAGATATAAATATTTAGGTGGGCATGACAAATATTTGGGAGGCTTAGTCCCGCACCCCTATTTGCGCGTATAGCTAATATGTCATTTACACATATGCATCTGACGACATTTACGGCCAGCTGAATAATAGTAAAGTGTTTATTTGGTTTGGTTTCACATTTGTTGCTACAATGTAATTAGATTGATGTGTCTTCTTGAAGATGTACGTTGACCGTCCTCTGCTTTTTCTCCAATTTCTTCGGTATCGATGAAATATATACTGCTAAAACACAATATCATATTCATTCTTGGCTTGTAAGCAATGATATTTTTACTGAAAAAAAAAATTATTTTATTACGTGTTGACAGTAAAACTGAATGGCTGTTATAACAACAAGATATTTCATCTAAAATTGTATACTAGAAGATTCAGTTTCATTTAGGTATTAATATTTAAGAATAGTTTTATGATAATTAATAGTTTTGTACAATCTTAGACGCTTAAATATATAAGTAATCAAATTTTTTTTTTCCTGTCAATATTTTATAGGTACTAATATATCTGCATATGATAACACAATTTTATTATATATATAAATTTTATTATTATTTTGCTATCCTTAATAGTATGTTATTTCATACAAGTATAAAATTGAAAAAAAAAACCAAAGTTTAATATTTATTGAAATAAAATATGAATTATTTTGTTTGAATAGTATATAATTAATTTAGAGATTTAACAAATCATTCTAAATTTGAGTAGTTTTCATTTATTAAAAAGACATTATTAGTGTTAAGAAAAAAGTTATTGAAAAGATATTTTAAAAATAATAATGTCATGTAGTCAGTAGGAGGTGTCTAAACATTACATATTTAATGCACAAAGTAAATTAATTAATAATCAACAGGTCATATAAAATAGGCAGTGCTCAAGTCTAATAATTTAATAGTTACTATACATCTAAAAAATAGTGAAATTTGAACTAATTAATTTATTGATACCCATAAGGGGTTAAGATTCAGTAATTTTCAACAGGCATTTAATACGGTAATTTCATATAACAAAAATAACTGAGCCATCGTGGGACGCCTGGCAGATGTAAACATCAAAAAATTTCCTTTTTGTAATAATTTTGAAAATAAATGGTGAATAAGACTTCTAAATTAATGTCAAAAGACTATTTTGTTTCTTATTTACATATGAAGTACTTAAAAAATTTACAAAGACGTACAAAAATATACAAATATAATAATGCAATAACTCTAATCAATATTATCTGTTGCTTCGTCAGTTATTTCTTTGACAGTAGCAGTGGATGCTTCTAATGGTATAATTGCTGGTATCAATGTAATAATTGGACGATGATAACTGAAATATGCAACAAAGTATGTGACATAACGTTATCAAGGTACTTTGTGAATACTCCATCTATAGCAGTTCCATATCTTGCTTCTCTTGGATCGTTATTAATATGCAAACTAAATTTTACTTGAAGGAATGTAATTAATGGTAATGAATTGTCTCTAGCGAAATTGACATTAAAATCTTCTGCTAAAAATAATGGTAATTTATCCAAATTCTCTTTCAAAAGCATCGTTCCTTCGTGATCCTTTCTTTTTGTTTATTTTTATATTTTTATATTCAACGTAATATACAAACAATATATTATACGTTTATAAAGTAATCGGTGGGTACGCCTATAATGCGTGCGTAGAGAGGAAACCACCAAGCTTTGGCGAATTGAGCCGACAAGCTACGAGTGGGGCGTCACCACGCCACAGTCGGTCTCACTACTGTACCGTGCCATAAGATGTTTCACATCAAAAATCAATTATTTAAATGCACATTTTAGTTGAACATTAATATTGGATATATATTTAGTATTAAAAGCAGAAACTCATCTAAACCAAAACGTGATTTAAACGCAGGAGCATCTATCAAACTTTTTATTAACATATGTACATGAATACAACTTCAGAATATTAACGATGAACAGTTAATGGTACAAAACCAATTCAGTTAGAAATATCTGGAGGATATATATTTAATAGGCCCAACCGAACGTATGTATGAAATGAAAGCTTCAAAGATTTATTGGTTTGAAAAAACCACAACAGGTTTCAAAATAATGATCCAAATACTAAAATAAATTTTAACAATTGTTAAGTGCAAAAAAATATTTTAACTATAAATTCAATACAATTTTTTATAAGTACTTTTAGGACTTTAGTGTAATTGCTAACCATGAAATTGATTCACTTCTATAATTTTTTCATCGCATATTTTAAACTTAAAATCCAATAATTATCCAAGTTAATGAAAAAAATATGAATACATTTCATCAGAAAACATTTTTTACATCGTTTATAACTATTAAAAAGTAATGGCAATTAATTTTCATTTAAATGTTAACAATTCAGTAATTATAAATTGTATCGAAAACAATAATTCTAAATTAAAATAACATAAGACACAATTAATAATAAACATACTATTGTATATGATTATAAGAACTGACCATCATCAAAATAATAATAAAAAAAAATAAATAATTATGAATATAAATAAATATAAAATTAATTTTTTTTAGTTTTAGGATATTTAATACATGTATACTTATTATTTTAAAAATAATATTGTATTGGTTTTTGTAGATCAGATTAAAAAAAGATTGCATATTTTTAATAAAGTAATTTTTGTTGGTTACTCTGAAATTCATAAGTGAATTTCACAACCTCAAATATATATATAAATAATTAATTAAATTAAATGAACTCAAAAATATAATTTGACAACAAATAATTGATGTATACATTAATTTATTAGAAACAGAACTTTCTAGGTGGAGGCATAATTGGTATGAATTCGGTGAATTGTTCCTGAGCAAATGCTTCACTATCTACTTGACCATACGTTTCAACTTGCATGAGTATCTTCAATGTAGGAGCTTTTTGTGTTGTTTCTTTATCAATGACAAAACTAAATGCTTCCATTTCAGCTTTTTTGACTTCAGGATTTGCCAAATATCTTTGAGACATATTCCAGTAACTGTTTGGGTCTGCCTGAATGGAGTTTTGAAATGAATTATTATTCATTTTCGATTCTTCACATTTATCAAACGTGGCCAACTAAAACACACAAGGAGTATCAAAATAAAATGTAATATCATACTGTATTCTCTATTGTAATAATGTTATTCTCACCATATCTTTTTGTATGTAATCTTTAAATGATATAATGTCTTCCTTCACTTGTTGTACTTTAAGTAATAATTCGCCAACAGAACGTTTCTAATCAAAAATACAAAATATTTATCGTTGGTATTTCATGTGATATGATTGGTATCAATATATTAATAATAGTCATGTATGGTATTATTATTTGAACAAGATCTTATTTTAAAAATAACAACACATTTTAATTATATCTATTAACTTAAATCATTAAAAGAAATTGAGCTGAAAACATAAGATTAAGTATTAGGTAGTAACAAATATAAATCTTTAGTAGTGGAACTAAATTAATTTTATCAGTTTTTAAGTATCACAATTATGTATACAATATATTATTTATAGAAAATCTAGATTTTATTGTAATGTATTACTGATATAACTGGTATGTTTTTCAGATATTTAATACTAATATTGTAATAATCAATGTACAAATATTAAATTTATCTATATCTTGATTTTTCATCAAAGAAATTAATGATATTTATTGTACAATCAAAACTAAATCATATTGTTGAATTAGGCAAAAATTAAAAATATATTTAGAATTTCAAATATATGAAATAATGTATATATTATACTACATAATACATTGTATAAAAATCATAGTGTTATTTTACAGTGGTTATCCATTAATAAATCGATGACTAGTCTATCATGGAAATGCACTTGATAAATGTTCATTAGTTTGTGCATATAAATATAGATGTACATATTCATAATACAAATAGTTACTATTGTTCCGATCACTTGATTATTTGATAGATCATGTTAATATTATTGATAAACTGAAAAAATTGTTGTAATATTTCATTCATCAATACAAAAACTAAAATATTAAAACAGAATATTTTATATTATGATTTATAAAAAAAAAAATGGCTTTAAATGTGTAGAAAGTTGTTCATATTGGTCAAAATAAAAAAAAAAATCTAACTTAAATATTATTTTTGAAATTTTGTGAATTTATCTTTTTATTCTATATCTATTCAATTTGATTTATTTATCTACCGATTTTAATGGAGACATAAATATTCATAAATATTTATAAACAATTTAATTGTAAATACATATTTATTTATGCTTACATGAATGGAATTAGGATCTCCAACTATATTTTTAAGAGTATAAAAATCACATCTTATTTCTTCAAATGATACATCAGGTAGATTCAAACTACCAACCGGTTGAATAGGGTATGCACTTCCAATGGGTTGGTAACATGTCAATGGCCAGATGTTACTGTTAAGAAGTTGTTTTACATGTGTTTGAAAAGATTTTCTAAAAAATTTAATTCATTAATAATTAATTGACATTTATTAAAAAAAAAATTGTCATTGTTAAATGAAATGCAACTTACATTTCTTTATTGTATTTATTCAGCTTATATTCTTTTTCCTGAATATTATCATGTTTATAGTCAGTTTGATCCTTAGAACTTCTACAAACATTTTAAAATTGCAATTATCTTCAATACATAATTTATATAAAATATATGACTAAATTAACTCAACACATACTTCAGTTTAAACCTTAACTAAATTATACTATAACAAACACATAGTATATGTATAAAAACTAACCAAATTTTAAGACTCCTTGATTGTGGTACCTACTCATATTCATACAATAATTTTTCACTATTTTTCTGTAATAACAGATCATTTAATTTTAATATCTTCTATTTATAATGAAATTGTTATAAATGAACATTAAATTTGACAACACAAAAACTAGTAATAATTTTTATTTATTGATGATTATGGTATAAGATTAATAATCTATAAATATAAAAATGAAGTAAAAATGTATAACAATTCATTTATTGAGAACGGTTGGGCTGATTTGGCTCAATTTTTTTTTAATTGTTCATAATTGCTAGGAGAAGGCTTATATGAAAATTTTTTGGAAAACCCTTTTTTTAAAATTTTTTTTTGACGATTGTTTTTTTGAGTTCCGGAATGTTTTTTTCGAATCGGAAAAGCTACAACAAGCTTTAGCTTATAAAATTGTCCATATGATATAATTAATCGTTAAAATGAGGTCTCCGACCAACACCAAAAAAAAAAAAAATGTATCAACATAATAATTAGTGCGAAAAATATTATTAAAAATTATTATTTAATTATTAACGAATTAAATAAACAGTTTGAGAAGTATAAGAGGTAAAATGTTTAACGGACTACAAAGTGTTCGGGTTCAACTAGTGTTTTATATTATATATTTTAAATTACATAGAGTAAAATCAACAGTCATTGTACACAATCAACGTCCACAAACTGTGAAGGTACTTTTTAACATTGATAATTGATTATAATTAATAAATAAATAAATACTTTATACATAGAAATAAATAAAAGCTTAGCTTAGTGTATAATTATATTTATAAAATACGGCCGGTTTCAAATTGAAAATTCATTGTTAATTTGGCATTTACAAAATCAATAAAAACATGACACAATGTTATTTATTTATTTCTATGTATATACTATTTGGTTATTTATTTATATATTAATTTGTGAGTATTGTGAGTATTAACCATTTAATAATTTCTAATTTAATTTTTTATCAATTTACATTTGGTTATTATTATTAATATAATTTCATGTTTATGTATTAATCTATACAGATTATTTTCTTGCAAACACATAGACTAGTTTTCAATAAATCAAACAGCATACCAATGCCACATTTAATACTATACTTTTAATAAAAAAAGATTTATAGATACCTTTTTTTCCAGAAAAATTTAAAAATATAAAAAATAGTTAATTAGGAGAAAAAGTATTTAGTATTAATGTATAAAAAAAAAAATTAATATTTTTTAATCGTCATATAATTATAATAAAAATGAATTTAAATTGGTTTTAAACTTGAGGAAATATTAATTATTAACAATTTTATTTTGTTGTCAATAAATATTATGTACTTCAAATACAATTACCTATAAGAGTTGGCAAAGTGTTTTTCATTATTAACATTATGATCCTTAACATTTCTTCTGTTGCGATCATAATTGGAATTTATATAACTGTTTCCAGTATTATCATACTCTTTATAATAATTTCTTTCATTATTTTCTTTTTGTATTGAATGTTTGTAATTATCCTTGAAGCTATAACTAGAATGATAGTCACCATCATCATAATTCTTGTGTGAATTATAGTTTTGGCCATCATTTTTTCGGTTATATTTACTCCTGCTGTTATAATCTTTTGATGAATGATAGTTGACAGTATCAGATTGATTGTAATGAACATACTGTTGATCATAACTTCTATCATCACTATAATTATCATAGTCATAATCTCGATTGGCATTTTCTAAAAAAATATAAATAATTATTAATCAAATAAAATTGCTTTTGAAATAGTTTTGCACAATGAATAAACGTTAAGATTAGTTATTTTCCATCAACAAGCTAAGAATCAGTATGGTTATGAAGTAATTCAATAAACGTACAAAAAAAGTAAAAACTATATAATGTTTTAAATATATATGGTTTAAAAATTAATACCTAAAACTATTTTATTTATATTTGAAAATATTTGTGCATAGTATGGCATTTTTAAACCACATTATTATCTTATCATATTATTATCTTAAACTATACAGAGCGAGATATTGAACACTAAACATAATAAAATACACTATACTTCTTGGTCGGTATTCGTCGTAATACTGTTTGTTAGAATGGTCGGAGTGCGGGAAACGACACGAGGTTCCGTATTTACATTGTCCTTTGAGGTAAAACTTGCATATTGAACTGGACATTGTCGAGTCGTCTGCGTAGTAACGGACAACGTGAAAAATGAACCACAGGAATTATTTACGATTAGGAACTGAAAAAGCACGGTGGATACGTTAGTAGAAAAACATCTGAACGCGTACGCGCGAAGCTAATCACACTATGCTCGCGACGGCAGCCGGGCAACGGATTATTTTGATAACAGTGATAAGAACTGCTGATAATTATTCACGTCTGTATGGACATCGATTGTATGGGTTTTGATTTCGATCGAACGGTCACGAATTCCAGTGGCGACCCGAGTCCGAAGTGGCGAAAAAGGGCAGGAGGGACTCTAATCCATTTATCATTCTCAGCATTCCATACAGCCCCATACATTTACTAGGTAATGAATTATAAATAAGTAGGTATATACATTATGAGGTGTTGTTTGTGAACAATGTATTAACTTATTTAAAACAATAAATGATTTACAAGTTTATATATTTTTACAGCACATGAATAGTTTGTGGAGAAAATTGTCCACTAACAATACCTCATAATGTATATATCTATTTATAATTAATCACCCGGTAATTACCAATGTCAATTATAATTTATAATTTATACTTAATATTAGTTAGTTTTGTTTGTAGGACATTGCTTAACACTTAGTGACATTAATTAAATTGCAAAGCCAATTTTTCAAAAATGTTATAGTTCATGATTTTATTTTTAACAACCAATAAAGTGTTTCTGTAAACTTTTCGAAAAAATGTCAAAGTGGACGTTTTTTAAGCTCTGTGAAAGGTAGGAGGACTAAGTCTCCTTGTGTCCCCCTAATTTAAGCCCTGGTGGCGACAGTGGTATAATCATGGGAGAGGCAGTGTTGGCGTCCAAACCCTCTTGGCAATCTTTTTTTTATTTAAATATTTTCTCCTAGATGATCAATCAAATGAATTGGCAACGTTGGCAGATCGTGCATGATGAATTCAAAGAACGTTTCAAATGGTTCAACTTTAATTGGCCTAGAAAATTGTTTTATAATAAAGTATCGCCTATATTTTACCTGATGACATTATGTACAATACGATTTGTCATTCCTATTGATCCCCTCTCCCTCATGACCTATCACTGATGACGTACATCGGCGAGCGCGAATTTGACGGCCGTTGTTCGGCGGATGATGGAAACTACCGGCAGAGACATTATGCATGTCATCTGTCCAGGGGGCCCATCCTAGCCCATTTATACGTATAAAAATTGCAATAACCATTTCTTCTTCTTCTTCTTCATCCACAGCTTGTTGGCTCATTAAGAGCCATCGCTGCCATGCTATCATCAATAACCATTTGCCAATCTAAAATGAAACAATACCAATTATTTATATGTGTATGCAGTGCGCCAAATTATATGGTTATATGAACAATATTGATTTAGGACTATATGGATTATTATATTTTTCATATTGCGATTCGATTTTTTCTTTATTTAACACAATATTAAAATCGAACCGACACTATGTTTTATTTATTTTTCTTATCGGTGCTTTATTGAACTTAATTACTAGTACTGTACTATAATGATATGTATAACTTAGCCAAATAAGTATAAGTAACATAAGTAGTATAAATGCCTAAGATCGATCAGCCCATGGGCCATGTGAAAGCTCTCGAATGCTCCGCGAACGGCATTTTCTTGTCAAGGAACACGAAACAATCGACATTTGGTAGTAGGTTTGCGCCACGGACCAAGATATTATACACATGGGCGTCGTGGAGAGTTGCATTTCCACCTAGTTGGATCAAAAAAAAAAAGTTTGAATAAGGAATAACAAAAAAGTTTCACGTAACCATATGTATTCATTCTATCGACAATCGCAATCCAAGCAACGCCTACGGATTTTTCTATATCTTAGTCCACAGTTTGCTCGCGTAACAAATATCGGTCAGTGAAACAGTTAGACGGTTAATAAGAATCGGAAACGAGAGGAATGAGCGTCAATTGGAAATCACGGTCACAAAGTTCGGTTTACCGGTTGAATCGCTGCCGCAGGTTGTCGATATTACGACCGAAAGTAATTATTACTCAAACGTTCTAATCTATATAATTATTATTATTCGTTCGATTTATTTATAGTATCCAGGCTCGTAGATAGGGGTGGGAGAGTTGAGGTATGGGGTCTGGGTGCGCCCGGCTCTCGTTTATTGGCCTTAGGCCGGCCCACCCATTTTAAATTGAAATGCAACATTTCTACATTAATTTTTAAAATATTAATCACCGTAACAAAAAACAATAAAATTCCGTAATAAACTATTCAATCGTAATTTTTCGAAAATTTTAGTTTCAACAGTGTCTCAGTGGCAACGAAAGTATTTTTCTAGTCATTTGTTTTGGACTATTAAGGTATAGTTTCGTTTATGCAGCCGACTGCAGCGTGGCTGCACGCAGTTGCTGTTGCGTTCGTTTAATCACTTATAATTATTGGCTTTGTTTGTGCAGTTGACTGCAAGTAGTCAAATAAATATTTAGTTATCAACGACTTTCAACGATGAATGACGTCATTAAGATTGTTTTCGTACATATTCTCGAGGAAAAATTTGAATTATGAAACACCTTATTGATGATGAATGTTAATTTAAAAACTAACAGACCAGCCAACTGACATACTGTTAATAATCATTATAAAATTAAATTAAATTTACATTATTAAATAGTGTCAATTTAATTATATTTTATCTGCCATCGCCGAACATATTTATAAAGTTCCAACAATTACTGTGAAGTTTTCTATAACACCAATGGATTCTTTACGACTATATAGATAGCTGAATACAAGTTCGCAAAGTTTTGCACCATCATCTTTTGAAAAAAAAATTTTGTTGTGGGGAAAAAGGAGAAAAAAATGTCGATAAATTATTTCAATCGTTGTGATCGACTGCACAGTACTGGTCATAGGCGTGCGCACGGGTGCAGCACATGCAGCATAGGCTGCATCTGCCATTTCTGAGACGACGGTTTTTAAGGATATAGTTATAGTCTATAAAAGGACTTATGTGTAACTTATTGAAAAAAGTTTTTTTTTTTACATATCGTAGATGTGATAATCTAATAATGATATAATATAAGGTAAATATTAGGTCATATTTATCTATTCTGTAATTAAGTATTATTATTATTAAAAATAATCGTTTACTATCGTATATTCTGTCACAAAGTACAACGAATTATTCGAAATTCGTTTACAACATTAATAAGAGATCTATTATTAGCAGCATGATTTTTGATACTTGATTAATGATAGTATAGATAATCTGTAATAATATTATATTATATAATTGTTTATAATAATTATACTTCAATCAGTTCAATCTATATTCTATAGTAGTAGGTTAGTATTATAGTAAATAACAATAATAGTAATAAATTATATAATCTATACTAATCTAATAACATCAACTTCATAGTGAGTGAAAAAGTAAAAATGAAAAGCGAAAATCCAAAAATAAACAGTTTTTTTAAAAAAAATACCAAAATTCAATACTAATAACAGTAAGCATTTACCTAATATTTTGATAAGAAATTTCTTTTAAAGGTCCATTCACACATGTCTTGGCCGGATCCGGGTTGACATCCATCCAGGAATTGTCAAAAACTATTTTTTTCAGCCCGAACAATTGTGTTTACTGGATAGGTATTACTGTACTAGACTGTGCTAAAATTTACAAGTCCGCGCTCTTGTACATACAGTGTCCAGGTACGTTTTATATACTCGGTGTCCGGATCTCTATAGGCACAGCGTTATTTTATTTTTAATCTAATTTATACCTAATTTATTCTATTTTTATTTTTGTTAATTTGCTATGTTGTGTTTAATAAAACCAAATTTATTAGTGTTTCAGATACCAAATATAGTAATAATTATTGATTTTGACTTTTTTTTATAGTATATTATTATAAATATATTTTATTATGTGTACATACGTCTTGCAAGTCATTTATGAACAATTTTGTGGCCTTCTACCTAAAAAATTTGAAAACCCCTGCTGTATACAGTAATATAGACAATAAATGTAATATATAATGAGTTTCCTAAAAATGTTATCTTCTTAAAACAAAAGGTATCAAGACCGATAAAAATGTGTGCTGCACCTGATCAGAAACTCTGCGCACGCCTATGGTACTGGTCCTACAACCAGTCACCACAGTTGACCGCACGCAACAAGTCGTGTAGGCAAAATAGTTTCTATAAAACCCATACCATAAGTGACGGACGCAGCAGCAACTGCATTTACTGCCCTACTAAACAAAAGTGCCGTAAAAACTAATATATATAAGTTTTGAATAAAATGCAGTTTTGTATTTTTCATTTTATTAAACCTTTATCATTTGTTAGTCTATTTGATTTAGTACAAAACTAGGTGGATATCTTTATAGTTTTTTTATGAGGAATGCAATGAAATATTAATTTATAAGTGTTATTCGCTTATTATACGAATAAAAGTTACTTTTATATTATAACTTAGCAATATAAACTGCTAATACTTTTATTTATGAAGGATAAATGCCGTAATTAAATTTTATGGCATTTTTGATAAAAAATAATTATTCATCAAGAAATGTATTTACTAGAGTAAAATATGCCGTATATACATTTATATAAATTAAGATATGGAAATATGAAATATAATTATTATAAACATGAGTTCTATTACAAATTAATATTATTATTTAAAATATTATTAAAAATAATAGTCTAATAATTATGAATTGGAATATACATTAGTTTTATTACAAATGCATCAATTTGATTGCTAAATTAAAAAAAAAAATAAGTCTAATAAGTTGGAATATTTTCCCAAACTGTTTCCTATTTTGTGGAATAACTAGTCTTAAGTTGTTGAGAATGTCGTGTCTTCAACAGGAATGCCATAAAATCCTTCAATGGTTGAGGTGTAGCCATCCCGGATATTTACATAACACTTTTCTTTAAAAAATCAAGCTCTACATATTCTTCATCAAAATTACATTTTGTGTACAAAATAAATGTATTTCGAACCGCTTTTATAGAAACAAAATATTTTAATAATACACCGTTTAAGGATTTATTTAGTTTTTATTGTGATTTTTAATATATCTATAAATAATAATAATTCATATATTTTACATCTACATATTACCAGTGGCGTACTAACGGGGGGGGGGATACCCCCCCGAAATTAATGGATGATTTAATTTATTATGAGAAAACTAAAATTTCTAGTATCTGTATATTAATTGTACTGCACTTAGGTATAACAAATTATCTGAATTTTCTCAAATTCTGAATTCTGAATTAAAAATATTATTAATAGTACAGCTTGTCAGCTTACATTATCTAATGTGGGTACCTACGAGAATATGAGTATTTTCATGAAGATATTGTAGATATGGACGTGAACGATCGGTGTAATTATTATGACAATCTTTTATCGTCGTCGTAAAACGTATTTTATTTTGTGCGATATGTTAATATATGTTAATATGTTAATCACCTAGTGTGTTAACTACTTTAATCTATTATCGACAATCGTTAACGTCGTTTTCATGAATTACCGAGACAGTGCCTACATGGTTTTTTATCAACCATTGAACTATATTCAGAGGCGGATTTCCCATTAGGCACTGTAGGCAGCTGCCTAAGGCGGCAAATTCTGTAGTGTTTTATTATAAAACATGGAATGTATCAAACATTGGAAAATTATTTAAATTCAAATGGATGTTCAACACTTTTGTCTATATATTTAATATTTAAAGTAGGTATTTTGGAGGGGTATTGTAACTTGTTCACCTATTATAGGGGCGGCAAATTTTTGGTGCCTATAGCCGTAAAAAAAGATAAATCCACCTCTGACTATATTAAACTTATAGTGACAAACAAAACTACAGTTATATACGAATCTGTATCTGTATTTGTATTCATCCCGTTTATTGACATCTAATATGTTAATTAAAAAAATTAACCCTCCCCCCCCCCCCCCCAAAAGTTCAGGTCTAAGTTCGCCACTACATATTACATTATAATATATTGATTTACTTGTAGCTCCATCAGCTTTAATAAGTTATTTTTGTGTTTAAGCGATTGTTCTTCTTGATGATGATAACTATCAGCTGAAATGAATGTATTGCAGCGAAAAAATTTAAAACAATTTAATTTATTATACAGAATAAAAATGATGGCAACACTAATTTTTATTTTGGCTACTATAATTATCTAACCAAATTGTAATAGTATTCACGTCCCGATGATGAGTAAAAAAATTGAAAAAAGTGCTAATTAAATCTTCTTTCTTGCGACCACTTAATCCTTCATGCCACATACAAGGGTGTCGGTGCAGATGCATACCTCTCACTTGCGTACACGGCGATTTTCTTGTCAGTTGAGTACACAATTATCGAAGGTCAAACTACGAGCCAGGGCTTATTCTAAAGTACAATTGGGCTTATTTTGCGTATTTGGAAAAACTTGATACGCACTTGATAATCAATTTTTGCGCAATTGATTTTGATAATTGATTGTTATATTAATAAGATAAAAGCAAATTATAGTTCTTATAGGTATTAATTATAAATTAGAATCCACATTTATCATTGATACTAATCAGTTATAAATTTAACAATTAAAATTATTAGAATTCTTAAGGTCAACTTTTTTGTTTTAGATTCTGAACGGAGTGATGGAATCTATTGGTTTTACAATGATGTGTGTTTTTTTTAATTTTTTTTTTTATTTTTGTGTCTGACGACACCATTTTTGGCAGTAAAAATGCTTCGATTTGTTTATGTAGCAACTTTTCTGAAAGGAAGTGAATCTAGTTGGTACTTTAGGGGGTCAAAAGTAAAAAATTTTCAATATTTTTTAAATGCGACGGGAAAAACCCTAAAAAAATGAGGGAAAAACGGGAGTTTTTACGCAAAACCAGTTTTCGAAAAAAATCAAATTTTTTATTTTGCTATTACTCAAAAACTAATCGATGTAAATACTTGAAATTTTCACCAAATGTTTAGATTAGCGTTCTCTATATACCGTTAAATTTTCAAAGTATTTTGACTTTTATTGAGCTATTTATAGACAATTGAAATTTTCAATTTTTTTAATTTTTTTTATTTTAAAATAACGATTAAATTTTTTTGGCCGGCCAGAAAATCTTGAAAATTTAATACAAGGTTTCTTATAAGTTGTTCCTTAACTGATAAAAAAAATCTAAAATCGTAAGTCACAATTTTTTTTTAGAGGTGCTCAAAGTTCCAATTTATACGAAATATGTAAAAATCGCGAAATTTGCAAGTTATTTTGTAGATAAAAATTCATAAAATTTTTTCTGTTCATACTTAAGGTTCAAAATTTTTACACTAGGTTATCTATAAGCTACTCTTCAAAAATCTTTAAAAAAATTTCTACCGGACTTAGAGGAAAAAATTTTATGACTGTTGAAATTTAAATATTTACGAAATTGCATAAATTTGCGATTTATTCTCAAACGATTTTAAATATTTGTTATAATTCAAAAAATATAAGTCGCAAATTTTTGAAATTTTTACCAGCTGTTAAGATTGGCATTTCCTTTATGACATATTTTTTTCATAATATTATATTGATTTTTAAGCCACTTATAGGCATTTAAAATATTCGATTTTTTTACATTTTTTTTTTTTATAATCGGTGATAAAAAAAATTTGGCTCGTACAAAATACTTGAAAATTTAACAGAAGATTCCACAGAAGTAGTGCTTATTGTCATTCAAAAATTATTTTTTTTTATAAACGTTTGAACAGCGAATATTGACATAAAATTACATGTAAAATATAATATAATTTATAATATTCTAGACTGACAAATGATATTGGTTTTTTTAAAATGCTCTAACTCAAAAACGAAAAACCGCAACAACTTGAAATTTTCACCAAATCTTTATATTGACATTTTCTATACATGGTTAAGTTTTCAAAGTATTTTGACATATTTTGACTTATTTATAGACAGTTTAAATTTTCTATTTTTGTAAAATTTTTTTTTTAAATATCTATCAAATTTAATTGGTAGACCGAAAACTCTTGAAAATTTAATACAAGGTTTATAATAAGTTAAACTTATCGTAACTACAAAATTTTGGAGATGTTGAAATTATTTAATTTATCAATTACATAAATCCATTGTTAATTTTAAAAGTCGCAATCAAGTATCAACGTCAACGTCGTCAACATGTGTAAAATATTAAAATTGATGCTATATGTTAATATAAGGTATTATTATAATAACTACATGCATTATTTTTAAATAATTTAACTATGTTGCTGTATGCAACTGCCAACCCATCCTAATTCAAAAATATATTTATCGTTTTTTAATAACATTTTTTTCTGCTTCCTCTTTCGTTTGCTTATTAAATTTGAGTCTCGAATTTTAATATAAATACCAGTTTTAAAAAGTTTGAAATAAAAACTGAACGTGTGGAGGCCGCTATAGAACTTGCCTGAACGGCCAGGCCTGTTCAGTCAAGTTTTAAACAAAAACTGATCGTGTGTACGCAGCTTAGGAGTTAACACTTATATTGCTTTGCTGAAAAGTCTTTCAACTGGGGTTGATGACGGCGGCAAGGTTGTGTTATAAATAACTGAATAAATGAATTTTATCAAACGATTCCTCGAATTGAGTGGTAATATCAACGAGACTGCAGATAGTACTTACAAGCAATGGTAAAGACATCAACGATAAATGAGAATAGATATTGAAATAAAAACTATTTTTAATAATATTTGTATTACTTATACCACGAACTATACCGATTAGCCAGATTACTGTATAGAACAAATGTAATAATAACGAACAAATATGTCTACTGTCTAGCGCTGTAAATTGGGCTGTAAATTTGAAATATTTCATAACTGAAAATTTCCCGCTTTATGCAAGATTGAAAATATTTTTACGTTTGAGATAGTGACTGTCAAATGTAATTTAATCAGTTGATATTGTATGATGTTTTGATACAATGTTAGGTTTCCCATTTAACGTGGTATAGTCCATCAGCTTCCTATAAATAGGTAGCGACCACAAATATATTTAATATTAATATAAATCTGTGGTAACGACAAAACCAGCACATTATTATTGATAGCAGCTATTTTTATGATAATATTCGTCTAATAAGTAATAAGCAAAGGAGCTAATTTTTATTTTTTATTAAATAAATAAATAAATATATTTATTTATATTTATTTATTATTTATATATAAATACAATTCAATATTGTACACCAATATTGAATTGTGATCTTCATCTATCTTTAAAAATATTTCTAGATCCTGGAATAATATTGTGTGTTTCACAATGTTCACAATAAATTCTATAAATATGTGCTTAACTTTTAAAGTCACTATGTATCAATATATTTTTTTGATGAGAAACTTCTGTAATAATGTGATAGCTGATGAGTAATGGGACTACTAGCAACTCATTTATAAATGCATCTATATTTCTTCAGGGGTTTCAATGACTATTGGTAAGGTTGTATTAAATAATGTATTAGACCAAATCCGGACATCAGTTCCGATTCAGAGGGGGGATTAAAGATAAACAATATTGTTCTTTCATTAATACAATTTTATTTAAATCTATGAATAAAATGTCTACATAAGAGTTATTAGGTTAAATATGTTATAAAATGTGTTAATAAAATTAATAATAATTAAATAATAAATAATAATAGCATAATTAATAATATTAACTAGCTGATCCCGTGCACTTCGTTGCTCGTTAAATATACCAACTCTATATGACTCTAACTTTGTTCAACTCGTTATTTAATATTCGGTGGATGATGTTCTAGATTTATCTTAAGTTTTCTCTCCAGAATAAAAATTCTGATTCACAGCAGTAGATCGCGGACCTAGTGCTGTTTGTACGTACCTTAGTGTATGATTTAAATCTAATAAAGTATTAAAGTTACGGCTGATTCCGTAATGAAATAACGTTTTTTATTTTGTCAAAATAATCGCAATGATATTGGACAGCTTCAAGCTACGTACTCCATCTTGTTATGATAGGTGCAGGAAGTAAATTAAGATCTGGATAGGTACATTTTTTTAATTTTTGAAACACGACTTGGTACTTTAAGAATATTTTTTTAATGGTCGCTATTAAATGATTAACTTTGACATAATTGCATCATTGAATTGTTTTTGAAACGCGATGAAATCCAAAATCCATACGCTAAACATGTGAAATAAACCAGTTTTGGAAAAAATGCTGTCAAATAACTACCGGATTTAACCATATAAGGAGCAAACTTGGGTAGTATTCCGAATACAATATTCGGAATACTGTATTCAGAATACTTTTTAAGTATTTCAAATACTTTTTAAATACTTTTTTTGAAAGTATTCAATAAAGTATTTTGAATACTTATAACGAGTATTCTGAATTCATTATTTCGAATACCTTTTAACATTAAATCATCTCTTTTTTTGTACGATTTTATTACTTCTTCGTTATATCTTGTAGATATAAGCTCTTATCAGATTTGTATTATTGTTGTAAATCATAATCTATAACAATTATATAACATAAAAATGCAATAAAGTAGCATATATGTAGTCCACAATTTCAAATATTTCTCATGATATCTATAATTTTTATAGTATGAAAAACTAGAAGTATTTTAAAAGTATTCGGAATACATTTGAAAAATTCTAAATAATGTATTCGGAATACAATTTGTATAAAGTATTTGAATACATATTCGGAATACTATTTTTTGTAAGTATTCGAATATTTATTCTAAATACTTTTAAAAATTATTTTACCCAAGTCTGATAAGGAGTAGCATCGGTCAAGAATTAAAATAAATTTTCATATTTTACACCGTTAGACCATAATATGAGTAAGTTCAAAGAATCATTAAACAATTTAGAAATGGTTTTATAATTGCATTTTTCTGCACACAATTTAAAATGAAAAATTTAGTAGGCTCAGAACACAGTTTGCCGATCTTTCGGATGGTAATTTCATTCGGAACTTTTAAACGTCTTATCAGAGGAAATTCTTTTAAATAATAATTCGCTATCGATTTCGGTTTAACAACTTTCGGCATTTTAAAAATTAGAAACTAGACGCACCCGAGACTAAGTTGTATATGAGTCTACGATGCAAACTATGCAACGACTATTTGAATACTATTAAAAACGATTGTCATAGCATTACCAATATCGACAATAATGTGACAGTCCATACTAATGCGATAACTAAGTTAATCTAATCTACAATACAGCGGTATGTTAGAAATAAGTACATAAATGCTATTTAAATAACATACAATATTTGGAGGTTGTCAAAAAGGCTACAACACGTTTGGGCACAAAATCAAAACACATTTGGGCAATGTAAAATATATAATGTAAAAATATATACCTTTGTTTAAAATTTATAAAAAATATGTACATACATGCATAATATATGTATACAAATATACATACATATCAAAATAATATAGGTAACATATATAGGTAAGTATATACGATAATAATAAGAGTATTCGGGACGATAATAAATATTATAGTAGAAAGCGTTATTACAGACGTTATCGAAAATATCGAGAAAATCTATTTATCTGTAATTTCCAAAGTTGTATTAATAGTGTAACAAAATGCAATTGGTACCTATCCATATTTCTTTCACCATAAATCCATATCAGACAATCAGTCCGTAGTCGCTTGTCGAGTGTGTAGTGCTAAAGTAGATATTGGTACTAATCATTGGTGAGAAACTTGATTTAATAATTTCACAAAAAAATGATTACAATCGTCCGGCCACTTCTGAAAATATTTTAAATCGACAAAATATAATGTCTACACTTAAACGAAAGGCCATTGATGATGTGTTTACTAAACCAAATAAAATAATCAGAAAAGTGCTTAAAGATCAAACTACTGTTAATATAAGTCATTCAGATGTGCGTTTATTTAGGAAATCTATGTATGAAGCTAGGCAAAAACTAATATTAACTATTCCTAAATCAATAGACGAGGCTAAGCATCAATTGTTTTCAAATCAAAACGATATCATTGCTAATAATAACGAACAATTTTGTTTTATGAAAAATAATGAAAGCATACCAATTTTCTCTTGTTATACAAATTTAGTTATGTTGTGTGAAGTACGTGAAATTTTTGCTGATGGTACTTTTGGTGTACCGTCAATTCATCTTAAGCAATTGATCGCACGATAATTGACCACAAACAATTTATCGCAAGCCAATTTATCGCAATTACAATTTACCGCACGATAATTTATCGCTAACTTAGGTTATTTCAGGGTAATTTTAAGGCGAATAGTATTTATTCATAACATTATTCGATCGTCAACAATCGAATCTTATCTAACATTACAGTCGTACTCAATTTTATCAGTCGGTATTGTTCTCTAATAATCCGATAGTCATATAGATCACCATGAAACGCTACGACAATACTTCAGTACTGACAAAATCGTCAACCGGTATAACATCGTGTAGCTGAACGTACATAGAATATGGCTGTAAAGTACGTATTAAGCAAAAAAAATAAGTATATGCTTATTTATCAAGATTTAATTTTTATATACCTAACAACATTTTTTAAACATTTTTAATCTAAGATGAAAAAATATATATTTAACCATATAATATATATTATGTAACCAGAGTTGTGCCAAATTTATTAAAATTAAATATGTATTCAAATTAAAAATTATTTCTGAAAATGTTATTTTTCGATCAATTGCCGTGCGGTAAATTGTAATTACGATCAATTGGCTTGCGATCAATAATTTGCGGTGAATTGTCGTGCGGTAAATTGTTTACGACCAATTGACGTGTATCCGGTACTTTTACATATTGTCCGTCATATTTTTATCAACTATATACAATCCACATATTACAAAACAATTATTATCTGCCTTTGATTTATTGTTTTTTAAATTCAAAATCAATTGATAATTATAAGGAAATGTGGACATTAATTAAAGAATTTTGTAAAAAATTAATTAACAAAGAAAAACAAATTAACAAAATACATTTTGATTTTGAAAAAAGTGCACATATTGTAATCGAAGAATTGTTTCCAACTGTACAAATTATTGCATGACAATTTCATTTGGGTCAAAGCTGGTATCGTAAAATCCAATCAAATAATTATTTACTTAATCAGTATAAAAATAATACAGAAATAGGGTTATGGCTAAATTTTTTTTTTGGTCTAGCATTCTTACCTCCTGAACAAGTTGATGATGGTTTTGTTGAGCTCATTTCTATAGCTCCTACAGATAATCATACGTTTACTTTAATTTAAGAAAATTATTTTAATAAAGAGTCTCAATTTCCACCAAATATTTGGGCAGAAACTCCCATAAATAATACTAGGACAACCAACGGACCCGAAGCTTTCCATAAACATTTCAATGCACAATTTTACCATCCGCATCCAAACATACACCATGTGGTAGACATTCTAACTAACATTCAGGTAGAAACTGCATTAAAAATAAATAGTATAAAAAAAATCAATTCAATTACACTAGAAAAGATCTTAAAAGGAAATTTTCGATTGATAATTGAAATGATTATGACAAAGGAGACATAACACTAATTGAATACTTAAAAATTATGGGAGATCGTTATCAAGGAAATAATATAATAAAATACATAAATACATAAATAAAATATAAAAATTATAAATATTATAATTACATAATATATTATTTTTTTTTTTTTTATAAAATGTGATACTTCATTATTTTAATTAATATAATATTACTATTTTTATTTAACACGAGTATAAATAACTTACTTATTTTATAACACTGTAGCTATATTATTATTATTTATTTTTACTTATTATTTTTATTTGTACTTCTATTATATTGATTATTTTACAAAATAAATAGTAATTTTCACTTTATAAAACTTGTTACCTATATTATTTTGATATATATATGTATATTTGAATATACATATTTTATATACTTTTTAAACAAAGGTATATACATTTTACATTTTAGTGCTCAAACGTGGTATCTTTTTAGGGATATAGAGTGCCCAAACGTTGTGTGGATTTTGAACACTAAATATGTAAAAATGCCCAAACGTGTTGCACGGGTAAAAAATGTTTGACAAAACTTATAATATTTATCATCGTCAAAAATCGATAAAAAAAAATCAAAAATTACATAAAATATGGAAAAAATATGTAATTTTTTACCATATATGTAAAAATATGTAAAATAAATTTAAGTTTATTTCAATTAGAATGATCTAAATCGTATACATTTTTTAACAGATTGAAAATATTTCATTCCAATAAAATTATGTATTCACATTAAAATCCGTTCCCTATTGATAACATGTAACAACCACAATGAAATTATACATTTTCCAAATAATACAGAAGATAATTTGGAAACTATTAATATAATATATTGCCGTTATTTCAGAAAAAAAGTTGAAATATTAGATAATAACGCTGTAACTTGGATAGAACATGGAAGTATACGAAAACGCCGTAAATATAAACATATTTACGGCGTTTATGCTTAGTAAGTGTAAGATGCGGCGTTTTTACTTAATACTTCTAATTATTTTTGTTACATACGGTGTTTTTAAATAAAAATAATTGAGTTTAAAGCCTATTCATTGTAATTTCAGTGGTATTTTTCCCACAAATATTGTGTAATACTGATGTACCTATCAAATCTAAACCAATTTTTAATTTTTTTTCGAAATACGGCACTTTTGCTAAGCAAGGCAGTATAGTTGTCACTGTTGCAATAGGCTGCAGAAACGATACCATACTTTTATTATTTACATTATCAATTTTAGCCGTAGTTGGTAGGGTATTACATTTAATATTAAAGCATATGCTTATCCTCAATCCTGGTGATAATTAAAGTTTCATGTGTCCGTTCAGTACTTCAATGTTTTTTCACTTTATGTTTGGACAATTTTTTTCGAAAAAACAATGTTAAAAATATTCGATATTGCCTCCATATTCCGTGACTGAATTATCTATTCATAGTTCACGTGATAAATACATTTATAAAAATATATACTATTTTATGTTACTATTTTGACGTAACATAATATTTCAATAGAACAGTCAGGTAATGTGGATAATTAACAACCCATAGTCAAATTGATCAGATCTAGAAATAGAAACGTGAAAAAAATTGATTATTAATCTCTACAACGTAGTAAAAGAAATCCGACATAAAAAATTAAATATTTTAAAATCAAAGATTATTATTATACACAAAATATGTACGATCAAATCTTGACCGATACTTCAAAAAATGTTTTCATAAATAATTTTTTATTTTTATTGGAATATAGTATACTTGTATATTTATAGCGTCCACAGGTTTACCTATTTTTTATAATAACGAAAATCCCGTCACAACAAACATTGAGAAAACACCATAATTCATCAATGTAGACACGTAGAATTATGAATATTAAATTATCTTACACTTATGAATAAATTATTATGTAAATAAAAAGACGAAATATTTGAATATTTTTGTTATTTTTCCAAAATATCTGCACGTTGACTGGATATGTTAATTATTTTTACGCGCGACTGGACACCAAAATCCTTTGTACACTTCAGTATGCAATTTTCTATTGATCGCAATATTTACCGAATATTTATAGAATATCTAAATTTGTGTCGTGTAGCTTAGACTGTGTAGTCGGGAACTTCAAAGCTGATAAGATGCAAAGTGAAAGCTGTGTATTTGTGTATGTGTACTTAAAACTATATACCTATAATATAAAAAAGTATTTAAAATATGGTAATTATTGCAGAATAATATGTCTGTATTTCAGCTGGTACCATAAATAATATTGATAAACATCAATAATAATTCACAGAAATATAAATAATTATGAACTAAGACTAATGTATAAAAAGGTCTTTTTTCTCAACAACATGAATAAATAAAATAAATAAAAAATTACAAAATGGGGTGGTTATAGTATAATATGTTAAATGTTATTATATTATACCAGATAGTACACGAAACGAATAAATCACGCGTCAACAAGTTATAAACAAAATAGTATAACAAAAATATAGCCCTCTTGACTCGGCTAAAATAATAATCTGTAGGCATTAAAACTTTATACGTTATACGTCATTATACGCCATCACGACTTCTAGACAGGATACGCTGTCAACTATAAATGATACAAGCACGCAAGACTACAAAGTTAAAAAATAAATAATAGAAACTGAAAATAAATGTATGCTTAAAAATTGAGTCTCGGAATTCGGTGATTTTCGCAGAAATACAATAAAATAATTTGGCCTTAGGCGTCGTTATACGCAAAAAAAAAAACAATGTATTTATATAAATTTGCTTATGGTGGCACAATACAACTGAAAGTTATAATAATGAAAAAATGACGATGATTCGCGTGGGACAATAAAAGTATAAAAATTCTAATCATGGTGTTATGCACATGCACCGATAGTTCGCACAACACTAAATGACCGGCGCAATCATGGGCAATGAGCCTGTACAATTATTGTGCAATTCACATGCATACGGAAATTATACAACATGTATATAAAATTAAAATAACATCACATTATCATAATTTTAATACGTTATTAATGTGTGAGAATGGACAATGCGATGGAATAGTGGCTATCACGTCACCGCCGATAAATGTATTATAGTTTCGTATGCTGTTTTTGATAAATGTTATCAAGCATAAACAATATGTTGTTAAAAAATATAAATACATTTAAACTAGCTGTACAAAGATGAAAAACTACTACTGAATAATATATGTGTACTTCAATTAAACTGTTGTATAATATAAAAGCTTTCAAATACATAGGTGCCTATAATCATTTATCTTCATCATTTTCTCTTTGAAAACAGTTAAAAATAACATGCATTTGGTAATTTTGAAAGGTACGACGGTTGGGTTTTAAAAATGATTTATACAATGGCTAAACGTGCAAAATTTCATAAGTTATGAATGGAGCATGGATTTTTATGCATTAAAATATCAAAATATGCCGTATAATATGCAGATAATGTAGTCAAAATTGTGAAAATCTGCAAGCAAAACAATCTTTAATTGGGTAGTATGATAACATTTTTATTTAATATTAACAATTATTTTTAATTTATAAATTTACAAGATGATAAAATCTATTATCTATTAAAAGAGTTACATATATTTATAAATAATTTATGTTTGCTTTTTTTACTTAATGAAATATTATTTCATATTTTTTTTTTCTTTTAATTTTTAATTAAGTATGAATTATAATAAAGTTTGAATTTTCTCGGAAAATGAACTAATATGTATCAAGTAATAACAATGTGATTTGAGTATGACTAGTATTAGGTCGTGTGGCATCAAAAACTGAAGTTATATATGAATAAATGTTTTACGCACCATTCGACTTGTTTAATTAGTGATGTAAGTAGCTCAAATGGCAGTGATCAGGGTTATTTGGAAAATACCGACGAGCTACGGAGTGAATATCTATATATATGGTAGACAATGTAAATAATAATCATTAATAAAAAAAATCGTAAAACTTAAACTCATAATTTGGCTATGTACTGCTGGTCAGCTACTGTGTCTAAATTAAATAATTTTCACCCAAACACACACACACACACACACACACACACACACACACACACACACACACACACACATGAACACACACACAATTATAATAAAAATGACGATTGACGCACACAATAAAATAGTATGTAATCCATGGCAATTCGTGCACACACCGTACAATAAAAAAATAGTATCCTTTCGTGATGATTACCGTCGCGAAAGACACAATAATTTTAATGCTGGTATAAGAAATCGCCAGTATGGCTCACAATAATATGTATAGAAAACATTATAATTCGTGTACATAATACAATATTAACAACGATAATGCAATATAACATCGTTTGCACAACCAAAACAAACTACTGCGATCACGAGCGGCAAGTGCACACAAGAATGTATTAAGTCGCTAGCATACATAAAACAGAATCGTAACTATTGCCACCCAGCCGAATTTAATACGCATAACCATTATCCCAATATTAAACTTAAAACTAGAATAAGTCAACAAACCAAACAATTGTACACACTTGAATATATTATATAAAAAATTGTGTAGTGTGTGCGCGTGTATGGGTGTGAGAACCGGGAGGTTATTAATTGCGTCTCACGGTCCGAGTAATTTAACATTGTTTTTACATAAAATTGTACATTCCAAGCTTAATTTTTATTCTTATTTTTTTTTCAGATTTAATACTGTCTGTGACAACAGTTCTACCTGTAGATTTAGAACTTAGCTGAATATATCTTTAACAATTAGGTTTAGTTTAACAAAATAAAAGAAGCGGCGAAACGGTAGTAAAGTAACGATTAAGGTGTATTTTGGCATCTAAATAATATTGTAATTATATTTAATCATAAAATAATAAATTAAATTAAAATGAAAAACTAATAAATGGTTAACACTCTTAAATTAATATATAAATAAATAAAAACTTAGACTGGAGTATTATTATATTTATAAAGTACGATCCGTTTCGAATTAAAAATTCATCATTAGGTATGTATAAAGTTGATAAAATTGCGACTGAATATGAAAAAACTACAAAAATATTTTTTACATCAAATTATATGGTATTATATTGTTGTGTACAACAACATATTATTTTTATATTATACTTTATCAGTCAATATTGTGAAAACTATTTTAAAATAATAAAAATCAAATTACTTTATTATAATGCTTGCTGTTTGCCCTTATTGTCGAACGGGGAACGGTAATATAATATGGTTCTGATAGATATGAGAAATATTAATAGGATTGCAATTCGTCTAACTCCACCCCCCTCCCAAAAAATTGAGCCACAATTCAGATTAGATCTTTTTTCGTAAATATCTTTAGGACGCAACTAGTATGCAGTCTGATAGTCAATCGAAGATGAATATTGATTGTTGACCTATATCTTCGCAACTGGTCTGGCAGGTCAGTGGTAGTGTGGAGGTAATTAAATGCTAATAATAAAAATGATAATATCATATGCGTATCGACTGATATCAATGATACGTTTACGTCCCGATGAATATAACCGTTTAATATGCAGTAATATGCATGAAAAAAAAAACAAAAACATTTGGCTATAGTTTCAAACCATTAACTATTATAATCTTTACGAATGCAAAGATTACAGATAAAATTCTAAAAAATATGCAGTTGCATATAAATCTGTTTTCTATGTATGAATATTGTAAACATTATTTTGTACCCGAGCATCATAGACTAGAAGTTACGTCTGCCATCGTACTTCATCGTTAATTTTGCTAACGCCAACTCCGGGCACAATTTTTCTCTCAGTCCAACGGTTGCCTATTGCTACGTCACCGTTTCTTGTACACCAAATATAATATATAAAGTATATAAATGTATATTCAACGATAGTAATAAATTATTACTATTCGTATCACCTACATGAATCCCCTCCCATACCAATACTATCGTTACTATGAACTCATTAGATATATGCTCAGTACATCATACGCTTTCCATTATTGGTATCCAGCCCGTATCCACGAGGGGTTAAGAGGGGGCACTACCCCCCTAGACCTCATTGTTGCCTACCCAAAAAATCCTTATAAAATAATGTCTCTTTGGTATTATAAAAACTATATAAAAGAAAATTATATATTTAATATGGATATTTTATTTGAGCTTTATCTACAACGTAAGGCATTTAAATCTACATATGAAATGATAACAGCAGTTGAAGTATTTGGATGTACCTCAGCAATTTGTAAATCAATATTTTCCTGTTTAAACCGACTTGAAAATCCTCAAAGGCAATTGATGAAACATAAACGGCTATCCAATTTAGATTTATTGGCGTTTGAGTCCAAACGAACTGAAAATTTTAATTTTGTTGTATTATTAATGAACTTCAAGAAGCAAAAAGATAGAAAACTGTTTTAATTTTAAAACTGGTAAATTGAAAAAATAATATATAATAAATATATTCAAAATTTAATTATGTTCACTTTATTCTAATACTTATTATTTGACTTTAAAGTACTAATTATAAAAATTATAGTAGTATTAATAAACTAAAAATAGCATTAATATTAATTTATTTTTAATGCCCCCCTATACATTTTTTTGCTTCACCTGAAGATTTGGCCTGGATACGGGTCTAATTGGTATACTTACGAGAATATATACTGTTGTGTAGTGGCACAACCAGGGGGGTTTAAGGATTGTGACCCCCGAAATATTTAGGGTTAACCTTACCCCATTTTCTCCACTAAATACCTTTCGAAATTCATTTTTTAAATGTATAAACCCTCGTTCCTAAAAAAAATTCTTAGTTGCACCAATGATGTTGGACTACAAGTGCATCACGATAAGAATTTAATATTATACTTTAACAAGAAACTACTCATACGTATTGATACAAATATATTGTATAAAATGAACGCTTTCCGAATGGTTATATCTAGTTAAATAGATTATGTATAATTTACGATTAAACGCGATAATTTGGTTTTTTTATAAAAAAATTATTTTTATAAAACAAACGAAAATAATTTATGTTCAAAAGTTAACTTAATATCTTAATACAAAATAATTCAATAAAAAGTTATGATTAAAAGTATTGAACAATTTAAAATTTTAATTTGAAATCCAAAAAAAGTGGCTATAAATCATGGGAAGGCTCAAATAAAACATGGAAGGCAAAATTGGTCATAAATGACTAAAAATTATTCAACAAGAAAATGTATATTATGGATGTATAATTATTAAAATTTACAAATTATACAGCATATTGTAGGTAAAATACATTTATTATTTTAATCAATTATAGTTGTACTCGGCAATATTATACGACGAACGTATAAAAATGTATCCTTATTGTACGGTATGTATATATAGTATACAAAATAAATTCCCGTAGTTCGCATATTGTATAATCATTTTTTTATCGTCGCAGATTATATATCGACCTTTAAAAAAAAGGTAAACATGCCGCAGTTGTCATGCAGCCATATAATCGAACAAAATAATTATATATTTATATTTTCTCAACTTTTTGAATAACACAGGTGACATATATTTCGAATGGTTCTTGTAATTTTTCGAAAAATTATGAAAAGGGACATTTTTTAATTCATCTGTCGATTACTTAATGTATTATCCAATTACTTTTTCAACATTTAAGTCACACATTATTCATCAGGTACCTTATCAATTGGACAATAAATAATTATAATCATCCCATAAGTCTTTCACTTTTGTCTTTCACTTTGTTTTTATGATAACCATATTAGAAAAGCTTCTTTTGCACACGCAACTGAATAATTACCGGTATACTGCAACAAACCATAGGTTATCATCTGAATACTAATAATGTTTATACATTGAATAAATTATATGCCTATAATTTTTTTTTTTTAATATTAGCACATCCAGGATTATTATATGAATCCTCTGTCGAATAACACTATCGGTTAATCGGTGTAATTTATAGGTTTCCCTTCTTATGGTCAGTCACGTTACAGGCTACACATTTTTTATGAAGCTATGTGATAGATATAATTATTTTTTGTGCAACCAAACATTTATAAGATATCGTCAATTATAAAAAGATTTCAATGTTTCAAACATGCTGAGAATGATAAAAATGTAATAGGATCTAAATGACCTCAGACCATATTATTGTCTCGAGATCCAAAAGTCCTATTATGGAAATATTTCCTACTGGGATTTTGAATAATTTCTGAAACCTTAATGGCGCGAGATCGGTTTGTTGTAGTGCATCGTTGAGTCCGACACCCTTTGAATTTTATGTCTGGCCCAATTGTTCTAACCGTTGAGTGTACGACTATCTATTTCATAGTCGGCATATAAAATATTAGGAGAAACTTTCTGATGAAATGAATTGCATAAATTTATTATGCCAACGGTCGTTGGTTTATAACTTTCTATTTGTTTATCTAGTAACGCACGAAACACTTAAATAAGTTCAAAATCGTTATTATCAAAACCATGATAAGTAGAAATTTTCAAAACGGTTTCAGCCTAACTAGCTATAAGAAAAGTGCCGTCAAAAAACAATATAATGTGTTTACAGTAGAGGGCACGGAACAATTTTAAATCGCTTTGTATGAGTATTAGCAACAAATCAAAACGGTAGGTAGGAAAATGTTGCTGTAATTACAACGACGACCAGGCCACAGTTATAATATAGTACCATAATGATAATTTCGACATTAAAATAATACCCACGTGTATGTGCACGAATATTTTAGAAAATAATCGCATACAGTTACAGTTCAAAAAACATGTTTTGATGTATAGCGAACAACCTATTACATATTTTAATGTTGTACAAATTACTGGGTGGTTTTCACACATTGATTAACATTGCTCAGGAAAATTCGAGAAACAAATCTTACCGGGTCAGAACGAAACGGATTTTCGTAGTTTTTGAAATAATAACTCAATTTAAATTTTAATTTCTGATTTGTTAATTTTAATTGGTTGTAGAAAAATCCATTATAATATTTTAAATTAATGTTCATATGAAATGATAATTACTCAAATTTAAATTGGATATAACAACAATATATTGGTACAACATTATGAAATGAATTTGTGAAACTATGTTTTAAACATTTCAAAACCAACCGAGATTAATTTCGCAGTTCTTATTCGTATTTTTTACCGTAGTTTGTCGATCGAAATCGGCCGATTTTTACGTCTGGCTTCGAAAGCGTCGAAACGGAATAACAATTTTATCAGAATATAATGGAACTACAGTGGTGTAAAATATGGTAACCGATGAACCGACTAAACGATTCATATTTTACTACCGAAATCTTTCATGTTGCTTTGGTCGTCTTGTTTGATACTCTCGTAGAAAAGAGAAGGGGTGGCCCGACAATTAACGATACAGTTACTCTGTAGGAAGAGAATCTTTGGAAGTAGGTTACGATGTAAATCCGTTACTTGCAGTGGAAGGGTTCAGAATATCTTGGTAAAAGTAGGACGAGACTTATAAACTCACTGGTGTACTGTCGATCAGTTTAGTTGTACCTGTTAACTATACCACGACTCAACCCAGGAAGGCAGTGTGTGATTTACACGTTGATCTCGGCAATTCGTCTCTATAAGATCGCATTCCTTCATAGGTGAGACATTTTATATTCTAATCTTATACACTATTGCATTGGTTTGTGATCGTATTATTCGCCTACAGATATAAAACTGCTTCTATTTGTTTTGCTTCACATTTCCCTAGTACATCAATGGAATTTATATTTTCAGTTACTTTATTTAACCGTGAACACATCTTAGTAGAAAACAATATGGTATCATTAACAATTTTTTTTTTTAAAAACTTTTGATTTCAACGTATGTAGATTCTTTGTTACAATTTATTTCAAACCATTTAAATAATCGAAATTGGTATTAAATATAGTTAACGTATGCAATTTCAAACCATGGGTAACATTATAGTTTGTTATTTCATTGTTTGTTTTAGTATAAGCTATATTGCATCCCAAAATCAAAAATTTATAAAAATTCCTAAAATGTTCATCGCGTCTAATTTCTTATTGAATTTTCTTACATAGACGTTATTCTAGTTTACACCAATGGCAGAAATATAAATGAATTTTAAAGGGACATAGTTGATAGTTTTGTCCGTTATAGACATACCAAAAATAGACTTGTAACTTATAAGTATACTTATAACTTTCATATAAGATACTGCTGTAGTTTGTTAGCCATGCAAGTATAGCCAAGCACGTACATTTTTTATCAATTTAGAATCAACAATAATTTTTAGGAAAAATATAGATATAGATTTAAAAAAAAAATTTTATATTATTAATAAACTATATACATGCTCCAAAAAATAAAATGTTTTTGTTTTTGTGAATATATTTACCTAAACTGTATCTGATATTTGAAAAAAATGTTTTATTATTTTAAGAAACTGTTATATGTTAGCGACAAAGAAAAATCAATGCTTTATAACGTACGTTTGTCCTTTATATGTTATCTATAAGTCATCTAATTTATCCGCTTTATGAGATTTTCTCGGAGTTTTAATGAATATTATTTATTTTAAGTAAATATGTCACGTGATATTAAATAGCAAATCAAATGATTTTATTAAATTATCATTATATTAAAAATACAAAAGATAGATACACAATATAGTATTTGGCTGTGAACATACATTTAACAGGAGTCAAAAGTAATTTAAAATTTGTCTGTTTCGTAATAGCATTATTTAGTAGGTATATATCAAATATACTGAAAAATGTAGTTTTTTAAAAATATATAATAACATTACACCGTGAAAAATGTATGGATGTTTTATTTCAGCAGAATGAAGTATTAAACATTATTTAAAATATTATGTTATCTTTTTTACTTGTTGTTTTTTTTAATAGTTATTTATTGTTCTTAATGCGATATGTTGACTAATATAAACACCTTAATAGTACCGATGCACAGAAGTACGAAATTAGGTTGACGAGTCGTAAGATATTCAATTGTTAATATTTTTTAACAGTTCTATGATTTTTATACATCATACTATTTAAAAAATAATTATTAAATAGTAACAAATATATGTATTCTTTTTTCTTTATACGACAATAACCGGTTGTATTCTATAAGCTATGTGTTCACATCGGAAGGAGGTGGTTTGTTAAAACCTTATTATCTATTTCGGTAATTGTATTTTGATCGTATGAAACCGCCCACTGAGATTTTCTCGGTTACAAACTGCGCCAACCATGTACAAAATAACCTATAAGAAATATATTGTTTTGTCTTTTTGATAAATCATCATAGTATGTTTAAGAATTTCAGATCCAACTGAATTCACAGTATTAGAGTTATTATTTAAAATTTGTACCCAAAATCGATTTTAAATTTTTTTAAGGTTAATTATATTAGATGTTGGTAACAATTTATTTCATAATAATATCTGCGATTCAAACGACAAACTAACACATTTAACCAACGATTGTATTGTATAAAAATACATTGATTGTTGAATACGCAATACCATTAACTTTATTGAGAATAAAATCCTTTCATTTTGATAGTCATTCATATTTTCTTTTTGTCTAAATATCTACTTATTATGCAATTTATTTTTTAAACAGCATCTTATTAAATTAAAAACTAGCATTTATACTACAAATCCAAGATGTTGAAATAAATTAGTAGATTTCTATAGTTTTTAACCATAAATTATTAGTGAACATAATGGAGATTAAAAAAATTCAGTTAATTTTTCTTTTTCGTGATTTTTAATTATTTAATTGATATTATAATCTTTTAACCCTCGACATTTAGATTATACAAAATTATTTTTAACAGTGTTAACAAAGCATTTTAGAAAGTAAATTAAATAATTACAAATAATAAAACAATTATATTACAGAAAAAAACCGTTTTTGTTTGAGAGAAATCTTTAAGTTGAAATGCATTGTAAATTATAGTTCTCAGAATGTAGGTACGAAAGATAGGCTATTATACTGTAGTAGTTTTTCGTAATTCGTATTACAAGTATTAATTATATGTTTCGGTGTTTAATAATCTCATTTTAATTGAAATAGTTTTTAATTCACAGGTATCTGCCGATGATTACACAATGACATAAATTAACTCGACGAGTTAAATTTAATAACATTTCGTTAACTTATCCTAATCCAACAATTCGTTTTAACCCAATGCATCCAGGAGTTATATAAACTGTATATTAATTTAGTACATTTAATTTAAATAACTTATTAGACTTTTCGTAAATGTATACTTAATTTAGTTCTTGGTTTTATAAATCTCGGTATTTAAATAATTATAATTTAAATTAATTTTTAATCTTACTGAACAGATTCTCCGACAGCTTCCTAGATTTTTGTAGAAATTTAATAACATGACATAGATCTCATAAAATAAGTACATTTTTGTGTACTCGTATTATAATGGAAAAAAGGATTTTCGAAATAATTTTATAATTTTTTTTATAATATAACTGATTTTATGAATATTTTTCAATTGTTAAATATCATAGCGATACACAATTTCATTATTTTTTTGTTGTGTGACTGCATAAACATTTATGAATTCTGAACATGTAGTAGTGTAATTTTAATTATTAAAAATTCTTTTTATACTTATTCGTGAGATTATTAACCATAATATATTAATTTTAATAATTTTGTATTGATTTTATACTAGAAAATTAATAGTTTGTCCAACTTTTGTAAATATAATTAACATGTTAATTATTAAGAATGAACAGTGGCATTTTTTAATCATTATTTAAATTAAAACCAAGAACGCATCACAAAATAATATATTTTTGCTCATATTTCATTTGCTACCTACCTTTTACGACTAAAAGTATTAATTTTACAATAGTTCTAATAAAAATGTAATTATAATTAAATTAAATTACTTTTTCCATCAATTCATCGTTTAAATGTAGGGTTATCATCAATAACATCTTCTTTTATTGTCAATCAGTTATATTTCAATACGCATTCAATATTTTTAGTTATTTAACATAGACGCATATTTAATATCTGCTAATAACGAATATTTCTAATGTGAACATCTACAACGCAATATATCATATATGTATTTTTAAATTAAAAAATGGTAATATACTCAGAATCATACCCACGAATGGGTTCACTCAGAATATATTTACGTATAAAGTAAAAACCGCCGTAATAATTTATTTAATGACTATTTGCCTCTAGGGATATTTTAATGTAGAAAAAAAAATATATACATATATATGTGATTACATTTCCTTGCGATGACCTGCTAACTATAGAAGTGTCTATGTATGCTTATCAAAAATAATAATCCGTAAAGAAATTTCGTCAATTGGTATATTATATTATATTCATTGTGTACACGCCAATGGAATGCTGTCTTGGCTTCTTCGCGGTGAAGGGCACAAGGTTTGTACGTGTTTATGGCCTCATAGGTCAGGTTCGAGTTAGAACTAACGATACGTCATGTAAGCGATTTTCATACAGAGTTAATTTATTGTCGTATAATTTAATCAAATTACAATATTTAAAAAATAAATATAGTTTTAACCGTTAAAATAATTTAGTGTCCAGTAAAATAATAAAATTAACTGTAATTGAAACAAAATAGAAATTAAAAAGTTTGAGTTACTTCTGATGAGGTATTTTATAATTAATATATAATTAATTAATTAATTATATATTTATAGTATATGTTGAAATATGTTCATCCAAATATTGATCACAAAGATCGAACTTTAAAACTCTTCGCTAGTAAAAAATTAACATACTAGGATTTTTATACAAATTAAATGCACAATTTCCATTTTTTTAATTATCAATTGATTATAATGCATTCTAGGACCTAATGTAGTTTAAAATTGAACATTTTTTTTGTACTTTTTATTGATAATTTAAATTTTCTAACTTACTACTGTTACTCTTCATACTACTGTTGAACTCTTAAAAATAAACTATATAGTAATATGTCTTTTAGTCCTAGGATATATTAAAAATATATATTAATTATAATAACATTAAATAAACATATACCTACCTGTATTAGACATATAAAACAATCGGTTTGCATTTTAATTTTTCAATCATTTTAAATTGATTTTAATTAATTACTTTGCAGTGTATGTTTTTAGACAATAAATTTAAACTGTTAAAGATACTTAACCAAACTCATAGTCCAATACACTTATAGTTAGACTCATAAGATTTCACTCTAAAAATTGATTTTCTAAGTTATACATTTTACAAAGCATTAATAATTTGTTGTGATATTTTTTTTTTTTTACTGTCTCATAAATGCGTATTAGTCATATTGTGCATCGTAAGTCTCATATATACTTATAATTGTCTATTTTTATTGTTAGATCCTAGTTTCGATAGTGGTAGATCTTTGTTGATAATCTGTGTTTAAATCATCGTTTTCAATAAACGTTTCCTAGTGATAGTACAAATTATATTAATGGTAATTTTTACTATGTTTTCTTATAAGTGTGGTATTATTTATAAGCTTTTTAGTTTTAGATAAGCGAAGTGAATTGATAGAGAAGATAATTTGTTTAAAGTGTATATGTTTCAAAATTCAAAACTTGCTGAATAATTACTATTATATCTTTGAATTTTTTATAATAATTTTTTGTTGCACAAGTTAAAATATTGTGTTAACTCTTTTCGTATATTTACTTATATTTATTTTTTAAATTCCCTAAATAAATAGTTATACATATTTTGAGATTTAAAAATAGTTGACGCTCTTAGATATTTTAAAATGAAGAGTTTATAAAAAAAAAAACAAGATCAAAAGCTTAAATTAGTACTATGAATACAATCAAAATAATTATACCATTCAATTTATCTTAAAGTACATTAAGTATAAAGAGTAGTATTAAGTAGTAAATAAATTGTTTGAAACTCACTTTTTAGTGTTTAAAACATGCTTTTAATCAATTATTTCTAATGAAATGTTATCAAACAAAGACAATTATAATTTAAATTATCTTAGATTTGACTGATCATAAAATATTTTTAGCTTTCTATGGTGAATTATTTTATTTAAACGAATTTCATGATTGGAAAATATTCCTCCTATCATGATTTATTTTTTTAATTGTTTTTGTACTCAAAAGAAACAATTAAGTATTATGATTGACGTGAAGTTAAATATTTATCTTTATATTTAGAAATAATAATTATGTGTATCATAAACTCTTGTTCACATACAATTAATTCAATAGAAATGTAATTTAAAATTAAATATGTATATCTATGCCAAATTATTCAAATCAAAAGTTCAATACATAACATAAAGAATAACCTACCTATCTGTTGAACCTCTATCAACTTAGAAAATAGATAGAAAAAATAATTTAAGTGATGTCATTATTTAACTTTTAAATGTCAATAAAATAATTTGTTTTGAAATCACATTAAGAATTTTTTATCTTAAAAAAAAAAAAAAAAAAAATAAAAAAAAAAAAATAATTAAAAAAAAAAAAATATGTTTTTAAACTTTTGTCGAAGAATTATAATCAATTTTAGCCTGGTTAAATGCATGTAAAACCTCGTATGTATTTAAAATTGTACCACGGAATTAAATTTTTTAAACGATATGTATTTATTATTAGTATATTATACTTGTCAAATTTGCATTGGAGAAAACCCCAAAAGAAAAAAACGATTCTAAATTTAAATATTGCAATAAAAAATCAACGATTTTCAAAACTAGCATGTTTTTATGACCAATAGGATTAACTGTTTTATGTAGGTTAATAATGATTTCACATGCACAGTGATAAATTTAACATTAAAGTATAGCGTTTGATTAATTTATGTGAAAATGTTAATTTAGGTATAGTATCAAAAAAATAGATGATATTTAATGTTATTTTTAATACGTTGCCAACAGTTTATTCACGATTTCATGTTACTGCCAAACAGTATAAAATCTATTAAATGTTCCAACACTAAGTTTAATGTATGCGAATTATTCAATCTATGAACATAGGATCTAAGATAGCTGGCCGTAATTTTAAGTACAATGGATAGAGATTTAAACGATTTCATTAGAAATTTTAGAAATCAGCTAACAAATCAGTTTTTTTTTTTGTTTTTTTTTTTTATACTGAGTGTAGGACTGTTTGTATATATTGTTAACATTTCACTGTAATAATTATTATATTAAACATGACCTGATCATACGTATATTATATCACACATGTTTTAACTCTAAAAACATTGTTAATCAGACAAATCCTTTAAATTATAAGGTTTATTATATGTGTAAGGTATTTCATAATTTAAAAAACAATTCAAATTTTATCACGAATTTTTTATTTTAATTACTTGGAAATACCGTTATTTATCGTTGACTATAAATATGAAGAATACTTTATTCATATTATGGACTTGTTGATTTTGTGAATGAATAGAGCTATTCTAGAATCGTATGTCTTTTCATTTGGTAGTGTTAATATCTTTAGTATAGCTACAGAAAAGTCCTTGATAGATGTGAAATCTAGAAATATCAGGGGAAGAACGAAAAAAAGATAAAGTCGTAAAAAATGTTGTGGTATAAAAAAATGTTAAGCATAAGTTAAATGGACAGAGTAACCAATTTAGAGGTACTGAAAATAATAATAGAAGGGAAGTATTATGGAAAAACATAGATAGAGAACGAAGCGAATGTATAGGCGATATAATGTGACACGAAAAACTACTAAAACTGATTATAGAAGGAGACATAAAGGAAAAGAATTATAGAGGAAAACCAAGATTAAAATATATTCAACAAATAATAAAATATCATGAATATAACTCGTATGTAAAAATGAAAAGGAAAGCGGATAATAGAAAAGGATAAAATATAGCTGCAAATAAATCCACAGATTGAAATCATAGAGAAAGAATATCTCTAAGTGTTAATATGAAAGACTAATATATTGATGTGAAAATATAAACATTTTAATTTAAGTGTTTTTCGATAAGTAAAAAATGTATGATTTCTGTAAGAGTAATATATCAAGTATTTTATTATTAGTTTAAAATATCTTAAGTGCTTTAGAATTCTAAATAACTAAATTGTTGTTTTATACTCATAAATTCAGACAATGCAGAGCAAAGGTTTGGATTTAATTTGAAAATGTTGAATTTAGTATAAAATTGGTTTGTTTTTATTGCGCTGATCCCACGGTTTTTTTTTGATACCCAAGTGTATATTTATAGCAAACTAACATCATAATTGAATTACTAAAACTTGAGTGTTGAAGAAAATTAAATTCTCAATTTAATTTATACAAATTTAATTACACAAGTACAAATTACAGTAAGATATCGAGTCCATGATGATTAAATTATACTTGGAAATAACTGTGGCTAGTAGGTATATGTTGATCGTACTAAATACTTAAGTACATTAAAGTACATAAAAGCATGAATTTTATTTTAATTTTATTTTATGTCACTTTTTTTTTTTTTTTGAACCGACCGCAATGGATGAACAGCTTTCCCAATACTTCCCTATAAATAGGCCACTTACAATCTAATAACTAGACCATCGTGTGTTCAATCAAAAATAAAAATATTATTTTAATTTTTAATTACTTGATTTAATTAAATGTATCATATGTTTAGGTATTATTTTTTGATTAATTATAAAGTTGTGTAGGTACAAGTATGGTAAGAATTTAAGATGATATATTTGCATATTGCATTATACTCGTAATACATACATTACTTTTAATATAGTACATACTAATATTGCATATCAATATTTCCTTAACCTGTATAAGATTCTTATACAAAAACATCAAGTTTTGCAACATTAAGTTACTTATTTTATGAAAAGTTATGTATACGACTAATGAACTTGTAAGCATTCATCGAAAAATATGTGAAGAAATAGTATGAATGAAAAATAAAATAAAAACTTTGTTAAATATTGTATTTTTCAGTTTCCTTCGATTGAAAGGAAACTAGTAGACATCGTACATTATATACTATAACTACAATATATACGTAAAGTTTTGACCTAATGATATTCTGTATACAAATAAATATTACTGTAGTGTTACGGACTAAAATAGTATAGTAGTAGAAACAAAACGTTGAACAGTCAAATATTTACTTTTCGTTGTGGTCTATACGAGTACATAATTTTTTTTTTTTTTTTTAACAGTCACGTTGTCTTTTTAAACATAAAAAATAAAATTCCTTTTACACACATTTATTTGTCAACAATTAATAATTTGTTGTCGTATGACATATCAATGACTATACCTCTTAATTTTCCCAGTGAAATATTTTCAAAGTGTAATATGCATATGTCAAACCTCAGTACTCAGAAATTCGAGGTTCTACTAAAATGGTATTTTGGGCATTATTCAACAATGGTCATTTTTTTAATGTCTTAATCGTGGTGGCTACATGTGGATACTTACAAACACTTGATACAGAAAAAGTGATAATACTGATCAGCTATAACGATGTTGGTATAAAATGTAGTAATCTATGTGGTTCATTTCAAGAAAAACATTTTGTTTGATGTAGGGGACTCGATGTTACGATGTTATGATTACAGACTTGTAATTTTTTTTTTTTTCACAAGTGATCACTTGTTGCAGTACACGACTTAATAATTGTTTTAGAAAGAAATAACAAAACATAGCTAATCATGAACGAACAATGTAAGTGTGTTTTTCGCGTAACAGTAATAGCATTACTTGTCCTGTAATATATATACTTCATACAATAACTACAAATAATGATTATTGCAAGTGAAAGATGATGAAAATACATAACAAAAAAAAAAAACACTTTCACTGATCATTTTTTTGTATTAATGCTATTGTACTGTTGTTGTATAAAAAAAGATTATATTAAACAAAAACTTTGTAAAGCTGAAACATTTTTTTTAAGGGTTGCATTGTTTTATAATACAGATTGAATAAAGAATGATAATTTTTCTTTAATTACCATTTAATATACATATATAATATATATGTACATATTATGTTCATAACCCGTAATTTTTACATTAAATGTATATGTTATATGAATTGAGTGAGTCAACTCCCAATAAAATTAAAAAACAACAAATTAAAATAATTTACTTGTAAATAAAAAAAATGTATATTATTTAGAATTTTGCAAACAACGATTGTTTTATATTTGTCATGAACAAAATAAATATCTACAACAACAAAGCTTACTCAAACTTTAAAAAAAATGTGTACTATATTCATTGCAAATTCTTTTCGGTTGAATTTAATTTATTAAGACATAGAATCATAGAATAGATTAAAACAGAATGGAAACTGATTAGTTAATACACAGGCAATTAAGTCAACCCAAAAATATGATCTGCCTTATTAGTGTAGACCTAAAATTTAATATGAAATATTTTAAATACAATAAATAAACTGGTATACAATATTTATTAATTGCATTTTAGATTACATTATATTTGATGTTTGATCATTAATCTTTAATGAAAAAGATTTCACTTTTCAAAATTGGACAAAAAAATTATATTTAAAATTTTATTAACTTTTAACTTGCTCATTTAAATAATCATAGTTTAAAAGCTCATATAAAAATACAAAAATTTATGTTAAAAATAAATTTGTCCAGTGGCGGCTTATGCAATGGTACACAGCAGCACGTGAACCATTCAATTATGTACAGAATTATTAAATTCCTGTAGTAAATTAGAATTGATTATTATTTACATAGTCTGTAATTAAATAAAATATTCATAAAAAAAAAAGGTTATACAGCTTTTCGTAATGAGTATTAACGGAGCATAATCAATGTGTACACCGGACTTATTTTAATCGCTCCACGTATCAAGTCGATCGTGAAAATAAAAATAATGTGTTTATGTTTCATACATAAAAAGTTATTTTTTTCTAATTTATTTTTATTTTACTGCAACGAAGAGTTTATAGAGCTTAAAAAAAATAAATGTAAATTTAATAACAAAATTAATAATTTTTTATCCGCCTACATAGGTATCTTACGAATTAATTGTACACCACCTTATGTAAACCTCAGTAACCATCACTTGCCAATTATAGTTGCTGTTATTTTGTATCATTTAGAAAATAATATCATTTAATTAATTAAAACCATTGGAGCAACGAAGTCAATTATCTTTATTTTTTAAATATTTAAAATGTATAGGGGCTCCGTATTTTTTTCTATAAAAAATATAATTAAAAAGAAATTGTTTATTTTAGTCTGACTACAGTTTATGTAATAACAGACATTGATCGACTATATATACTTTTTATGTGCAATCTACATACACCTTAATTTTAAAAAATTGCGTTTTTAATCTATTTTAGTTTATCAGTGTACCAACATTTATTTTTCCGCAATAATTGAAATAAATAGTAAAAAAAAGCGTGAAAAATACCATAAAAATTACCAGTAAACAGAATACGTCTTTAGTCGGCAAATTATATTTACTGACCAGCCATTCAATTTTTTTAGTTTGGTTACAAAACAAAATATTACATTTTATGGTTTGTTGACAAATTCTTGATAAACAGTGTATGTAAATAATACGGAAATAATATTACAATTTTTATTCTATCTGTGACAACTATCAAGCCCTTTCAAGATAGCTGACTAAAATGTGTGAGGCCAAAAGTTTCCGTTCTGCTTTAATCTATCCTGTGATGAAATTACGGATCATTGTTACAATGCATGATAAGATATTGAATGAAATGTTATATCAATCGTTAAAATACCAAAACTTGAACTTCATTATTTCATGAAAGAAAATATTCTTTATATTCCGAGGTTCCAATTCAATAGAAAGTTAGATATTTTATCATTCAATACAAGATAGTAAATATTCAACTGTGTACTTCGTATACACACACACACACACACACACACACACACACACACACACATATACATATATACTCGCATTTTCTCTTACAAGGATCATTATCATTTATTTATAAGAGAAACGTATATTGCCGATGGTATAAGTATGTATCTTAATCAACGTCAAACATAGCAAAGAGAAATCAACGACGAATTGAGGTACCTACTAATTATTATTATTACCCGAAACTAGTATAGTTTTCACGATCAGTTCCGAGAATTTATATATATATATTAGGAAGAAAACGTTTAACTATAAATCGATAATTTTCAACTTGATATAAGATATAAGATATAATAATACGGTTTCGTTTGTAGCGCATACACGCGGAAAATATCTACCTACATATCACACGCTCTTTAATCGGTCACATTCCAATTAGATGGTTTCTGTGTCAGTAAGCCAAACCGTTAGGAATTTATATACATATATACACATACATACGTACACGTTATGTACCTACCACATTTTTTATTTGTTTTTTTATCCTTCGCAACTTGCGTACCGTCGCGTACAATATCCGTAGTGCATTCGTTGCGACTGGTTTTACTCGTTGAACTCCCGCGTGTGTGCACATTCTATTTGCGGGACATCCGCGTCATTATTCATTTGGATTCGTTCGTGTACGCACTCGTACGAACGGACGACGCGCGTAAACAACGAACGATGAACGCGCGCCCGACGGATCATGACAATTCGTGTTGAGATTGAACCCTCGAGTCACGACGGGTCATCACGGGACGTTACCGCATCGACGTCGGATTACGTGAATTCGCAGTGGAAACCGTTTTACAACGACCGGGATCGGAACGGAGTAAAAAAATAACGCTCGGTGCACTGTGTACGTTACCTACTGCTCGTCGGTGGAAACGGCGGCGCGCGCGGTCGTGAAACGTTTTCTACTCCATGCTTTCTTCGGTAATCGAATAGTTTTCGTTGTCGCTCGGAAGCCGTGTTAGGTACCTACCGGACGGTACGTTATCCAGGATCGACCGCGTTTTTCTATTTCGATTCGTAATCATAGTCGTGCAAATTATCGTGTCGGTATTCGATTGTTTTCGTTTTTTCCACGCAAACGTAAGCGAAAAAAACACACCCGATGGGGGGGGGGGGGGGTGAAGGGGTATGATCGAAATCGGCGGCAACGCGATCAACGCCAGAAAAGCCATCCCGTCACCCCGAACCGAACAGCCACGTGTAGCACGCGCGATAAAAGTTATTCGCTCTCAGCCGAAGAAATGTAAAACGATCGTGCCGTTGCGTTTTTCAGCACTTTGTACATTTTCAAAACGCCTCGTTATTGTTTTTGTTTCATTGCATCGTCCGCAATCAAAATAAATTTTACCATTACGCATCGGGACACTGGTTGGACAGTTAACGTATAAAAAATGATATGTGTAAGAATACCAAGGCGGAAGTAATCAGCAACAGCTTCGTGTTCTCCGAAAAAATAATCCTCGTCCAACCCCATTGTATTGGTTAATCGTCACGACGATTAGGTCATAAAATCAATTGTAATTATATTAATTTCTATTCAATTGTACTATTGAATAATTTTGTATTGGTTATAATTTTTAGAAAATAATATGTAATAATTATATGTATACAATTGATAACAAAAACCGTCTTTATAACATTTTTTTTTCTCAACAATAATCCAATTAGTTTTTCATGATATATGTATACGATATGATTGTTGGACAATTCTGTTATGCAATATCGATTTATTTTGATTTAAATTGAAAATACCGAAAATGCAGTTTGATAAAAATGTGTAAGTACATTAAAATAGATAGGAATAAAGTAATCATTTCCAAATGTTAATTTAATAATTTTCAGTCGTCTGATATTGTTCATATAATACGTGAAATCAACACAGGGTATACTACATGTGTGTTTGATAGAATACGTATTCTGTTCCCTTTATTCATTACTTATTTATTATTGTGTTACTTTTGATTCACAAATATTTGTTAAATTATATTTTTGTATGATATGCAACAATACAGCATTATCAGCATTATTACTGTTGTGATATGAAATCGCCAGGGTTTTTTTTTCTGTAACTTAATTCAGTTGAAATTAAATTTTCCTTTTTTAATTGAATTTACGTAATTAACTTTAGTAAAATTAACTTAATTGTTTCTAATCATGTAGTATAGGTTTAAATACAAAAAAAAAAAATCGTATACATGTATAATTTCTGCTACAATTATTCTGGAGAAATGCATTGCTGTGTGACCAATTGATCTTTCCGTGACCTTTCTGTGAAATTGTTTACAAGTCCGCAATAATGAAATAAAAATATCGTATTCATTTTAAAACAGTTTCTTTATTATTCATGTATACACAAAATATATACAGATTACAAATACTAGAAGATAGTCTTATACGATTCATATATAAATATTTATGCATTTTAGACGATGTCATATTATTATAATTAATATTATATGTAAATTGTTATTATTATTATAATAAATATTTACTGTAATATTTATAGACGCACATGGTACGTAGGAATAGTATTTGTATTTGAAATGTATTTGTTTATAAAAAAAATATTATAAATATATCGTTAAAAAATAACTTATTTACTTGAGAATTAAATAAATAATGTTTACAATCGGAACTCGATTAAAAATTATAACGTACAACTGGAAATGCAATTATTAAAGAATCTTTCAAAATTAAAACGTTTTATTTGTAAATCGGTAGAAACCCAATACTTATATATCCTTGAAATATTAGAAAAGTATCCAAAACCGTTCAAACTCAAATGGTCGGTTGAAAAAAAAACTGAGAAACTTTGGTATTCACAACAAAAGCAACGAAAACAGAATCAAAATAACCTTACGGAGAATCGAATATTTTTTATCCGATTTTAATAAATTTGAAATTTATAGTACTAATTAAGGTACACTAATAAATTAATATTAATTTGTTTTATTTGTGGAGTATATACGGAATAATTGTTTTATTTTTTCAAGGAATGAAATAATGTATTGTATAATGTAACTATTATTTCGTACGCGTTTCAATGTTTTCATTTGAAATATGTTCACAAATGAACAAAAAAAATAAAAATGTTATCCTAAATTTAATTTATGGTGAAGAATAGAAATACTGGTAATTTTAAATGTATCGTAACCAAAAACTGTTAAGCCATGCAGAAAGCAGTATGAAGTATAATATATGTATAATATATAATATAATATATATCGATATCATACATTAGTTAGTAAAAAATATATTTTTTATCATTTATTACTGGATCATAAAACTTTATATTGTATTGATCTTAATGTCATTCTTTCTTTACAGATTAAGATGATTAAAGAAATACTTCTGTTCGTCTTTGGTTTGACGATAGTTGTAGCGCAAAGAAGATTAGCATTGCCCGACCCACGTAGCTGTTCGAGCAGTAAGTTATTACCGTATATAAACAAATAAAAAATAAACAAAATGTGATCGCGATAACTATATTTATAAAATAATGAGTGCAAACTAAAACAAAAAGATGTTATGGTTTTCGAAAGTCGCAGGGTTTCTGCAAATTCAGTTTGGCTATATATTGTTTAATAGGTATCATAAGAAGATATTGAAATAATTATAATATCAATCAATCTAAGTGCAATCTGATGAAAGTTTCAGCTAATGATGTCTTTCGTACATTATTTTCAAGTTTACTAGTTAATAATTCAACAACGGTTGTTCTATATTTACTATTTGTCTTATAATTTCGTGTATTTTATTTTATTAAGAGTAAATATGAAAAGACGTAAAAAAAAAAAAAAAATTATAAAACTCGTTGAACAATTTTATTATTATTTTTATTTTCTTAGTATTTTTTAGTATTTTTTGTACGATTTTACCAACAAGTACAGTGTTGTAGAATAATTATAAAATTCAGTTTTTTTTTTTATGCATTGGAGCACTGTATGCGTAGGAAAAAATAGAATATTATGTCGGAATACTGAAGCGTATATGAAGGTTTTCATAATAAATAATATATATATTTTTTTAATAACTTTTTTTGGAAACGAGACATGTCCAGGACTAGCTGTATTAGACTTTTGAAAAAGGTCATTTGAATTCACAGTTACAATATTTTCCAAAAATTACTTTGCCCATAGTAACCCATTGCATATTGTACATGATTTAAGTAAGAAAAATTACTTTTTATTTATATCTTTTGATCAATTTGAAATTAATTAAACTAATAAAATATTTTTCGAATAGTTAAAACAATATACAGTTAGATATGTGTATAGAGTGGTTGTTGGGATTATAAAGTGTGAACATTCTCTGATATATACTCTATATACGACTCTGATAAATACACGTTTGATAAATTAATCGCATTACCCCATAACAATATTATAGGTTTTGTTTAAAACCCCGTTTGAATTAAACTAATATTTAATTGTGTTTGGTGTATTTGTAATTGCTATCTCAACAATACAGAACAGGAAGTTGTTAATTATGGTTCTTAAAAACACGTTTTTCCTCAGGAATTCGTCATGCCACGTACCGAGATGCCCGTGGAGTTACGCATTCATACTTCTTCAGTTGGGAACACGCTCCTACAAAAAGTTTAGAGGTGGATTGGTTGGACGCCAGAAACATTTGCCGAAGACATTGTATGGATGCAGTGAGCTTAGAGACTCCACAAGAGAACGAGTTCGTCAAACAAAGAATATCTAGAGGTAAAACATCAATAACTGAATATTGGGCTCATTCTGGGTAGAGAAAAATCATATTTTTCCACTTCCTTTTGGTATTCTTCATCAGAAAGATTCACTGAATCTTCCTTCTACACCGTAATATATATATTTTCTTTCGACCAATGCACGTACAACATCGTGACAATTGTTTCTTAATTATGTTTTTCCGTAAATGGATTCTTTGGATTATTACACTCCTGAATGGTTGTGGACAATTATTATTATTTTTATTGTTAAATGAAACTATTCAAATATAAATAAATACAAAAATCCAATATTTGAATGATTTTAAATTTTAAAGGAAATATCAGATACATTTGGACATCAGGACGAAAATGTAACTTTAACGGATGCGATCGTCCAGATTTAGTGCCCGCCAATGTTAACGGTTGGTTCTGGTCTGGTTCTGGAGCGAAAATTGGACCGACTACTCAACGTAATTCCGGTGATTGGAGTAGTACTGGAGGCTTTGGTCAACCACAACCAGACAACAGAGAAGCACCACAAGTACGTACATTAACATTGTTTAGTTCAGTATAACTATTTAGGTATTTTATATAGAATATTTACAGTCGATGCTATCAAACAATTCAAGTCATTCAATTCAACATAGGTTTTTCAACGATTTTCATGTTTATAAAATTCTAAGTATTTCGTATTAAATATATTCCGAGGAAAAAGCGAATGTCTGCTCAATAGAGATGTTTTTTAACAATTTTTTTTATTTTTACTTAATTGCTAAAGTTTGATAGTTAAACTTCAGCCACGCTTGTTAAAACAGATATTTCTGAAATAACTCCTTCAAATTGTTTAAAATTAGCTATAGTATTGCAATAAGTCATCAAAATTAGAAAAACAATATTTAATGCAATTAGATCCTAGTTGCATAATCATTGCATGCGACATCGTATTCTATACCCAACTAATGCAAGGTGCAAACACATCAAATAATTCCAGTTATAATTTTACGAATAATGTTACAGTTGGTAGGCTTAAAAAATATCTAATGTTATTTTTTCACACGATAAATATATAATAATAAATTGTGTATTATTTATAGGGCAACGATGAGTCATGTTTAGCTATATTGAATAACTTCTATCAAGACGGAGTGAAATGGCACGACGTTGCATGTCACCATTTGAAACCATTTGTGTGCGAAGATAGTGATGAACTTTTAAACTTTGTACGTTCTCGCAATCAAGGAATTCGTCTTTAAGAAGCAATGTTTATTATTTTGTATTTAAATTATGTTTTGCACTCCGTGTGCATGACATAATGTATTCACTAAAAACAAATATGCACTCTTCAAAGCCCTAAATATTTATTTAAATTTTTATTCTGATAAACTATTTGTTTCCTGTTTTTGACGATTGTATTATTTTTACTATCAATTTTTATATTTTATATTTAATTTTAAGTTCGAATAAAGAATTTTTTTATATTTTATATAAAATTAAATAACAAAAATATTGTTTTTTGTATGATTTGATCACAGTTACAATGATGTAACTAACCATGTTAAGCTATTTTAAATTTAAATTATTCGACTCACTTTAACGTTTGCTTAATCGTTACCGTTATAATTGCATGCAAGCTAAAATTGACAATTCTTTAACTGTATTGAATTATTTTTCTCTGGATCCAATCTATCAATTATACTCCCGACAAAACAAAAATTTTAAACAATTTAAAAAATTAATGTAGGTACACTAATTACTTTTACATAACTTTTAAAATATATAATAATACATTCGTGACAAATATAATAGTGGAAATACGCAGAGAAAAATATATAGTACTATCTACTTATGTATCATTAACAAAATTGTTTTGAGTAATTTTGAATCGTGAAAAGTCAACGTTACAGTTACAAATAATCTTCTAGTAGAATTATTGCTCGAAATCATTTTGTATAGGTACGTTGAACTACTTTGGTCAGCCAGTGAGGTTGAAGGAGTCATAGTTAATGATTAATATGGTTATTTTCAATTCAATTTTAAAATAACAGTTAGATTGTGGGTTCTATAAATAGTCTTATCGATACGGTTAACTCGTAAATCTATTATGGTAACGTTTCCGAAACTAGGCTTTGTGTTTGCTATTACCTTTAGAGCCATGGGAGAAAAGAAATGGGAAATGGCTGTAAAATGTAGAATTTGATTTACTTAAAACGATTCATGCAATACGTGTTACTGAGTTAATCATTATATAAGATTTGCCATACAAAAAAAAAATCAGAATTTTTTCTTTTGTCCGGTAAAATAAAATATTACATGATCAAAACAGTAATTACGTTAAAAAAATAAAAATGTTTTTCAATTTGATAGAAGAGTATGCAAAGCTCTGATTAGTGATAAAAGGATTAGGAAACGAACAAAAATGGCTGAAAAACGCATTACTATGGCGTAATGTTCTTAAGTTTTACGAAATAATATTTTGTAAGAATGATTGATGAACATTTGATAATTATTTCATGAATGATAAAATGTCACTATATTACGTTGAAATCTAAAGTGCGTTAAATTATGATAATAAAAAGGATAATTAATTTCCAACGATAAAAAATGCGATACATATTAATGCAACTATTATAAAGAACTTTATGACCACCATAGTCAACAGGCAGGGTAATAATAAGTATTTGAATATTATTACTCCTATTTGGGGAAAAAATAATAAATAGTGTTCAAATATTGATAATATTAGATTTTTTCATAAACCTAGATCAAGGGATCTAAATAAAAATGTTCAAATCTAAAACCTTCACGGAAACAATAATGTGCAAAAAATTGTCTGCAGGTCGATTGCGTCCATTTGTAATGTATTTATTGCTGGTGTATTTCAATAGTTATACGAAAAAAATATACTTTTACTTTTGGGGTTATCCAATTAATTATTATAATACCTATACTTTTATAATTTATTTTTTCCCGTCCACGTTTATTTATATATTTCCGACCGATCCTGAATTTCATTTGCAACCAACTCTAATAGTATAACTCGGGATGGTAAAATATTTTAAAAATATTATGATGATATTAAAATATTTTTGGTGAAAATAAAATATGTAATATAGCGTTTATATTTATATACCAACAGTTTAAAAACAAACAAATGTACAATACTGAAATGCGTAAACGCATATAGTGAATAAATATTATATCGGAGGTCGTTTGTTTTTGACATTTTATGTCTTTTCTTTGGCACATAGAATCGAAAAGCGTTACCGAAAAAGCGCTACATATCATTCCTTAGCAACCGTCTCCTAGCAACATTCTAATATTTATATATTTTTATAATATTTATAATATAATATATAAGATTATAATATAATATTATACATATACAGTATATAGTTATAAAATAAAAAAAATTGTATACTAATATTACTAATAGCAATCGTTTCTTTATTTTTCATAAATTACCCTATAAATATAATCTATATATGTATAGTTATGTGCTACATATGATGACAAGGACGGCAAAGACATAAAATGTGGTACTTCATTGTAGACTCGTATGCAATATGGAATTTTTTTTATTTGATTTAATGGGCAACCATCATACACCACGTCTATAGTGTATTGCGTTTTACATATTTTAGTTGTGATGAACGTTTGGTTGCCTATTATACAGCAGTATTTGCCGATCCGGCTTTTCTGCCTCGTAACAAATAGGCACCCTATGTACTTAGATCAGATAGGTTTGTTCACAGCAGTCATCGAGGACGGAGCTTTGTGTTTCTTAACAGTGTTTTAAAAAGAAAAAAAAAACGATCCTGTTTCAACAGGCGTTACGTCGGTAAATTAATGGACCCGGTTATTCATACCGAGAAGCGGACATTAACATGCTTGGTCGGGGATTCCGGCCGGTGTGCGGCACAAGTAATCTGTTACTATAGTCATCAATTCTTGGTCGTTCGAACGTTGTGGTCAGAAGTAGTCACCAACTACCGTGTAAACGTATCGTGCGTATTTCTATTGGTGTCTCCATTGTTATTCTTACGAGATAGTTACATTTCTCCCGGATTCTCGAAAAGTGTCGTTTGTCCCGAATCACCTTCTGCTACTGACGTATTTTGATTTGTATCGTGCGGCAAATAGGAGGTCTGCCCGTGGAGCAGTCTATTTTGGGATTACGGGGGGGAGGGGGGTAAAATAATTCAAAAAATAAAAATAAAATGTTGCTCTCGTACCTACTGGGTACCTATTAATCCTATTAATTACAAATTTTACTCTAAAAACAAAAACATATAACAATAGTAAATATAATTTAAAGCACAACGGGTACTTACAAATTCTATGAGAATCAAAACGTTGGTGCAAATTTTGTAGACGTTTTTACGGGTGCGCTACAGCAACACCTGTATCTTAATTATAAATACTAATTATTTTTGAAGGTAGGCACATCGACTTTTAGGTACCTTGGTTTGAAATATAAAACGATTGGAATTTTACTTTATTTCACGATGAACATTAAGTAATGACGACGTATTCAGTTGATAATAACTAATATTATCTACATTGGCATTGACACCGTGGCGTGTACACATGGTGCCATTGGCGCCCACAGGTATTTCACGAACCAGTGCAGTTATAATTATAGGGCCCCCCAAATTTATTTTGGTTTACATCCGTATGACCATATTAATTTGATTGAAATAATTTTGTTCCACATAAATTTTCAAATGCGCGTTTACCGTAAATGAATTTAAAAATATTGCGAATTTCTAAAGAATCTAAAGATCCAGATGAATAGTTATGCATTTATGGTGTTTGCTCCAGAGATCAGAGTGGGGCCCCCGAATGTATGTGGGCCCCGGGACCCACGATAAATCAGTGCCATTGCACCATTTGGTACCCTACGTGGGCGCCATTCCATGGTGCGCACATATGCTACCACGTAGATCCAGACTGTCGTGTATCACGATACTCTACGAGTGTCGAGTAGACATTGCGGTTTAAAGTGTAGAATGTGTAATATCAAGCAATATGACGCGTTGAGTGTTGTCAGTACCGCGGTTTCGTAATATTGGTACACCCGTTCCCAATGGTTGGTATGTTATAACACTATAGTGAAGTAAATCTATAATTAATGTTAAGATATCGGCGTTAAATTTACAGTAAACAAATGAAAATAACACGTCTGAAGACTTTTGGAACGTTTCAGCAACACCTGATATAAAAATTTGTCCACGCCTATGAGCATACTGCATACAGTACACGTACGCAGTACGACAATCGGTTTGCAACAGTATATATTCATATTAACATTAACGTTTTCATTAAATCGTACCTACCTAACACTGTAAATCACGCAATATAAATCTATTGATGTATGCTTATTAATATATAAACAAACAGTTTGTATGTAGAAATGAACAAACAAAAGTTTAGCTTGAAGTGATATTATATTTGTGAAGTACGACCAGTTTTGAATTAAAAATGGATCATCAAGTATGTACAAAGTTAACAAAATTACTGCATATGAAAAAATAAAATCGCAATTGAATATGTTAAATAAAAGAAAGAAGACGTATATAAAGAAAAATTATTCATTTTACATAGAGATAATTCATTTTAACAGGAGAGATTATTTAAAATGAGTTTTTACTAAACATAGATATGTTAAGAAATAAAATACTTTGATTATTATTATTTATCATTATCCAAGATGTATTGACATAAGATATTATTTTTAAAATTGGTTTGTACACAAAGTATTATTAAAATTATATTTCTTTGTTTCGTTGTATTACTCTTCTAAAACTGAATCAACGTTTATGTTATCTTGGATACTTAATATTTTTAAGTTTATATTGATATCAAAATGTTTATTATGGTAATTTTTTATACCAGAATTTTCATAAAAAGAAGCATTTTTTGTGAAGTTCTAGTTCTATTATTTATAGTTTGATTAAATTATTATCAGTTTTAAAAGCGATTTTTATACTTCAATAATTATAATATTATTTGGTGAATTACTTTTTATTTTTTATTTTATTCTTTTATGAATTTATTTAATAAAATTAAATTTAAAATATTCTTATGAGCTAAGTATATTATACATAATATTGAGTTCCTGTTATTAAATATGTTTATTTAATAAACGTGTTCAAGCCTATAAAATATTGAATTAAAAATTATTTTATTTGAGAACATGTCCGATTAGAAATATATCGTATTATAGAATTAGTTTGGGTTTCCTGTAAATATTAAACTTAAGTTTTTTATCTATTATGGAAACTGTAAGATCTAAAAAATATAATTTAATTGTTATTTGTATTTCAAGTGTATATTCAAAGTTTTTTTCAACCTTTAACTAAATTTTCCGCTTGTATATTTGATCCTCTAGTTAAAATGAAAGGTCATCAACATATCTATAATATTTTTAATATATATATATGACTTGTATACATTATTGTAAATAATATTATTAATGATTATATTTATTGATCGAATAATTTATTGTATTTGATTTGTAATGAATTTATTACTTTGTATAAGCTTATTTTTTTAAATATTTACTGTTTCGTTTTTAGGAACAAATGTATGTACATTTTTGACGTCAAGAGAAATTATTTTGTATCCTGGTTCAATATTCATTTTTATAATTTTTTCAACGAAATCATTATCAATATTCTTTTTTATTTAATTTCTTATAAGCTAGTCTAAATATTTAGTAAGGTTATATGTGATGGAGCAGTTTTTAAGTTAATTAATGGACGGATCAGATTATTTTATTTATATAATTTTATGAATGGATGTATGTATTCAGCCATTATTTTGGAATTTATTTTCAGTTAATTAATTTGTTTCTTGCAAATTATTGTTAGGTTCTATTTTACATTTATTATTAATATTATTATTATTTAAAAAATCTAAAAAAATTGTATGAATTTCATTTTACGCTACTCCTTTCGCCCAAAAATGACCTTCCCTTTTTTGCCTACGTCCTATTTTCAACCAAATATGAAAAAACAGTTTTCTCTTTTGCCCAAAAATAATTGCATTCTTTTCACCCATGGTTTCACGTTTTACATTTTGGAAACTACTGTCTCAAAATTAATAATTTTTAAAAAACCATATAATAATCAAATAAACAAATTGGAAAATATATAATTATTAATAATAATTAACATTACATTGGTAATACATACGACATATCTACAAAATTTATGTACAGATTTATTATTTAAATATGAGTATATTATATTTAGATACTTATATCTTTTTTTACACAATAATAAAATAAATGATATAATAATCTAGACGTGTAAAGGATGACAATAGAATTGAATTTATTTCCTGGAACTATTTCAAAATTATTGGTTTTTGATTTATTCACTCTGCTCGTATTATTAAAAATTGCATTTTGTAGTTTAACTGAATTATTTGATTTGGATTTATTTTGTAACTTTTACTAGTGTTGTTTGTTAAGTTTTATTTTGTTTGATTTTGATTATGAAATTGTAAATAATTTATAACTTATTTTATCTATTTATAATTTATAGTAGAACTTGACAGAAAACCATTTTATTAATATTTTAAATGTACAAACCGATTTTAAAAGTAATATTTTATACTTGTATATTTTAGATAATAATAATTAATTATAACTAAATTATTTATGTTTCTTAACATATCTATGTTTAATAAAAACTAATCTTTTAAATAATAATAATTTAAATAATCTCTCATTTTAAAATTAATTATCTCTGTGTAAACAGAATAATTTTTTTCAATGTATGTATTCCTTCTTTTATTTTTCATATTCAATTCCGATTTTATTTTTTTATATTCAGTCGCAATTTTACTAACTTTATATATACCTACTTGATGATACATTTTTTATTTAATTCGAAATCGGCCGCAACAAACATAATAGTACTCCAGGCTAAGTTTTTATTTATTTATTTTTACATACAAACTATTTGTTTATTTATTTATATATTAATTTACAAGTATTAATAATTTTTAATTTTAATTTTAATATATATATGCTTAAATGTCATGTATGAAAATCAATTATCGAGTATCGTATAATTGCTCTCCCCTATCAAATTAAGAATTAGTTGCTCTAACTAGTGAACTTTAGAACATCTTGTTACACAAGCTTCCAAGTTATTTTTGTTATATCTATGCAAAACGGTATCGATTACGGTAGAAACTGACCAAATGACTGTATATTGTTTTTGGGTAACGATTACCCTACAATTAAATTAATAAAGTTGTCGAACTATGTACGATTATGTTTTGTGTTACACGTAAAGTAAAATTTGTTTATAATTATTATTTATTTTTCAATAATCTAATTTGTTTTATTTATTGCATATCATGTACATTTTTCCTTCAATTGAGCTCACCACTAGTTTTATAAATATATTTTTAATGTATTAAATACAAATAATAATACGTAGATAGAGACTTATTACCACAGCAAAATTTGTTGAAACATTTAATGTTCTTTTTTGAGTGAAAAAATTATCAACTCAACAACATGTCTTTAAAATTCGTCAATAAATTCCTCATTTATAATTGCTTGTGTAGATACGCATTAAGAAAACATAATAATATGCTTACGGAAGATAGGAATAGCACTCTGGTTTTGAAAACAATAATAATAATTTCAATCAAGTATGTGAATATATAGAAATGACTACAAATCGTACATCTTGATTAGTATCTGAGACAACTTGTAAAGGTATTTGTATAAAAGTTTATATTGTCAATTGGCTGCTAAAAAAGTTGCCTATTCAAAAACCCCTTAAAACTCAAAACCTTAGCAAACCGATATTATATATTACCTATTATTTACGCTCTTTTCCTTCGAAATATTCGATAGAAAGTTATTTTTTTTTTAAGTCCTATTTCTCTTTACTTAAAATGTTTATTGCATCACTATCATGAAAGTAAAGAATTATTTATTTTAAAGAATGTCTGAAAAAAATATTTTGTCTCAGACTGTGTGGGTATAATATATTATATAATAATTTTATGAATAAATGAAAATATTTTGAATTAATACAAATATTCAATACAATACTATCTATAATAAGTTTTATATCAATATTTTTATAAATTTATTTGATCAATTTATTTTATAACTGCGCAAATGTTATTATTTTATCTAATGTAGTTCTGTATGGTAAATTGATTTTTTAAATGTTATAAAAATTATCGAAGGTAACAATTCGTTGGGGAATTTCTGAAATTCATTATTTGAAAATATAATTTTCAAACTATTGTGTATATTGTTAATTCAAAAAATATACGTTTAGTTTAATGATGAAACGTATTCCGAAGAAAAAAATAAACCTAATGATAAGTATACATATCCTAATTCTCATTAATACGAGAACTTGAAAGATTATTACAGATTCTTAATCGTAAAAAAAAGCCAAAATGTGTTTTGTCAGGATTTTGATGATATTTTTCTTTCCAGTGTTCAATTTGAAAAATTTGAATATTACACTGTAAATAATGTTACTTTTTGTAGTATTTCAAAACTATCTAATTCTACTCATATAAAAAACATATTATTTGAGTATAAATTGTATAAGTTACGATTTACTATTATATAGAGCTTTTGTCGAGCTTTTTATTATAGAACTAATTGAAGAAACCTGGTTTGGATACTTTCAAATGAGAACTTATACGACTAAAATTATCGGGTTTGTGTAAATGTGTCATCCACTAAAGGTAGGAGTATTGATATTGAAATAACGGTAATTGCTTAATGGTTTTTACTGTATGAAATAAGTTTTGCGAGGCGTAAATCAAGATTGATCCAGTGGATTGAAGTGGAATAATTAAAAACGGTTTTAATCATATATTGCGCTTAGTAAATGAGTCTAACCTGTATAATATATCGTATACTATTATTAAAACCATAAGAGTATACTGATAAATAGTGAGATAATAAAATCGTATAAATTATGCTTTATGCATCTATGTTATTAGTATTTGTCTAATACTTAATGACGTACAGTAAACGTTTCAATTTCAAAAGTCTAATTTTTATAAAAATAATCAAACCGAAACGAAAAAAACCAATGTTAAAGAGATAAGAAAACCTTGATCTGTTGATATATGTTTTTGTATGTTTTTGACAGATATAGTTACTGAAATCGTGGAAAGGATAAAATAATAAAAGAAAATGCGTGCAAAAAATACAAAACGCAAAATTTACCATCTGCAGTTTGTTTCGGTATTATAATAAATCAAATAACAGTAATGTATACATCCTTGAATGAAAATATTGTGAGCAAGCCAACGTCATAGTTGAGTGGTCCTTGTAAAAGGTTTCGGCCGTATGCAAGTGTATAATTAATACGATTAAACTATAATTACTTAAGGTTCTATAGTGGCTTTCAAAAGAGCTAGAAAGTAGGTATTAAGAAAATCTTAGGAGGTGTATAGAAGTGTTTTGAAAAAGCTTTTTTGTCGGCGAATAATAATAAAAGGTGTACGTTGCGGACGGTCAACACTATTGAAAAGTTTTGATTGAATTGAAACTAACTGAACATTTAATAATATTTCGTACACCATATTCAGTACATATTTATGTAATAAGAATACATGTACATGATAAGTAAAGCGTAAGAAATGTAATGAATAAAAAATAATAATCTACTGCCGTTTAATATATAATGCTGTCTGACCGTGATCATTAACGAACGTAATGTTTCTTTGTATTTTGTGATCATTCAACAGTGAAAAGTTGCAACTGTTTAAGTATAATATTGAGCACTGCAAGTATAATTAGAAAAAAAGAAAATAGAACGTTTATGTAAAACAATATTGTTTATTATATTTCTTCTCTCTCTCTCTCTCTTTCTATATATATATTAACCATGGATTTTCATTTTTTTGAATGCGATTTGATATCTTATATTGTTACAGTGCAAAGTAGTGACATTTTTCCCATCCGAACATAAAATGCATACCCGATCGTCACAATATCATGAACATCTATAATAACTGACCCTGTACAGATCTTGTACAATACATCGATCACTTACGACACGTTTTTAAAATCTTTTACCCAGAACACAGGTGAAATAATCAGGTGCAATTATAATATGCATTAACCGGTATAATTAAACTTAATGTCGTATAACGATACGATTATTATTTTATTATTCACATCGTCGTTTTACAATATTATAATACACCTAATAATAATAATAGTAATAATAATTGCATACTATGCTATTATTTAGTTAGCCGCTGTAAACCGTTTTGCGACGTCATTATACTATTAATTATTACATTTATTATACGCACGTCCGTTTTGTAGGTCTAACATAAAAAAAAAAAAATAATAGAAAAACCAATGCGCACACTTAACACTATGGCAATGTAAATAATAAACGGCGATGGGAATGAGCACGGTCGCGTAAACGACGCTCAACGGTGACCGCCACCGTCGAGGCTATGTATTAAACTGTTATTATAATATATTAGCTCTTAAAGCAATTAACGCACAGCCGTTGGTAGTTTCGCGATTTACGCGCCGTTTAAATGACTACGGTAAAGAAAATGAAAAAGAAAAACATAATGATAATAAATAAATAATATGTACACGAATAAGACTGTATAAAAAAAAAAACAAAAGTCGTACGTTTATTGTATACTTAGTAGTTAAAAACTCGCGCGCGTATATGTTTGTTCGACACATCGATGAATTTGAAGGTCCGTTGAATAGGCTATTTAAAAATATCGGTGTATCGTTCGATGATAATTCAAACAACCATACATTATACGCCATTCAACCGTGGGTATATAAGTTCTAAAACCGTTCTTCCATTGGTACATCACGGATCTTTTAAACCGTACGGAGATACGGACCTGGCGGTATTCCCATTATATTACAGATGATACTTGGCATTGAGTGAAGTAGACAAAAGCAAATGTAATAATAATCAATGCATCATGAAAGCAAATATGTATGCATACATTTATAGGAATAAATTAATTTTTCATTATTCAGTATATTTTTATTTATTTACTCTTTTGCGTTTTATTTTTCTATCGACTTGTAAATACTTTTTAGATTCTGAGCTAGGCCAAGAATGTATTGATTGGTTTTACCACGGTGGCCTGGGTTTTTATTTGACTTTGTTGCTTCTGTCCATAAGATTTCGGCCAGAAGGTATGTTCCGTTCGTCGGAAAAGGAGAATTAATGACAAATGTTGTCCGGTTGATGCTTTCAGGAGATTGCTTTTTTAATTTCTCAAAATTTTTCCAAAAAATTGAGAAAAATTATCGAACAATTATGCTAAAAAATAAAAAAAAAACCGGTAACATTTATGGGACGACACTGGTTTTCGATGAAAATAATTATTTTACCCTCACACAAAAAATAATCTTTTTAGTATGTTTAAATTATTAGTAAATACTTATACCGTCATTCTCTAGGGATGGTTTAATTTTCACAACATTTTTACCTTTTCCGCACCATTTATAGGCACTTGAATTTGTCGAATGTTCAATTGTTGATTAGATATTTCAATATTTTATCAAAAACTACATAAGTTAGCCTTACTCTTATGGAAATATATAGAAAATTAATTGTCTCAATTATTTTAAAAGAGCGTTTGAGTCTTAAATTTGAATTTATATGAAACTCAGTCCTAACCAAGAAAGTTTCAAAATTTATATAACTAAAAACTCTTATGACTTATTATTAATACTAAAAACTTGAAGATTCTTCTTCATACGTATTTTAATTATAAACACGAAAACAAGTTTACCAGGAAGTTGAAAACAAATTGTATAAGCATTGGAATATTTAATTATAACCGGAAATTTCAGCTTACGAGACGTCTCAATGAGGACCAGTAGTTGATATAAAAATATTTTAATTATAAATAAAAAATAAGAAACTGACACTGTTCGTTTAAGCTAATCGAATTAGTCAAAATGTTATACTTAAGTATGATTTTTATTGTTGTTGTTGTATAAGTTGGTCTATCCAACCTGATTATAAAACTATTATGTACTTTTAGTTTATACTAACAATATATATCGCAGTCCCTCTATTTTACGTGACCGTTTTATTTTTTCATATTGGATCAAAATGTTTGTTTATAAATACAATACGATACTTGGAAAAAGTATTTGTATTGAAATCATTTGGAAAAATTTTCAAATGAATTGAAATCATTATATTAATTTGTGATATTTTTAAAAAAAAAAAAAAAATAAATTATACAATAAAATAAAAACCCGTTCCGAACTACATTCTTGAATGTAATTTTTGATAAAAAAAATATTACAATTCTTAGAACCTTTCGGCCTTCAGACTAACAAATAAATTTTAAAAAACATTAATTTTTACTGGTTTTTTTTTTAATAAATATAAAATAATTAATGTTTAAGATATTAGAGGTTTTAGGATTGTAATACAAGGTTGTTAATCATTTACTGTAGGAAATAAAAATATATGAATATTAATCAATTATTCAGGGTAATATTTTTACTTAGTTTAAATATAGAAGGTGCTATATAATTTTCATTTTTTTATATTTGATCCTGTACTGTACTATACAATAACATACTATTTGAAACTGTAGTTAAGGAGCAAACTTAGTGATATTTCGTTTAACAAAAATATTTTTTTTGGCCATAGGGAGGATTTGAACACCCAAAACCCCTCTTACCTTCGCCACTGGTTGAAATGTTGTACTTTAAAAGCTTCATGCAGCAAATGTATAAGTTTAAGAAATTTGACTTTTAACGATTTGTAAAAAGTTGTCTAAAGCATAAAGATAACGAAAGAAAGATTCGAAATTGGTCTCACATTTAGTCACTTAAAATATCCATCGTTTAAATTTGTTTATATATCAGAATTAATAGTATTCACGGCCTGGAAACTGACATAGTTCATGCTTAATATTTATAATTTATATCAATGCTGATGATTATTTTTTAGACTAGGAGGGAGAAAATATATGGATTAATTGCAATTTTATTTATTTTTTCTGCAATAGTTTGTTTGCAATAATGATTATTGATTATAATATACATCTTATGAGATTGTTTTTATTCTATATACACATTAATTCCGTAGTAAAATATTTGCAATAAAAGTTTTATTGTATCATAAAAATAAAATAGTTATTGCTAGTTTCGAGTCATACTCAAGCTACTTACAAGTATAATGTTATATGTAATTATTTTGATTTTAAATTTGATTCAAGTTTATATCGTTATAATTTTCTTAGTGTTGGTCTTAATTTAAAACTATTATTTAAGTAACCTTAAAAAGTTAATAAAATGAGTAAAGAAAAAAATAAAAACAAATAAATGTTATATACTTATAATAAAGATAAGATAATAATTATAATAATTATATTCTTATTATAATAAAGATGACTCAAGTCAAAACTAGTAATTACAACTTAAGTTTTATTATTATTTCGTATTAACGTTGTATTTAATTTTAATTTCAAGTATCCATACGTATTTAATTGTGTATAATTTCAACAGATTATTTTTTTCCTCTAGTTACTATATTTATTTGCATAAAATGAATTGTTCCGTGTTTCGTGGTATGGAATTAAGCTGGATAAAATAATGATTTTTTTAAACTCAGTTAAGTTAAATATTTTTTGTTTAATTAAATTCAAAGTTTAGTTAATAAACTTTTTATTACATCAATTAAGTTTAAAGTTAAGTTAATACATTTTGTTAACTTAACTTCAATTATTAAGTTGATTAAAAAAAAATATATATATATTGGAAAGATATTAAAATAAGTGAAAATCACTTGAATATAGTAATACAGCCTATACTTATGATAATAGATGCATAATAATATATTATTATGTATATAATTTAAAACCTATTGTAGGACTGTATCGCCTGTGTAATTTTATAACTATATTTCACTGTTTAACATTTACAATTCGAAAATAAATAACACAAATGTTTAAAAATTAGGTATAGAAAAATTTACTACTCGTATATTTTTAATTATTAACTTATAAATATTACATTTATATATATGTATATATAAATAAAAATATGATTTGTATTTTATAGTAAGGTTATTCAAAATATTTATTAAATTTTAATAATAGTGTCATCTCAAAATTGTGATCGGCCATTGATCATCTTCTCTTGTTTAATAACTGTAATAAGTTAAGTTAATTAAAACAGCAAAATAGTAAGTTAAGTTAATAAGTTAAACTTAAATTAACTTATCTTTTAACTTATTATCTCGTTAATGCCCAGCCTTGGGGATAACCATAAGTCGTTTTAAATTACCGATCGTATTAAAAATCCTGAACTTTCGATAAAGTATATTTTCTAAAGCTTATAAAACTTAACTCACAAATTTATACTTTTTATCGAAATTTGAAAGAAAAATATTTAGAATGTTTACAAAAAACAACTATGCGCTATTTACACGTCGTGTCGTCTGGAGCAGAGTTCTCGCACTAAAATCTCGTAAATAGTGAAATAAGATATGGTTGATTTGTCATCGTCCTAATAATTGGGCTAGTCAGTATTTTCGTCTTTTATTTTTTATCATTATGATTATTAATTATATGGAATATGTTAATGTTATGTATATGTTATTTACTTTGATTTAGTTTATGACTTAGAATACAATATGCATTGTACAACAAAAATAAGACACTAGTCTCTTGGTTGATTAGTGATTACAGTATTTTAGGTTGAAAACGTTGTGGGATAAATAGGATTTACCAACAATCGATAAGTTCGTCTATAGAAAGTTACTGGTTCGATGCATCGAGATCCGATGGTTAGGGAATACGACTGATTGGTAAATTCTTATATAATTTTTTTGAAATATGATTGAACTTTTTGACTGGACATCATGAGGCTAACATAGATTTTTTTCAACGAACCTAATGTGTCATTTGTGTTATTCTATACTTCTTACTCTTTGCAGGATATTTTCACCGTATTACTAACGTAACAGAAAATACAATAACGAAGTAAATATTTTTGACGGTTGTTTTTATTCTTTTTTTCTTGTGAGTTAACATACTAGTTCTACTGATTAGTTGGTTTTTGTGTATGTCTGTGTATGCATGCACGGTTTCGAATCACTTTCACCGACGACCACGATGTCCTCGGCGTGGTCGTCTTCTCCTCCCTCAATCTTTCTTTCTCCAATATTCACTGATTGCACGTGTGTTCCGACATTGTTGTATAATAACAGTTTTTAATGATATTATATTTCGTTTATAACTTTTTTTTTTCTCTTCGCGCGCGTTACGAGTGCGGATCGTTTCTTCAGCTCATGGTATTTTTTTTCAGTAACATAAAATAAATAATATAATAATATTATTATGTATTCACTGTTTGGTTTACCGTAATAACTCACGTACCGGATAAAACCAATGATCGTGTTTTTGTTTTCGAAGGAACCTGTATTACGGTTAATTACTGCTCTCTATCCGTCAATCGTCACGCTCAGGCGTATCCTTTCGTCTTCTTTTAACCATATCTTTCTCTCATTCTCTCTCTCTCTCTCTCTCTCTCCCTCACCTTCTCTCTCTCCTTCTCTCTCTTTCTTTTTCTCTCTCTGTCTTTGACCGTTTCTTATGGTTCTTTGTAAAATTTGTCTTTACTCAAGGTAACTAATAATCATCGTCTTAGCGTCTATTTCCTTTACGCGTACGCAAGCAGTGGTTCAGCGTCGTGTATAGTGCTTATTAACAAAAATAAAAAATAAAATAAAAAGCACTTATAATGCACTACGCATTATTTACTGGTCGCGAAAATCGTTTTTAAAACGCGCGTTTAGGGTGGATCATCGCGTTTAAATATGTTTTGCAGCGTTCGCTGTACAGCGAAACGGGAAATTGTGGCGACTCACCCGCAGCGTATAAATAACGCAAATTACGCAGATTTATTGCTAGGAATTAGTTAGCTGACTAGTAAAATCATTGTGCCGTCGTCGGTCAGTCACTACTGACGTGGCCGTGATTTCGCGGAAACGCAATAACAATAGTGGCTATAAATTATTCTGTAAATTATAGAACTGTAAAGTAAGTATTATTACGATATTTATAGTCGCGCCAACACCGACTATATGACTAGACACGTGGATGGAAACTGTTTCGGAAGAGTTTTATTTTGAATAGCAGCTAAAACTCGATGTAAACCGTTATGCTGATCAATAACAATTAGGTGTTGGTAGTATTGAGTTATTGAAAAACATGCTTTCTCGCAGTGGAGGTTTATTTCACTAAAATGTAGGGACACGAAAGTGGCCCAACGGTGATTTAATTTATAATCAATATCGAAGAAACCTTTATGGATTTTAAGCGATCATATTCTTTCGGAAAAATATGGAATGCAATATGGTAGGATAGCGGACATGGTACACAAACGCAGAGCCATCCTAAGGATTTTTACGACCTGGGGTAAATTCATTCGGGGGATTCTCAATTATCACATTAATACACGAGTATGATAAAAATTACACTCAAAGTTTGCCCAATGTTGGTAAATATAGTTTTTCAAACCAGAATCAATCAAGATCATTCAAATGCATCAATACAGTGAACTATATTTTTAATAACTTCTCTGCAACGTATAACCAGTTACAAAGTTTAATAACAATTAAATTTATTCCTAGATAATTAATTAACAGTCATAGAAAAGTAGAACTTTGATATTGTCACGTCGATATTTGTGATAACGAATTATTACGTAAATATAGATAAAATATGTTACTTTCCACACTCCGACATTTATGGTAACAAATGACAGTTATAACTATTTATAAATTAGAATAACTGGAAATGGGATTATATAATAGCGCTTAAACATAAATTTAAGTTAAATAAATAATTTAAATTTATTAATATTCCATAAAGAAAAATAGTTTAGAAATAATATATTAAAATCAATGATCTCTTATGGCTAACGCCGGATATTTCAAATCAATCTGTACTTTAAGGCAGGGGCGGACTGGCCCGGTCCGCTGGTCAGCGATGGCGGACTGGCCTGTCGGCCGTAGAATAAATTTTGCCCTGCATTATTTATAAAAATCAAATATAAAATCAGACAAAAATGTTATAATAATAATAATACGACGAATTCTAAACGCCGGATAATAATTCACAATGTAATTAAATAAATAATCAAAAACTACTGTGAAAACTGATAAGCAAACATCATAATTGAATAGTAATTCGATAAAAAAAAAAAAAATTGACTTTATTCTGTTCATTAATTTTCCGTAAAAAAATGCCCCGAAGTTTTAAAACCGCTGACTGGCCTGTCGTCTACCCAGTCCGCCTCTGCTTTAAGGGGTTTCCCTTTAAATTTTCCTAGACTGGGGCCTGGGAAAAAATGGTCTCGTTACTCCTTCCCTTGTGATGGTTCTGCAAGAAACGAGTACTGTCTGATGAACAGCTCTAATGTTTCCTATTGCACTTATTGGCCTGAGTAGGTAGATGTTTAAACCAAGGATGGATTTGACACTTTCAGCCATTGGACATAATTACATCGGTCCGTCATGTCATTCAATCATCACCGCTAATGTCGAAAAATAATTTGTTATAATTTGTGCTGTTAAAATTTATAGATTTTCAGCTCTCATTGAACGTCGATAAGCTTACATCGCGATTTCAGATGATTCTTAATCCGACGTACAAGTATGTTTCATTAGTACCGTATGTACAGTGCAGGGGCGGATCTGAAGCTTAGTTAAAGGGGGGGGGGGGGCGAATTCCGAATAGGAATATCCATGAGTAATATACAAGTACAATGAGTAAGGTCAAACCTGGTGTGTGTAGGGGGTCACCACCCCCAGAAATCCGTATATCAAATTCGGATCAAATTGTTATAATCCGTATAATATAAAATGATCACAGTATACATTTTTCAACCTCCCCCCCCCCCGCCAAAAATAAACATTTCCTGCTTTCGCACCTGACTTGATGTAGTTTAAGTAATTTATGGAAAAAGAAGTATATCACTTAAAGATAATAATAATTAATAGTTATTAATTTTTCAAAATTTATTGTGTAAATGGTAAATCTATATATCATATATATAAAAAAAGGTCCGAGGGCTCAAGGGGGGGCAATCGCCACATCGCCCCCCCCCACCATAGATCCGCCACTGGTACAGTGCATGATTTGAGAAATTTGTATGTGTTATACATTGCGACAATTTGATCAATTATTTGTATAGTTCGGTTGTTGCAAAATAATTTATAATAATTATCATTAAATTATTCGTGGAACCCGACCTAACAGTGTCGGGGCAAAGTACGATCTCCTTCCGGAAGGAAAAACACTTGGTTGATAAAAGTGTGCAGTACAGTCATGTGTGCGTCACATAAAATATACATATGCACACGCTACGATATCCTATCAGTGTCCGCAGCACGCAGCATAGGTGCCACGATTACATTATGATTATTTTGAGGACTCGGTGCAAAAATATTTCAAATGGTACCGCAGACGTGAACAGTAGTGACTACATTTTGTTTTGAGTCAGACCTGGCTCAAGGGGTAGGTGATATAGGCCCACGCCTAAAGTGGCATTTTTTCGGGACAATTTTTATGTACAAAAAGAAATATTTAATATAATATTTACACGTAAGGGCCGGCAAAAACTTAACTTCACCTATGTTTGTTTAAACATTTGAGCGCATACGGAGTGAAAAATAACTACCATTTTACAATGGTAGCCATTGACAAAATTATGGATAGAGAAAAATATGGTATTTTCAAGTACATTCAAATAAAGGGAAATAATGTGTACAAAGAAATGTAATACATGCACTTTTATCATTTTACATAGTAAACATTTTTTTTATACAGATACATTTCGAGTGGAGTTAAAATCTCATAGCACTAAAAAGTAAAATATAGCAAAAAAAAAAAAAACTTTAAATAATCACTATAATAATTTAAACTTATCAATTTATTCAAAAATGTTTTGATTTTCTTTTTCTAATTACAATTTGAAAATTTATTTCGTTTTAAATAAGTGTTAATGAGTTTATGAAATAGCGCATTAAATACAAGAATTTCGTTAATTCAAGTCACCAAAAATGTTTTCTTATTCAGAAAAAGCATTGTATGAATAAAATACCAAGAATATCAAAACAATTTCTCTCGATAGATTGAACATAATAAAGTGTAAGACGGACGCAACGCTTTACGATATTGTAATATTTTGTGCTAATCCTCTGTAATTTAAATGTTTTAATTATGCATTATGTTGACATCGAAAAAAAATAACGACGACGATGGTATATAATTATCGTGGTTCTCTGTTCTTGAATTTAAAACATTATAAGTATCCAGTGGAACGTCGACAACTTGAATCGGATTAGAGATGGAAAAACAATTGGGTTGTAGAAAAAACTTCATTATATTCTACTACGTGCAAAGCCTTAGTTTTTTATTTTATTATTTTACTTACACTATCCTAAATATAGGTACTCAGAAACACGTATGCATGTTAAGACTTTGAAAAAATGTTCTCTAGTCGTAGTTAAAAAAATATACATTTTCAAGACTATACTATTTTATTAGGAATCAACAATTTCTTGTTGGATTAGGACTTATCTGTAAAATGTGACTATAGACACCATTGTAATACCTGTGTAATATGTTTGGGCAAGAGTAGTTTAAGGCGATTGCACATCGTCATCCTCAATCCATGGCCGGATCTAGTGATTTCAGCGCCCGTGAAACATATGCAAATACGCCCAAATTTTCAAAACAATAAACATGTACTCGTATGACCATCAACTTTTAATTGTGTAACAAGTATACAAGTATAAACATTGTTTATTTACAACACCGTAAACTCGATTTTTCTTGATTCAATCACGGCAAAGTCATTTATCACTGAACAATAGTCAATTGTCTTCACGATTTATTTTTTGATTGATAATAACGTTAAACGTATGAACTTGTTTTGTCCAACTGCTAATCGAAAATAAGTTTTTATTTAATTGAACTAATTAAAGCTACGTTCGCACAATTATGGTACTACACAATTAAGTAAATGCGGATTGCAATACAAACATTTGGAAAGATGAGGAATATTGAATACTCCTGTAATATTTTCAACATGTTTAGATTTGATTGAGTGATAAGATCAGGTAAGATATCTAGTTCAAGGTTTTTAAAATTGACAATTTCTTAATTTGGTTTTGAAGATTTTGAATCGTTACGATATTTGATCGGTAAGCTTGCTGCTGCTGCTGCTTTCATTAGATAATTTGTTTTTTTTTTTTAACTAAGATCCTGATAGAAAACTAAAATCAGTTTAAATCATGTTGTTATTATTCGACTACGACACGTGACGACGTTTCACAAGATCGTTATGTCTTATCGTCTACAGGAATTTTATCGGAGTTGGATAAAAAAACTGTTCTTTCACATGAATTGCACTTAATATTACAGTACCGATTTATTATGTACAATCTGTTACCATCCGTGTTAAAAATAAGGCTAATTTGAAAATATTTATATTTTTATATTTTCATACGCACGTTTTAATGGTAACTTTTTTTTTCCATATGAATTACATTTTTTGCCTACAAGGTCTGCGATTGAAAGAAAAAACATAATGTACGACCCCGATTATACGGACAATTTTACGTCCGGGGTTGAACCTCCTTTTTGCCCCTCCTCTAAGATCCGACCCTGCCACTATCCGATCGTCCTTGATACATCAACTTCGCGGGTATAATTGACGTCGACGTATTCCGACGGATTCGCAGTGTGAGCAACAAGCCGATATCGATTTCTTTGAATCGCCGAGAAAACGCGCAATATCTACTTGTTGAAGCACACAGAGTTCGGAAACAGACTTCGAATCTGTAAACACGAAACGAATGATCGACGCGTGGAGCGGACGGAAATGTATTCGGACATTTTTGTTTTATTTATTTATTTTTATTATTTTGATTTTCTCGTTCGCCCGATTGTTTTTTATTCGAACATCAATCGAACGGATCGACGGCCACAACCTCTGTCGAATTCCCTGACCGGCTTAGTCGGGAGTGTGCGCACGCGCACGGTCGACGAGTCACCGTCGGTGGTGTCGACGTAACCTTGTTCGTTGTTCTTCCAGTGGTGCTCTCGCGGTGCGGCGGCGGCATTAGCGGTGGCGGTAGCGGTGGGAGCCAGCGGTGGCTCGCGGCGATGGAAGGAGTGAGGGAGGTCGCGCGACGCGAGAACACCATCGGCCGCGGACGGTCGGACGGTCGGTCAGTCAGTCCGTCTCAACGAACCGTAGCCGTCGTCATCCGATCGCCCGGGAGCAGCAGCAACAGAGCTCAAACCAACCAGCCACCGGACGAGCACACGCCGTCCCGCGAACACTCGCGTCAACCCTTCCGGCACGCACGCACGCACGCCAAGCACTGAACACCCGCGGACCGCAGCGCACAAGCGTCGCGTCGCGTTCGTTCGGTACACGTCGCCAACCACGTCGAAACTACTTTCGACGCAGGTAACGACTTCGCCGCCGCTCTCTCCAGTACGCGCGTAACCGCACAGTCGTCATCACCCGTCTCGTCTCGCGTACCCGCGCACCGCACCGGTTCTGCTGTCCGTGTTGTCGACCCGTCGCGACCGACCGTCGATAACGAACCCCGGGAACGGAGTTTTGCCGCCGTCGTACCGCGGGGCGCATTCCGAAGCAGATGCCGTCGTGACGCAGTCGTCTTCCGACCGTCGAGATCAAACCTCCCCGCTCTATCACCAATCCGCGGTTCAAGCGTTCGACGTCCAGCAGCAGCAGCACCACCACCACCGCGGACCGGTAGACGAGTAGCACGTGCGTTATCAGCGGCGACGAGATGCACAACAAGAAAGGCAAACTGTGCACGAAACTGACCAGCAGCTTCCTGCGCAAATGGTGTAAGTACAACACGAATCTCTAACACCGCGGTGCACGTCGATGCGATCGTCGAACACTCAGAGTGACAGAATGCGTGTGTTTGCGAACGTGTGTGTGTGTGTGTGTGTGTGTGAGAGAGAAGAGAACAGTAGTTATGCGCATTAATGTCGACTCGGTGGGTTTTCAAAAACCATGATTTTCATAATTTTTGTTTACGCTTCCGGGTTCACGGGAGATGAATTTAGGAAAAATACGATTCTCGACGTGATCGGTGTACGTGCTCGTCGCCCCGCGCGGCGAATAGTTCGACTTCCTACTAGCCCGGTCCGGACGGAAACCGGTGCGGCTACCGGTCGGCCGGTATAGCTGGTTAGTCGGGCTTGCCGGTCAACTCCATGAAATGTTGTAGCCGGTATTTTTTAATAAGATACACCGGGTACGGCGAACCGGCCGCGACGACACGGTCAACCGACGTCCCCCCCCCTCCACGGCCAAAGCGCCAGGAGAAATCTGCAGCGGCTACGCGCATAACATTACACGTATTATTACTACAGCACTCGTATTATTATCATTATTACTCGAGTAAAACGTTGAATGCGGTACTGTCTTAAACGTTTTTACCCCGGAGCGCTACGGGCGACGTGTGGAGCCAGACGAAAACCAGTGCTTTTGACACGAACGAAACACTCGCCGTTTTGTTTTTCGCTCGGTTCGTTTACCCCGCCCAACACATCCCGAAATCGAGCGTCTGTTTCGCCAATGAAAAAAGCCAATCTTTTGTACATCAGCTCGCGCGCACCGCAGTCGTGTCGACGACACTTGCGCTCCGGCGGCTAACCGGTTTCGTCGCCGACGGACGTACCGGGTAAACAACCGCATTATCGCCACCACCACCACCTCCTCGCCGTACCCAAGAGGTCGCTCTGTGTACCGCAGACGTAACCCGAAATACGGGTGTGTTGCCCGAATATTTTCCCTCTATCCCGCGGGCGGTTCGACTCCGCATCCGGCGCTCTGGTGCCCACCCTTCGGTCTCGGGAACGTTAGCAAACACGTTGGGCGCGATCCACCCCGACGGTTATAACGGTTCAACAGGCTCTTCTTACGGAATACCTATTATTTTTTTCCAGGTACCTTTACCTGTTACGTCCCGTACGCGTACTGCGCGTCGCCCAACACATCGGCACGTTTTACCGGCCCCGTAACCTACCGCGCACGCGACGCACGTATCGCCTTTACGTATCGCGTGTACGCGACCGACGAATTCCCTGTTCAACGTCCTGCTTACCCAGACGTTTCGCTGGACATCGCGTATCGCGTCCTACCCGACACCGCCGTCGATCGTAACTGCGATCGCTTGTAAACAACACGAGTACTGTTCGTGTCAACGACGACGGCGGGACGATGACGACGACGAATACTCACAAAACGTTTTTATAACATTTATAGCCTTTGTCGTCATTGTCGCGCGCGGTGTTGCAACAGTCGGACGGTTTACTGTCCCGCGCGCCACAACCTAGCACTACAATGCACGCGTTATTGCCGCACACGGTTGAACAACAATAATTACTGTAACGCTGTGCATTTGCAATAGTTATTTTTGTTATTATTTATCCTCCTCCGGCCGTGGTACGCGTTCGTAGTTGACTCCGCAACCGCTCACTACGCAATCTCTTGTACACAACTCCTCGGCCTGGTAATAATGATTTAATATTATTCGCTCTGCATTAATGCAGTCGCGCAATAGCAAAACGACAACGTTGAATACAATCATAATTATAATATGTAACGAACGGACGAGATTTCTCTCTCTTTGTCTCTTTATTTATTTATTTCTCCTCTCGTATGCGGTACACGTTGCATACGAACATAGCGACCGAAAAGAATTTAAAAAAATTAATTATATAACTCCGCGCTGTCACCCGTCGCTCGCCGGCGAGGACGACCGCTACACTTCACCGGCTCTGCACGTTCCACCTTCTAACGCGATGTCTGCGCGACACGCAGCACGCCGTTATGTACCCGTCCGCACTGTCCCAGAGAGGTTCTCTAATTTTTTTGTTTCACTTCGAACCGTGCACCATGCGGATCAATCGCAGCGAGTACAATATCCCGTTTAAAACAAATAAAAACCTGTATTACCCGATCCTGCAGTACTTACACATTACGCACGTTAATTATAGTAATATATTTGAATATTATTCCTGTTTTTTTAACACATCGGCCTTCGCGACAACACACGACAACCGTGGTCTCGGGCCACCGATCAACTCTCTCTCTCTCTTGTTCGTCATCATCGTCGAAACGAGCAGGACTTTCTCCGGCTCGATCGCGTGCCGCCGCCACCCTTCTGTCCATCCGGTCGTCCGGTCTGCGACAGCTATATATCTCATATTACGTGCGGTAAAAAACGCGGCATGGCGTGGCGTAACGCGCCGTATTTTGTCGTAGAACTCGGCGTGGCGTAACGTCGTTGTTTATAACGAATACGTTCAACACACGCGTATTATCATTTGTCGGTTATTTATTTTATTTTTTGTTTTCCAAATCGTCCCGCTCTCCTCGTGCCCTGTCTGATACGTGCCCGTTCAGCTTATAATATTTTGTATTCGCCGGGGCGTTCAGTGTAAACAACGACGATTCGTTGTAGACATGGCGGCGGTTCAATGTTTTCTAAACATCGGCGAGAGAATCAAAATCAAAATCGACGGTAACGATAACAAAAACTACATGACCGGGACGACACTCGACCGTTTTCTCATAGTTTCCTCTTCATCCTCCTACCTTTTCCCCCTTCAGACTGCCAGCACAATGCCGGAAACAATAACAAATCGCCGTCGACAGCGCGCGTCAAATTCCGGGCCACCGTTTATAACACGAGCCACACATTCACAACAACTCCGTAAACGTAATAATTAGGACGTCGTCCGTCACTCCGGTCAACGTGTACAATCGTCGAAATGTAGGATCGATGTATCTTACGACGTCGGTCAAATCCGGAAGGTTAAAATAATGAACAAAGGAGTTCTAGAGAGTAGAAAAATCTATTTTGTTGTGTGATCCTAGTTGCACAAAATAACCAAAACCAATAACGCTTATTCGAATTAAATACTTTGTTCGTTTTCATTGGATGTTCAAAAACGTAATTTATGAATTCGAGCAGGGACACGTTGACGGACCAGTTATCACCGCACTAGGTTCACATGAAGAGCGTTAAACGCGCGTTTTCAATTACTATACATTGCTATTAAGGGCCGTTCTTACAATGTCCGGTTAAGTGTCGGTTAAGGCTAACCGGTAGAATTCCGTCGGTTAACACATTATAAATTCTTCCGGTTAGCGTTATCAGGCACTAACCAAACATTGTAAGAACGGCCCCAAGTGTACACATGACAACGCGCGTTATAAAACGTCATAACATTTCATAGATTTGCATTGATGTGTTCGGCCGCAACGCGGGTTCTAGGCTATAGATCTTCGTTACGATTTTTGTTTACGTTTCCCAACACGTTTTCTTCGTATACAAAAACGGACAACATAGATCATGTCAGTAATAGAATACAGAGTGACGAACCCAATATTTTCTATTTCCTTGCCACAACGCTGCCTTCTTTCAAGCAAAATCCATAAGCGTATGGCTTCTGCGACGGAACACAAACATCGATTGGCCAGCACACGAACTCGCGTTTAACGCATAGAACCTGCGAGTCGCGTGAACGCAACGACTGAAAAACGCGCGTTCAACGCTGTTCGTGTGATCTGGCGGGCGGACGTTGTGCAACTTGTGCGCGGCGGCATCGTCCGGCGCTGAGAGGACGTCAAGCGCGCGCGCACCTATCGTCGCGCGACAATTACCCACGTCCGTTTGCACACGCGCGTTCCATGGCCGCCGTTATCCAACGGTGCTGTCGCGCTAGCGGACACGAGGCTTGCATATCGTTTTCGTTACGTTTTCCCGTCGAGCCACAGCCGACAACAACTGGTGCAACGTGGTCACAACCACGTCCGACCATTGTCCCGCCGTTCCGCGTGCGCGTCCGTCCGCTGTTGTGGAGAATGGCACGCGCCGCGGCCAGTCGCGTTAAAATTCTTATCGCGCTCGATGGAAATTCTTCTTATCTTTTTTACTCTCTGCGTCTCATCAATTTTGTGTGGTTACGCAACAGCAGCAGTCTTCAGATCGCCGACGACCGACCGGGAGCGGATCCGCAGTTCGAGTACTGTCGGTGAGGCCGCTTACTGGGGATTTAGGATTATAAATGTATACCTTGTTACGAAAAAACGCAATACGGACGTATGATATATGTTCTTAAGTTTATTCGTGATTTTCGTTGAAAGCATTAACGTTGATTTTATTCCACGGAGGGTTCGGCGAAGAGATTTGCACAGTGTCCATGCGTCCGTCTCGGTCTAGCGTTGGCTTCGACTTTACTTTAGTTTGTACACTAAAAAAAAAAAACCATAAGAAGTCTTCGAGATGCGAACAATTTCGTCGACGAGTAGCAGATGCACACCCACCCGTCCTTGTCGTCGCGATCGTCGTACAACAGTAGGGTGAGGTCGTCCGCCGCATTGGGGAGTTAGCATCGAGGAGTGCCGCGAGCCCGGCCACACGGTTGCGTAACCGTCGCTGTCATCATCATTGCAATGGCATGCCATCGATTTGATGACGCATTGATGACTTTAACGCTCGCGTGTGCACGCCGACGGGGGTGTGCGACTGCTGGGGTCGCGGTGCACGGATAACACCGGTCGGGAAACAACGTTGTTCGATATCGTTAGTCAGATTGCTTCTGCGGCTATAATCATAGTATTCTATTTTCTTTTTTTGCGATCCGCTGTACAAGTCGATTTCCATCAAGACACTTGGGTACTCCATTTATTTCACTGATTCCATGAATGTTTACTTCAAACGAATTCAAACGGGTTCATTAGGTAATCGTAAGTTTTCAATTTTGATATTTTATTGAAATCATCAAACTGTAGAACTCACAGATTTTAAAAGGTCTCTTCCATCATTGCGTCTAATTTAGTTATTACATCACATACGGTTTGAAGATCAATGTTTTGGCACCTAGTACAAGTTCACGGGTGTCTTAGACATTTTTAGTTAGTGCTTGTACTCTACATTGTGAAATAAAATGTTTTTGTACATGTATATATAATTGTACAAGTTTTAAAATCAAAATTATTTTGTACGCAATAACGTTTTTTCTTTACTACCCGAGATAGGATTATAAAAACTATAATTATTACATGTTTTCCTCTTTCAAATACCGAGAGAATAGATATTTAGACATTTTAATAAAATACCATTATAATAGTGGGGAGAGGATATCGCGAACGGTTTATTGACAAATTAAATGTATGCACTTATAAACTAAAAGTTATCATTGTATACTTTTAAAACCATTAATAAAAATACGTACAGAATTTAAAATATAATTATTTTAAAACTAATTTAGTTGTTGAGTATACAAAAAAGTTTCATAATTATTCCTTATTACGCGGTTTTAAAAATTAATACACAATCGGTATTATGACTTCTTAATAGTTTCCAATAAACAAACATTATTGGTAATCGATTGTGTTTATTACAAGTGTATAAATTATTTGCATGTATCAATAATAGTTATGCAACGTAATGTTTTGACTTCGAAATTTTCTTTCGATGTCCGAACAAATAGACTCTAACGCATGATTTCATATTTATACGTGTATCTATATATAGTTCGGAGAAATTACACAAAAACTTTCGATGTTCAACTGATCGAAACGAAGTGCATTTTGTGGTTTATGTAATAAGTAGACCTATTAGTAATTTATGAAACAGGTTACAAATCGAGTTTGACTTGTACTCGGATTGTTTTTTATTTGTCTAATCATCGTTAATAATAATATAAGAAATACATTTACTTGGAACCTTGTAATACTGAGAATAATCTTTCATATACTAAATTAGATTTATTTTTATTTATTTTGTTTATTTTGTTTACATTCTATTGTCCGTTCTCAAATCGAAAAAAATAGTATAAGAAGGTGGAGCTCTTTAACTAATTTATCTAATTTTACAAATTATTATTTTCATCGCAATAGTGGAAACGATACATCTATTTTGTGGAATACATTTTCTTATTTAAATTAATAATATTGTTTTAATTTAAATTGCATTAACGTAAAATTAAAATAAATCATATTCAAGTGACTATGAAGGCTAAAGCCACTTGCAATATGTCAATCATTTCATGGACAGTTACTTTTTGTTTTAGCTTTATACTTACTTTTCTTTTCATTTTCTAGTTCGAGCAACAAACATTGAATGAATTTTAAAAATTTGTAAAATGTAACGCATTTATTAACGCACTATCCTAATTACTATCATTAATGTAATGATTCGTCTTATTTCTATCCGTGATTCATCCCAATGGTATCATATGTAACTATTGTTACGATAATTTTAATTTTCAGTTATTTCTTATTTCCCGGTAAGAAATAGTTTTACGGAATTATTTATGAAAAAATCAAGTATAATAATCAGCAGAAACAAAAATAAAATTCACACAAAAAAGCTGTTTAATAATTTACAAATAACATTAACATTACGCGCACATTAGCTCAGTATATGACTATAAACAATAAACAGTAAACAGTATTTTCTTATCAATAATTAATGTATACACATTTTTCTCAAAATTACTTTTAAACTGCATAATTTCATGTAACAAAAACAATCACAGAAGAATAATAAAAATATAATTAAATGAATGAAAATGCTTTATAATCGTACGATAATTGACAACATACTGACCATGACACGTCATGAGCTCATAATTGTTTTAACAAGACTTCAAGGAATCGAAATGATTTTATGATTCGTGTACCTTATTACTCGAGTGGACTATCACCGGAATTCAGAAATATTCAAATAATCATCATAGTATACATTTATAATACTATTAAGTCAAACGATTATTGGTTGGTAATGTTCAATTAAAATAATACACGAACCATGTACATTCGAATGTCTAATAAATGGATCTTGTATATTTGTTACACATGGTTTTTCGACGGAAAACAATCTCGTACAGCACTAGAACGAAAAAAAAAAAATCATTCATGTCTTGCTCGCTTCACCACGTACAACGCCCGTAATGTACGGTATGTCTAATGTACGATATTCGTCGTCATCGTCTTTAATTTGATGAATTACACGGTCATACGATAAAATAATAAAAATAATTTTACTATCCGTACGCGTAGGTATATACCAGCTAATCGCGATAATATTATATTATTACTATTTTAACGTAGCCGTGATAACACGCTAATTAGTCATCACCGCTGTAAGGCACCGTGTACAACATAAAACAATATAACACCTCGTCGACGGCGGTGCGGTGCCACGGCCATGGTCGCAGCCTAAGTCATCGTCGCCGATGCCATTATCCCCGTCGCGGTCGTTAATTGAGATATAACTTTTAATAATTATTCGTATTATTATTATTATTATACATATTTCAAGTTTACCATGAGCGCAGAAGAAGTATGTGAACGCACGGGTTTTTTTTTTTGACCGTGAAACAGAATTTCACAGGCGTTCAAGCAGCGCTCGCGGATGCTTTGTCGATATGGATCTCTCGTCATCGTGCGTCACGACAATGACGAACGAGATACACTTAACATATTGTACTACAGCGTGTGCATATTTATATATATATATCGTGCGATGACACAATGTACGACACGTAATGTCGTTATTTGTTGAGCATAATATTATCACTATTACTATTATTGTTATTATAATAAAGTGCAAGCGGACGTGTCTCGATGTGTTGTTCATACCGTCCGGGGCGCTTGACCCGGGCGGTAGAATATCACACAGATCGCAAACACAATGCCGGTACGTTTTACACCGAAATTCAAGAAGCTAATGGATTTGGATTTTATTGTTCTACCGAACGCAAATGTCAACGCACCGTCATAACGTTGTTGTATGATAACCGTGTGCTGACACGTTTGAACTATTATTATACCGATCGAAAGAGATTCGACGTTTTTTAACAGTCCGTGCTCTGAGAACGTCCACTATATAATCTTATGTTTCAAAAACCAAACGATTCCCGTCGTACCGCACTGATGCCATACTTGTCCATCGCATTCAGTTGTTCTTGGGAATAACTCGGTGGCCGGATCATGGTTACGGTGTTATCTAAACCGCGATTGCCGAATGCAAGTATTAAAAAAGACCATTAGTTTTCCCGTAAAGCGCAGCGTCGAGCCGCCACTGGTGCCGCGCCTACGGCGTTCTTTTCCCGAACTCCCCAAGCGAGAGTTTCCCGCAAGATTCGAATATTCACAATCGCATTTCTTACCGGTAAAAATACGTCTTAAGTACGATTATGTGCTCACTTGTCCGCCACGCCTTACCCGTGTGCTCGTGGCGGATCCGAGAAAACGTCGAGAGAAGCGAAGCGCCTCGATTGTTCTCCCTCGTCTGGCACGGATACTCACAATTCTTGCGGACACCTCGAGCTGCAGCTGCGCACGACATATCCGCACTTGGGACCGTTGCGTTATGGCGAGATAGAGAGAGATAGAGAGAGAGAGAGAGAAAGAGACATAGAGAAATAGACGTTGCGTACTGTTATTGTTTACAACGACGGCGGAGTTCATATATGAATATTACATGAATATGCGCCGACACACGCGCGCGACCCGGTGCTCACATAATACCGCGATTACAATGACAAAACGTGCCGGAAAAACATTCGTGCGTGTAACGCGGACGTGCCTGCTCGCATAACTCGCAACCGTCTTGTGGCATTTTTGAAACCGAAGCCTGTCGAAACGGCTCGTTCGCCGCGTCCAATCTCCGATCGGCTCGAAACCGATCGTCTGTTAACGGCCGTCTGAACGTGGACATTCAGTCCGAAATATACGTGGTGAAATAAAACAAAATAAAAAAAAAAAAAAAAAAAAAAACGAAAAAATGATGCGCAAACGCTTGTCGCTGTCGTCCGACCCGAAGGAAAAGTACGACATCGACGATGACGACTATGTAGACTCCAAGGACCCGAACGACGCGATCAGGCTGCGGGATGGGCGGCGGCGAGCGAATCGAGAAGAGCACGGCCCCCGTCGGTCCACAATGAAAAGCGTGATGTTCGACGTTTTCAGAGCGCTGACCTTGGTGAGGCGTCGTCTTCGGGCCGTCAACGCCCGAATCGAACGGGACCCGAGTAAGCGAAGATCGCGCGTACGTTTGTCTCTCATCCTTTCCGTTCACCGCTCGTTAAACATGTTGCGTATTAAACAAACGCCGCGCAGATCGCTACGTGTGCCACGTTCGCCACGTTCGTCGTACGAGTGAAAAAATTGTTTTCCACGTTGACGATGTAAACGACTCCGCGGAATAGCGTACGCCGCGTTTTCTCGTTGTGACACGTCGCGTTTGATCATTGTCTATATCTTCAAGCGACGAGCGGTCGATCATTTTTTTACGCGTTCACGCCACGTTGGCACTTTTAAGTAAAACTCAGCGTTAAGCTTAAGGTTTTTTGAAATACATATATATATATAATATATATTATTAATATTTGTGAGTCCTACATAATTTCTTCGAAATTTACTTCGTAGACCCGTTTCCTTTTCCGCTTATCATTATTATTAATATTTGACGAAAACAATAACAAAGCTTCACCATCTATCATTTCATTGTTATATATTATATACTATATATTTCACTAATATGCCACTACTATATATTCACTATTATCATTTTCCCAAGGCAACGTACACGTCGACAACTTGAACATAAGCATTCAGTGTGACTTAGTAGTAAATATCGTACGTAGCGTACGTAACGCGTTCTGTGTGACCTCGCCGATACGGTGAACATAGCGTACAAAGCATACATTAGTGTACATAGCATGCGTGGCGTAGCGTTCTGTTTGGCCTCGGTGCTAGGGTTTTTCGCTACGCGGGTGCGTTGATCCGCAGTTGTCTCCGACCGAACGTGCATCCGACGTGGGCTATGAGAACAACGGGTACGATGAGAACACCGATCGACGATCGTTTTCCACGCATACCGGTCGGTTCGGTCAAGTACGATCGAACGTCGTTTGGATATTAGTCTCCGACCATCGAATTCGCTTCGTCGACGGCAGTTGTAAAACGACTTATCTTTGTTTTCGGTCGATCAGCACTGCAGTTTTGATAATGTAGACGAAGAAATCTCAGCCTTTATCACAAAAAGAAAATATAATTTTCCATTTTTTTCTATGGGCTATGAAATCGATTGATCCAGGATATACGCAGTAGTATAAATGCACGCGAACTATTTTATTTGCTATTCTTCAATAAGTTCAGACAAGTATTTAAGTTGCTTTTATATATATATATTTAATATTGCTTTTAAGTACCGTACACGGAAAAAAAATCGCTCATACCAAAAAAAAAAAAATTTAAGATTTAATATTAACAGAAGAACATACTTCAATTAATTTTTGATCAATACGAGAAAAAATTTGTAAATTATACATTTTAATATTGTCTAATTTAGAAAACGTAGAAAAATTGTCATTAATATTTTCACCGATCTTCCGAAAAAATATCTTGGTTGTGGTCGTGCACATAATAATATGTTGAGGGCAATTGGTATACGTGCCCGTTTTTACTCGATTAGTTTTCGTTGTCATATCAGAGTTTTTTTTTTAACAAAATTAAACGCGCTTGTTTTCTACTGTCCGGCTCACTGTTCGGTAACTATATCCAACTACATGATTATATTACTTTCTGCCAATATAGATATAATTTATCGAATGTATTTATATCTCTTGCAAACATTTATTCTCGCCGATGAAACGTTGTTAAATTGATCAAGAACCAGAGCACAGCGCGGTAAGGACCTTACTCTAATTTGATCGTCATTGAAAGTTATATGTTTTTAATGCTATCGAAGGTGTTTTCGAAGCTATTCAAATATCCGTAGGGACATTCTCTTGAAATTAAACGGTTTCTAATAATTGTGAAGTTCAAGTTTTTTTTTTCACCGTGGTATATAATTTTAAAACTAATAACGAAGAGAAAGCCCCTCGCACATCGTGTTGTGTAACGTATAGTATTTAACTGCAGCTCTCTCGTTACTCCGACGGTTAAAGCTTCAGTTACATGTTGCGACCATCAAGTGGATAGTATGATAAACCACATTCGATACATAATATTATTATTAATCACAATTAACGTACGACATTACAATCTCTACGTGTACAATTCAAACATCACTTATTGAACGACTGATCAGCGTACAGTCAAAACCATTATACCGATTCGTTTGGAACGTCAAAATATGTTGTAAACGGTGGTATCTGCATAGGCACACAGAAAAAAGATTTTTAAAAAATCGTACTTATTTATTTTTTCACTTATACCGCTTATTTTTTTGATCGATGATTATCGATTAACGTACACTGCAATCGGACGTTTTCCTCAATCGGAAATTTTCATTTACAACTTTTACATAAAAAAAATTGATAGCGCATCTGAACGGTCCAACGGTCGCAGAATGCAGCTTGTTGTACAACAGAGCAGTACAAAGTGACCGAGATATCGTCGAAACGGATTCGCGGAATGCGCGCGTGCCTTAAACCTTAAACATGCTACATGATCCAGTCGGGTCGACAGGATAAATAATAATAATAATAATAATAATAATAATAATAGGTCAGGACGGCTATTACGGCAGGTCGTGTGTGAATGTGTAGACCGTGTTGTCTGACTCAAATCTTGTCTCGAGTCACGTAGCGGTCGTATGTATTTCGGTTGGTCTCGTCGGTCAGTCGACGCTCGTTCGCAAACACAAGTGGACGCGAACTCGAGATTGATCCAAAAGAGTGGTCCGCTAGCAAAACGTCACGCGATTCGATCAGACCATTCTGGTTGTCCCGACCGAATCGTAAAGACGCATTGATACGGCAACCCGTCACGCAAACGTATGTCAACGTGTACGCCGCCGCAGCCGCGATAAGGGTACACACCGTTCGGTCGCGTGTTGCGAAACGGATTTTGCGCGCGCGAGCCCCGTCACGCAGCGCCGCCGACGACGGTGCAACAGATATTATACGGTTCCACAATCGGTCGGCCGAACGTGCCCGACCCAATTACGGAAACGGCGAGCGCGTGCACACCTTGATAAACGTACTAACAATCGTATCGTTGTCAATGATACTCGTTGTTCGGGAAACACGTCGTAGCGTTGGATTTTTTTTTTTTTTTGTTTCTTTTTATTTCTACCTGACCGTCGTCGATCGAAGCGTGTTACGCGTAGCGGATACGGTCGATTGGGTGACGGCGACGACGACGACGACGTGTGTCCTTGGGGCGCGTGCCACGGTGTACGTTTACCGTACTCGACAGCGGTTCTCAAACTGCCCTCTGACCAGGGCTTGGTGAGAGAAGTCTACGGGCTCCGCGGACCACGTCTGAAAGCCGATTGTACCCGAGTACCGTCGCATTCTTTAGTTATCGAGGATGAGCACAGGCGCAACCGATTGCTTGAGTTCCGCCATGGATCGCACGTTTTTTCTTCGCCGAACGCCCGTTTAGTTTAAATACGATAACATTTGATCGTTTAGACTTCGTTATTCGGCTATTGTTTTCACGGGACTACGCGAAATAAACCTATTAATACAATGCAGAACGACCAAAAGTTTTCACAAAGAATGACAAAATCCGAGCTTCAAAAAATAAAAAAAACAAATACATTTTGGGCTGCTCGTTTTCGTCAACGTAAATCTATGGTTTTGTTCAAGTAATGTTTAGAATCGATTGATGAATTAGATAAAATATTATTACATTGTATTATAATGTTTCTATTAATGTTGTCTCGGTTATAAATTTCTGATTTTTGGGTTTTCGGATTTTTATAGGAACATAAGGGCTTCGCAAACTAAACATTTTGAGAACCACTGCTCTGTGGTATATCTAAAAAACCGTTTCAATTATCTCGAACGCAATATTCAAATGTGTTCACATGTTCTGAGATATGCACGTACACATACAAAAACTATTGCACATTCGTTTACGTAATACGGTATTTCGTCTTCGACGGGAAAACTCGCGTCTTTACTATTAGGTTAGGTTCAATATAATATTATACGTTAGTAGATTAAGTGTATTTCGACAGGGGTTTATTTGACATTGCGAACGAAACAGAGACTAACACATTTTCATCTCAAACGCGTATTTACGCATGTTCATTTACTTTACTCGTCGATCATTTATTGCTGGTATAAATTTCGTGCGTATATTTCATTAAAAAAAAATCAAAGATCTTTTTTCATTGTGCAATGTTCATTGCATATTCAATGTTATTCAATGTTATGTTGCATATTCAATATTCACTGTAGATTCAAGAACAGATAACTTCGATAGTAGTATATCCACCATAGTCGCGGTTATCTTTTGACGTTAAAATTACTTATGATATATCGTTATTATTGAACACAAGTTGATTAGGTTAAACCACAATTCTAACTAGGTACATTCGAGCTTATGTACGGTTACTGGATTTGAATTATAGAGGTTCTCGCCAAAAATATTCGAATATTGTGGAATGTTGCGCACTACACTATTTTCGATTTATCGAGGGGTCAGGACATATGTGTTTCATTCGAATTATAGAAAAGTTTCTGTTTATAGTTATTCCTTAAATTTCCATCAGCCATCGAGTACCCGAGTTGCATTCACGTAATTGATATCATCCGGTATATTCAAGGCGAACGGACACAATAGTGTAATTAATTAATTAATCATCGATTTTAATTTATAGGCTACGAGTTGAAACTAATAATACGTGTTTCGATACGTTCCGGTCTTTTTTGCTTTTAAAATCAGTAGATTGGTATTTCTTACGCAAAAACATAAAAAATGTTTATTTATTTTTTCCTTTCCGGATGTTTTGCTGTCTTTCGACGTATTATGACTATTCGGAATGACACTACTAATTTCGATTTGAATATTTCAAACACTATGTGTCTGAAAATATGTTCACCGTTCTAAATCTTATCTAAAAGTACACGAAACCCTAATATTATTATTGTTTATTATAATTATAAGAATGTTAACATTATAAATTTGTCTGCTGGCGAATAAGATAATAACAATTATTACTGTTGGACAAGCGAGTAGTTGATAACGACCGGGCCAATATTACACGGTTTACAACGAAAATCGCATGCCTAGGAACGATTCGAGCTAACATCATATAATGATTATTACTTGAAACCTGCGCGATGTATAATTATGCGAAAACGCTCTCGCAACGGCGACGCAAACACGTACAGCGAAAACGTGATATTATAATAACATACCGCGAAAAAAACCATCCGCGTCCCGTTTACAGGAGATTCATTATTATTATTATTTACTATTATTTTTTTATTTTTTTTGTTATACATAATTAACGCGTACGGTACGTCGTAGCACAGTGATTCGGGGTCACAAACACGCGTCGTCGGATCGCGACGAAGAAATCGGTGCGCGCGCGCGTATTCGATTACGCATCGGCGGCGGCAACGCGAATAACGGTACTCGCGCACAAACGCGCGTAGGCAATGGTATACATCCGTCTACGGTACTACACCGATGATAATCTGTATTAAGTCAGGTTCACACAAAGTGTAATACCGTCGGAATACGTCGCGGTAGGTGTTCTACGGTTTTGTTCGCGTATTATCGCGTACGTTTTTAATACATATATAAACTGTAGTATATGCATATATATATACATATATAACCGCATGGTAACTGCACGCAGTTCAAAAGTCGGACGCGATCGGTTAATTCCATACTTGACGGATTCCACGCCCAAATGTCGATCCCGCGTGCTGTTCAGTATCGATAGGAGACGGTGGTCATAGATTTAGACCGCACCGGCTTCGAATACCTGTGGTGTGTGGTATGCGCGTGCTTACGTTTACACGAGAACAACGGAACGCAACACGTATTATTGTACGCGCGCGACACACGCCGAGAGGACGGGTTCAAGTGCGCTCAGGGTTCGAATCGTAGACATTACCTTTGAAATGATTTTGTGACGGTACGCGGTGTAAGTTAGGTTACTTGGCGTCCGATTTTCGCGCGTTTGCATCACTGTTCCGTCGCGGTCGCGGGCCGGGCTGACTCGGTCGTACGACGACGGGTCGCGCCGAACGGATGTACCCGTATTGGTTGTCGTGCCGGCGTCGGGACGGTGTCGGTTAGCGTCCGTCGTGGGTGATGTTCCGCAACCGGTGACTTCGGCCGTTGCGATCGATGTCTGTACACAAATAACGCCATTATTTTTTATGGTTTCGATCACCCACGGCGCTGTCGTTCCAACAGATCCTTTTGAAACGTACTTCGATCGACAATCCTACTTTCGAACCTCCTCCCCTGCCACTTATTAAAATCCATCCGTTTCCTACGGTTTGTACTGTACCTTGCCCGGCCAACAATAATCATGAAATGGAGCAGTGATTTTCGACATTTTTACGTCCGAGTACCGTTTTTACGCGTTTAAAATATTTTCACGTACACTTAATGTAACACTTTAAAACACTTTAACACTTTAATGTAAGACTGGGTGTTGATGGTCTTAGAGTTAACGTCTTATGACTGGATTTCCTTATAGGGTTCAGAGTATTGTAAATATAGCTTTATCGTAATTTATTTTGTAATCTTACAAAAAAAAAAAAATAAAAAAATATCTATTAAATAGAGAAGTAAAGTTTTAACAAAAAACCGTAAGTCAACTAGTTGAAGAAATAAGTAGGTACAATGAATAAACGTTTGAATTTTACGAGTTTCCTTCGCATATCCATGTACATGAGCTTTTGGCGTACCACAGGTTAAGGTTAATAAGCTGATTATAAAGACTATATATTATAGAGGTACAGGTTGGGTGCGCGCCACACAATCATCCCAGTATCCGTAACCGCCGACAACGCCTTGATAACCGTAGTATAAGTTTTAACATGGAATTATTTATGTATTCACTATTCACGATTGATTCTAAGAACATTATGACTGTCGTCCACTTTAACGCGTTTCGCGAGACTTCGATACTGTTTTATACGTTGTAGAACAGTCGGAGATATTTGTGACCACACATTTTTCACTGTTATCTGGAGCTCTATAATGGGCGTTCACAACGACTTAGTCGACGGTCATTCAAGATTATAGCGACGCGTACCGGAGTTTAATTAATGCTTATATAGTAGTATTCATAATTTATCAGCAAACTGTATGAATTTAAATGTTAGCTACTGTGACAGCGGCTAATGGTTGCACCGTGAGAAAATGAGAAAAAGTACAACGAAGTAACCGATTTGCTAAAACGTATTACGACCATACATTGTGTGTGCTGACAACGTTGATTATCAAGTGTATGCAAATGTTTATATTTTTGGTAAAATAAAAAAACCGAGGTTCCATATTAAATGCGGAATAATCTTGATGGCAAAAAAAAAAAAGAATCGTGTTTCATTCATATCGGCGCATCAATTTTTTTTATTTTTTTCCCTGAAATTAATTGTTTTCCCTCTAGTCGTGTCGCTGTCGTCATAATTTCATATCGGTCACGGGCACAAATACACACACACACACACTCACACTGCTTACCGACGGTGAAGCGGGGACGCCGAGATGGCCCCTAGCAATCCCGATTATTATTCGCGTGTGTGCGTGTGTGTACGTATACAAAACGACAATAATATAATATTTAATACACGTGAAATATCTGCTGCCGTAATAATTCGCATAATAATACGTGTGTGTGTGTGCAATGCGATTTCGTCAATAAGCGTGTAATTATTATTATTATTATTGCTATTATTTGATCGTCCTTCGTCGCAATATTATTGTTCTCGTCCGTTCCATCCGTGTGCTGTACATGATCGTCGTTCATTACATACGCGATATAATCCTACCGGAAGGTTGGACGCATTTTTTTTCCTATCCGCGATTTCCAAAACGGGAAGTCGTGCGGCGTACTGGTTGACGCGCGAAAAGGTCGACGCGGAAAAAAAAACACCCGCTGCCGTCACTGACGGACGAGAGGAGGCCGTCCGACTGTCACGCGTAACGACGACGACCTCTGCGCGTAGTGGAACCGTTACGGGCTGCAAAAACAAACAAAACCGGGTAGTCGTGATCGCGGCCGTAGTTGTTTTACACGATAATTATTTTCGTGAAATTTTTTTTTAAAAAATTGTTATTTCACTCGTGTACGTAACTTATGTTAAAATACTACAGTATTTCGGAGGTATCAACTTGGGCGGCACGGAAGAAGAACCCGTCTTCGTCGGGGACGGGCTGCGGCGAACGACACTGTGAACGATAATATTAGAAAGTGTGTAATATCTGTTATTTGTACACTCAGTAAGTACGTGAGAAAAAACCGGAATGTCGTCTCGCAGACGCGTACCTCGTACGTAATGATAATAATAATATGATCGTACGGAGCCCGTGCACACGCACGCGAGTCGTCCGCCGCTGCCAAGAAGGACGTCGAGTATAAAATACGTGTTCCACTGTACGTACGACGGTACCTCATACCTACTACCTCAATATGATACACCCGATCTGTGCAGCGGCGGTTGCCCGATGTCCTCGGAAGATAATATCGTAATAATATGATATTATTGTGTGTGTGTACGCGCGCGTTCGTATGTATGCACGCGTGCACTTGGGCCACTCGGTTAACGATTTACGGGGCCGTGGTACATAATACCGCTCGCGCCGACGACCGGCGATGCGATTTAGTTATCCTCGCACGTTTGCCTCCCTTCCCCCCCCTCCGACGGACGAAACCGTGTTAGCTATACTTGTATGTGTGTGTGTGTGTGTGTGTGTGTGTGTAGTATTGTTGTAATTGCGTACACCTGAATGTGTAATATTATAATCTCGGAATGGCGAAATATCTCGGTTTACCGAACGCGCTGCGCAGGTCGTTAACGATTTAAACATATTATTAACATTTTATTCTGACCGCGCTTCGTTTTTACAGTTAACGCGCGCAGCGCAGCGTATAACAAGTTAATATATTTTCTCTTATAAATAAACACACATACCTGTCTGCTACGCGCCTGGTTCACTTCCAGTTAATTATATTACTCGTACACATGTTGGAATCGAGTTCATTTTTATTTCTTTCCATAACGAACGGTCAACCTCTCTCTAATTGAAGAATTCCTATATCGAAACTGCGCTTCGCCATCTTCGCACGGTGTAAACGTGAATATATGTTACGTACGTGTGTACGAGCGTCGACATTTTCGCGTTCAGAAAGCCATCGGAATCCATTTGCGCTCATCATACCTTTTTCATAGCACATTTGCGCCCGAAATAATATTAACTATGCAACGTTGCCAAGCTGTATTATTTCACGATTGCGCACTCGTGTAATATTATTTACTAATTTAACTATTTTTAATTTTACATTTCATCCTTTTCAATATTATCAGATATCGGTCTACTTTATCTTAACTGAAGTTCATGACAATTCTCACTTCTCTCTGTGAACCTTATAGTGAAGCTAATACCTACTATTTATTTTACAATGTTACACTTAAAAGTTAAAATAGATTCTAAAATAACAAATAACTTTAAATTCTACTTTAGCAGAAATTTGGTTTCTGGACATATTAGTTGGTGTCGCGTAAAAAAAAAAAAATCATTCAAAATCAACGTTAATCGATTTTAATGACATCCACAATCATGAACCGAATACTATTGAAGATTGAAACTTGATGGAAGTTAGAGAAAGTCCATAGTATGAAATTGCAACGTTGTATGCGAAATGGACGCATATGAGCTATACATCGATAGGCAGTACCATATCTTTCGGGCGCAACTGTCTGCATTCCTCTGAGCGTAAATGGTTTGTAATCATTTGAATATTTAAAGTCTTCGCAAAGTTACGACGTATTCTAAATTGACCAGTGTGTTGATTATACCCGTCTATACATAGTCTGTTTATTTATTCGAGTACCTCAACGTCCTTAACAAGTAATCGATTAAAGTAAATTTAATAATAATGATAAATAATAATTACAGTGTATTGAAGAATGCATTATCAAAATAATTTACCGATGACCTCCGTTGAATCAAACCTACCGTTGGTTGTTGCGTGATTATGAAATTATAAACAACGGTTTGGTGTAGAAATTAATTCCATTCAGTTTGTGTATATTGTAATTATAAGAAATCAAATTCTCATATATATATGCTTAAATAATAAAGAGGACAATGTTATTAATGTTTCAACGATGTTTTTTTTCGATAGCTATTATGCCATTTGTAAAAAAGAAAAACTAAAAACTAGTTTTTTATAATTACATTTTTTCCAATTTAGATAGTAAAAAATAACGACTAGAATATCATACTAACCTTCATACTATCTATACGATGTATACAAATTTGATTTATCAACCATGGTTATTTACTATACATAGTCGGAATAATCTTAATGCACGTAAAACAGTTTTTATGTGGTTTTTTTTCTATACAACTCACCGATTCGTTTTTCACGTAAAACATAGTTGTAATTGAAAATAAATTTATTGATCTACTTTCGACAAAAACTTGATCAACGTAATTAAATCTTTGTAGAAGCAAAACATCGTATACTTAACGTAGTTTATTTTAGTTAAAAATTATTTCACGAAATACAACACAGCTTATGTAATAATTTATCAAGCATTTTTGTAAACTAAACTTAAAGTAATTTTAAAGTTTTTTGTATTTACTACTTATTTGATCGTAAACATTATTATTCCGGAAGAAAATTCAATAAGTTTGCATCAAAAATAAAAATAAAATGTAATACAGTGGATAAGGTTTAAGTACAATAAGTTAAATTTTTTTAATTTAACTCAGTACAATGTAATAATACATTTATATATTAATTATTATAATTAATATATTTTATCTCATATAAATAAGCACACTTACCTACCTACTATGCTTTATTCGTATAAATACACATTAACGAATAGCGATGATAATTACGTATTATAAAATTCAATAGTAAATGGTATTGCAATTTTTAGTTTATTTTTTTTTGACATTCGATGTTATTGAGAAACGCACACAAGCTATAATATGCGGTATACGTTTGTCAATTCGACCACGCCTCGATTCTAGAGTACTTCGTCAACGTGTATTCAATCAGAAAACTTCTGCAGATTACGGTGTAATTGTACACCGGTCGAAATAAGAAATAAAAACGACCAGATTAGTTTCAAGATTAGCCATCGGATCGGTAATCGAATTAGCTTACAACTATGTGCAACCTCGTGGTTTTAGCACATACCATCGGCTGGTGCTCGGCATAAGCAGATCGCCGTGGTCGTACAATGATCGTGTATACGTGCAATAGATCGTTGTTATGCGCATTAACAGCGCCAGGCGGTCATCGCGGGTAATAACGATGACACGAACGTAATCCCGATGTATTGTTGTTTATCATTATGTCATCGTAATAATAACAATAATAATAATCATATAATAATATCCTTCTCTAAAAAATAAAATAAAAATTCATCGGTAATGTGTACAATAATAATTGTTATCGTGTGCGACTGGTGAATAACACATAGACGTCTCTCTCTCTCTCTCTTTCTCAGGTAGTGTACGCCATAAAAATGCGCTCTAATAATAATAACGATGATATTCTTCCCATAAATTTTTTTTCGCACAGCGATAACAATGATTGTACTATTATCAAACCGTTTCGGAAATGACTCGGCGTGACGGCCGCGCGTAAATAATCGCAAGCGCCGCGGCCGTAAAAGGTCATCATCGGAAGCCGGCCGTCGTCCTGATTTCGGCGCACGCACGTGCACAGCGCCCCATTAGCACGCGTACGCGTCGACGTACACACGGTTTACGGGGCGGCTGGTTCGCCGAGACGGTTTCCACGAGGCTTCCGCTTCCGCGGTCGTGACGTCTCTCGCGGTAACGACAAGGACGACGACGACGACTTGTCCGATAAGGCGCGCGGAGGTCAACCCGGTTTCGGCGGGACTTGGGGGTGGGAGCGGGGGATGGGCTGTAACGAAATTTCGTCGTGAAGGCCCGTCACGGATCGCGCGGCACGTCCCGAAGCGAACCGACAACGTCAGCGCTTGCTCCTGTATCGCCCTCACGTCGCGTCTTTCGCGGTCCAATTTCCTTGCGCCCCCCTCTCCCCCCGAATCGCGTCCGACTAGGTCCTGACCCGATGATCCAAGCGTGCCCCCTCCTCCTCTAGAATCCCGTTCGAATGCGATATACGGGCCCTGCCATTCGCTCCGGTTTCGTGTGCGATCTCGTGCGCGCGTTCGTTTCGGTCTCGTCGTCCAGCCGAAACGGATCCGTTACCGTTTCGTAACGCCGCACGAATGATCCGCCGATGATAACGCGCCCCGGTAACCATGTGTTGTTTGCGCGTTACGTGGCGCGGCGTGATTAGCGCATCGGAGAGAACACTTCCGGTGAACGTACTCGGACGGTCCGACCCAGCGATCGCCTGTCCGCAGATCGAGGCCCGACCGCGTTCAGATATCGTTTGTTCGTTCGCACGACTGTAGCGACAGCTTCGTCGGTACGGTTTCGAAGGTTCGTTCGAAGTTAGTTTTGGTCACATCGCGGACAGGAGAGATGGCAACGTCGTCGTCCAAGGGCCGATACGGTACGTCGTAGGATGTCTTAACGATCGTTGTGTAGTTCCGAGTGTTTTGGATCGGTGATCGAGTTTTTCGTCCCACGATCGGACGCCGTATATCCGCGTTTCGGTCGCCACCGATATCATAACGTCATTGCACTAAGGATTTCCTACCCGGGGTGTTCGCTCGCAGCAACGCGAAATGCATGCACGATTGTGTTCTACGGTCCACGGTTGTACAGTAACTTGCACAACCGTTACCCGTTCACCCGGCGAACTATCGAGTGCACACGGAAGCGTGCACCAAATAGATAAACGTATTAATCGGTAAAATTGTGTTTGTTTTTGCAGGGGTCGTGCTCGCAGTGGCCGTAGCCTTGTTGGTTGGCGGCCTCTTAGTGGTAGCATTCTTCACCGCAGCCGTCGAGTTAGTGATCGATGACGTAAGTGTTCACCATTTGTGTATTATATACTTGTGCGCTTTCCACGTACATACGTGAGTCGACTTAACTTCGATACTCATTTTAAAACCATGTTCATACGGTTTTTCGTATTATTTTACAACTTCACAGAAATAGAGTGCTTTATTATAACAGTTAACAATTGCTTGGTTGTATTAACCTAATCGGAAATTAAACGGTTTCTACCGCATAGTTTTGATGTCTGTTGTATTTGAGATTAGAGTTATTGAATTTACATCATCCACTATTTTCTTCGAGCAGCGTTTTACACTAACAATAACGTACAAATATTGTAAATTATTTTTGATAGGCTTGAGTTTATAAATATTAACGTTCTTAATGTAGTACTCGTGTGGCGGGTGTGTGTCCGAGATTATGACTAACAATCTCGGACTGCCTGGTTGGCAGAATTTTTGTTGGGGCACCCGTAGGTTTCTGCCATGTCCCGGGAAGGGGGGATGGCAATCTCTCTCCTAAGACAGTTGTTTCCTGTTCAAGTAGAGAGACTGCCCGTGGCCGGGTTCGAACCAGCGACGATACGTATCGTAACCGACGCTTTAGTTCACTCGGCCACTCCGTCCAACGTTCTTAATTTTTTAACATGATTGTATATTTCCGGGAATAGTATCAACATTAAAATTTACAGAAGCGAATACAGAATATTCAAATACTGATATGACAAATTAATTCAACGTTTTTCGTTTAGTTTTTATCACACGATTATAGCTCAATAAAAAAAAATTCTTATATTTACAGATACTCGGTAGGTGAACAATTTTCGTAAAAAGGTATCGAACAATATTTATTTTTTCTTAACGGGAACTGAATACAAATTAAAATCTGAGACAGAAACGAAAATAACGAAGACCATCATTTCTTAGCTTGTGGAGATATTTAGTTTATCCAAATATATAAAAACGTTTTCAATTAATCTTCTTAAAAAACCTGTTTTTATTATTACAACACTGACATAAAATTATTTAAACCGATTACACACGTACTCGTATTAGCTACTTTGATGTTCATAAAAAAATTACAAAACACACATAAGATATAACTTTATTTTCTAGAATTAATTAAAATTATTAATTGGTTGTATCTTATTTATTATTGGTATTCATTGAATACAATAAACTATGCGATATATACATGACACTCTTTGATAATAATCTTTAATTTATTCGATTTCGTCATTTAACCGTGAGAAATAATTAGGTAGAGATTTATCGTTCGAAATATCACAAAGAAGTTAGTTAAATAAAAGTTCAGCCTCAAAAGTGGAGTGAGGTTTTTGGGGGTATTCAAAAGGATAATGCTAGTTTGACTAGATACGTTTTCCATGACCGATTATACAAAAAAAAAAAATGTTTGTAACATAAATTCTGTTTAATCATCAGGAAAACATTGATTCTTAGTTACTAGACCCGAGGTAATAGCGTCACATCAATCGTAAATTATTGTCAAAACGTTTTCCTACAGCGAAAAGATTAGGCGCTCTTACTTTCAACGCGCTAAATTGTACACCAAATTACTAGTGTGTCATACACAGAGACGCAGTGTTAAGATCGCTTATCTGTTCGCAGCAAATCACCCTACGGCCAGGTTCTCAGACGTACGAGATGTGGCGCAAACCGCCGGTTAATCCGGTGCTTAAAGTGTACGTTTACAACGTCACTAACGCTGACGAGTTCTTGTCCGTCGTCGGACCGGGCGAGACGCGCGAGAAGCCGCTTCTGGACGAGTTGGGTCCGTACGTTTACGTGTAAGTATACAGTATTACTATGTCGAAACTCTGAGACATATATTGTACATCCGGTAAACCTTAAATAATAATACGGACAATTTTTATTGGACTCGTATGCGTTAAGCTGATCGGGACTTTCGTTCCACTGCGCGGACTGTCCAAAAAAAAAAATGCACTTGCTTTATTATTAAAATAATAAACCGAGCGACCGTAATGGCAACATAAAAATGAAAAAAACCCAACACCGTTTTACTAGGCCGATTTCGATTGTGTGTTACTGCATCAATACGATAATATTCTGTTGTGTTTTAATTCTGTTCCGACGCCGTATAGGGAAACATGGGAAAAAGTCAACTTGACGTTCCACGAAAACGGTACGCTTACGTACAACCAGCAAAAGGTGTACAGATTCGACCGCGAACAGAGCGTCGGTTCCGAAGATGACGTCGTCGTGGTGCCTAACATTCCGATGTTGGTAAGTACGGTTACATTGGCGAGCCTTTAACCGCAAAGATCACCGTCAGTAAAAAAAAAAAAAAAAAAGTAACAATACATCACAGCCGGTCGTCATCGCCGGCAATGTAATTAATTATTCGTGCAATCGCGTAACCGTTGTTGTTATTCCAGTCGGCCACGTCGCAAAGCAAACACGCCGCCCGGTTCTTGAGACTGGCCATGGCCAGTATCATGGACATATTGAAAGTGAAACCGTTCGTGGAGGTGAGCGTTGGCCAACTGCTGTGGGGCTACGAGGACCCGCTGTTGAAACTGGCTAAGGACGTGGTTCCGAAAGAGCAAAAGTTGCCGTACGAAGAGTTCGGACTACTATACGGGGTCAGTATATAATATCTGCAACCGTGACAGTACTAGAGTAATTATTCGGCGTGTCGATAATCCCTAACGGTCCTTGACCGCTAAATATTGCACATTACTATCTCGTGTACTTAAACTGTAACTGACTGCATTTTATATAGTCCCTCGGTACGTCTTAACGACCCGTTTAGGTGATCGGGTTTGAGTAGAATCAATTCCGTACGAGTACCGTGTGTTGTGTATTACTCTGGGTGATAAATTCGACGTCAAGCACTTATTTTCTCGGTCGATTTACCCGTTTTCAAAACAACATTACGTCACATAATTCGAAACCATGACCGGATTATTGCACATCATTTTCGCATAACAAAATAATATTTTCGTCATGATTATTTTTCAAGTACAATTGTTATTCGAAAATGGTAACGCATACACGTTTTTCGTTTCGTAATCCGAGGCAAAATATTTCTCTGGAAATTGTTTTTATATATCTATTATAAATCTACAGGTACAAAAAATACACTCCGCCTTTAGAATACTAAATAAATTGATTTAAATAATTTTACTAAAATGGAAATTAATATGAAGTTTGTCCTACAATATTTTTGAAAAATTATTGTTTGGAAAATAGAGATTTGTATTGAACTTTTAAAAAATCAACTTAAAAATATTACAGTACAATAATCAATTAGTAGGTAGTGTGATAACCAAAAGTCATTTATGATTATATGATCAATACTTATTGTAAGTATAACCGAGTAATATATATATATTGAATACTAATTTCTTGAGTTTAGAAAATATATTATGACTATATTATTAGTATTACTAATATATTTGAAATCAAGCATTCCGATATATTATTATATAGTTTTGGTGACATAATTTATACTCTGTAATCATAAAATTATATAACATTTCATTAAATTTCATTGCACTGTTTGAGTTTTTTGTTTTTAGACGGTCAGTTGATTAGATTTCTAATTCAAACAAATTATTTATCTGACAATATGTGTTATTCAACTGAAAATTGGTGTTTTGAGATTCGTTTATGCGTAATACACACCGATAATACTGTGAAAGAATCAAATAAATTAATAGCAAAAATAAATTATCAGAGTTTCTATTTATACACAAAATAGGTACGTATTTTTCGATTTTAAAAATTCTAATATTTTTGGTTTGTTCAAGAACATTATTTTGTTTACTATCCTGTTTTTCACTTATAAAATGGTTGTTGACAAATAATTGTTTTTAATATAAAACAATTTTATCTGTTTTCACTGAAATTGTAATTCTCGTTTGTTATGTTTTTATGAATGATTCATGTTAAAAAAACAAAACTGATTACATTTTTAAATTCACAATAGCCATGTGAGTAAGCAAGATAAGAATATCCGACAACGAATTGTAGATAAAAATGTTCACATCTTTTTTAAGAAATCATATTACTATTCTACGATCATTATATTCCTGCGTAAGACATAAGCCGATGAAATATGAACATATGTTATAACATGACCCACACAGTACGCAGCTCGATCCAGTTATCTACCTATCATTGATTTAATTTATAATGCTTAAACATCACCGTGAATTGCGTTTGTAGGGAACCGAGGCAGATTTCCGTGTTTTTCCTTAAACACGACACTGTAAAACGAGAAAAACTGGTGGCCTGTAATGCTGTATATATATATATATATATATATATATATATATATATATATATATATATATATATATATATATATACTCAATGCACGCGCGCATAATATAATAAATCTAAAGAAACAATTTTACACATAAATCGTATGTTGTGCGTATGATATAAAAAAGAAGGCAATACTAACGTAATTTACAATCAAATAGGATATATCAAGTACATTATATTTTTAGTGCACATAAAATGTAAGTATCATAAATAATCAAGAAACCAGAAGATGGTCTTGAATTACGTAAAGTGGTATTTATTATTATAATGTCGCAATGCGAACCGAGGAAACATATTTGATTTTAACTAATCTCGAGATGTTAGTGTAATACGGTTTTATTATGCCGGAAAAAAGTGTACAAGTACATAAAACAATTATTATGTTTGCGTACGGATATCTGCCTGAATAAGGATTAAGTAAATGTCAACGAGAAAAATGAGCCTCGGTTAGTCATTATAGGAACTAGGCACGTTTCCACCGAATGTGTACGGTTCCTTTTTCCTTCAATACCCATTTTCAACAAATTAATTTTACCACAAACACACGTACATCACCCCAGTCCAACCATATTGGAATTTTTGAAAATTTACTTCACCAAGATTTAGTATGAAATTTGTATGAATTTGTACGACCATTTTCAGAATTTGTACGATCTTAGTTTTTCCGTTATCGAACAAAACTATAGGTTGGGCTGGGGTGACGTCACCCCAGCCCAACCTAAAGGGATATTATAGCGTTTTCGATTTTTTTTCGGTGCCATATTTTACTACGTAATTTGTATGAATTTGTACGACCATTTTCAGAATTTGTGCGATAATACTTCGGTGGTGATTTCATTAAGTTTGAAAACGCCGTGACTCCGTGATTTAAATTATTTTTGTTAGTTTTGTATAAAACAGTACATTTACCAATGTAATGGAATGTATTTGGTCAAAACGGGTGTTGATGGTAAAGAGGAAGGTCGTCCTTGGGTAGAAACGTTTTATGCTCAGTAATACCCAGTAATGCCCTATAGTAATCATTGAAAATATTTTGTTTTGAATATACTGCTCTTTTCGACTAGTACGTACTGGTATAGCGTAAATGCGTATATGATTTACATATTGTTTTAAACCGTTATCGCTCGGGCCTTTTTCAATCCATCCGTATTACTCCTTTCACCCGTAACCGGCGATATTACCGTGAAATAATGTACCACGTCGTGGTATGATACCGCAGCTCCAGTACATCGTCGATCGGTATGGCGTTAAAACGATGCCCGAATTGCTGGGCTACTTGCAACTTGACCGATTGCTGTCCGCGGACGGTCCACTCATCGACGGCATCATGTCGGTCGGCACAAAGATCCTACTGGGCGCAATCGTTGGTCCCGCCTCGGTTCAGAAGATACCGTGGTCCAAAGACTTTGACCAGCAGCTGCGACCGCAGCAACAGGTGGTGAAACATCAAGCCAAGACCACTCGGATGTCAATGATGGGACGACCGGTCAGAACCGAATCGCTACATTTCATCCACCTACAACCAACAACCTCACGATCACGTTTTTTTTTATTTTTTACTCTTTTCGCATACGACCACTACACCATTTGTAATGTGCACGTGTTCGTGTACTATTACACTATTTGCTATTTTCAACAGTTTTACGTACAGCACTTAACCTACGATAACCACGCGTACGCGTTTTTTTCGCGTCCACGCGCACTCTGACCACAATCACGATGTTTGTTTGTTGTTATCGCATAAGTCGCACATTTTTACGTCAAATATTTTTGTTGTCAAACGTTTTACACGCTATATTCACTGTACCGTCGTGACATTCCCGTCGTCAATGCTAATCGAAATGTATTTTATTTTACCGGATTTTCGTCCATGTGCTCGCCAACGCCGACACCTCCGCCGTCAACTGAAATTCGCAACTATCATGAACAGAAAAACGGGACTTCGCGAGACAACATGACCGTTTTCACAGGAGCCACGGATATCCGAATGTTTGCAGCCTTAGATAAAGTCAACGGACGTACGCACCTTCCTTACTGGACCTCTGAGACGTGTAACCGCGTGTCCGGTGGCAGCGATGGTTCCCTGTTCCCTCCCAGGATTCAACCCGACACGATCCTACACGTTTTCGATAAGGACATGTGTCGGCAACTGCCCCTAGTGTGAGCAAACCGACTTTTATCATTTATTTCTAGACATCATAGACAATTATTGTCTTACCGCCAACATTACGATACCATTAAACTATATGTTTTACGTTTACGCAGTTTTAAAAAGGAAGTCGAGAGGAAGGGAGTAAAAGCTTATCGATTCGGGCCTGACCATAGGGCGTTCGCCGATCCAGATCACGAGCCGGAAAACCGGTGTTACTGTCCGTCGAGCATTAATTCTAGTAGAAATAGCTCGTCCAACTCAAGCAGCGCTTCCACTCAAATGCCAACGATGTCCACGCAAAAACCATCGACATCGGGCCAATGCGCGCCTCACGGAACGTTCAACGTGAGCTTATGTCAGTACGGTGAGTTGTTTCAGTCGTTTTCCATCATTACGATCAAATCGTGTGACTGATTGGTTTTTTTTTCTTCATAAAAATTAATAACATCGCTTATTTATCTAATTTTTACACAGACTCGCCGGTGTTGTTGTCTTTCCCACATTTTTATATGGGCGATCCACGACTTCGCGCCGCCGTTGATGGAATGGACGAACCCGATCCGGAACTACACGAGTTCTATCTGGACGTACAACCGGTAAGTACACACTAGCTCGTAAAATCTAACCTTTCTCGTCCGCAATCGATACCCACGATAATTACGTCGCAATAATCCTGTACCATCATTGCAGGATATGGGAGTAGCTATGCGTGCCAGAGCTCGAGTACAAATCAACTTGGCAGTAAGTCAAGTGGTGGACATCAAGCAAGTGGCCACGTTCCCAGATATCGTGTTCCCAATCATGTGGTTCGAGGAGGTATGTGTTGAACGAAACGTATTGTTGCGGGTCGCAATTTAAATATATTCTTTAAATTTCAACCGTGATTTTAGGGAATCGACGAGCTACCAGACGGTGTCATTCAACTGTTGAAACTTGCCACGCAGACGCCACCTGTGGCCAAGGCCGCATTGCAGTACGCCCTGTTTTGTTCGGGAGTCATATTATTATTATTGGCCCTGGGGTGCCTCATACGTAACTCGCACCGTCAAGAGACCATGTCTTTAGAAGGGACGGCGCATTACAGCCAGGACGAGAAGAAGAAACCCAAAAAGACTATTCCGACAGCGCCTACGACCGTAATATCGAACGGCAACGGAAACTCCGCAAAGGCTAACGCCGGCTACGTAGCCGACGACGAATAGCGTCCGAAAAAAAGTTATTAGACTTCCGAGGACGAGAAAACACGACAGCAAATGGAGGATCAAGCAAAGGATGGACAACAGAAGGCGAACAAAAATCAAAAGAAAATTATATTTCGACCTATTGCATGGGTGCCGCCTATGTAACCGCCGCGGTCACCGTTTATACAAGTAGTTGTAACACAATAGCTACCAATAATAATGGTGACTCCATATTATTATAAATATTATAAAATTTTCTCTCTATCTATTTATACTACTGTATATACAATTTTTAGTCATTAGGTTTGCGGTATATCCAATAAAATATATTGTTATGTACTCGCTCGCATTTCGTCCGCTGTTGAGCAGCAAAATAATCAAATTTATCACGGTACCTACGACAGGCAATATTATATGATACAACTAATTTGAATTCAAACCAATTATCAAAACCATAATTTATTTTCCCGTGGACAAAAACAATCACTATGCGAGTGTGTACAACGTATATTTTGTACATAAAACAATATTTTATTGTCGACGTTTATATGATTATAATATTTTTTTGTGGAAAAATGCTCATATTATTATTATTATTATTATTTTTATCATTGGTTATTATTATTTTATGTGTTTTTATTCATTCGTTGACTTGTCCATGTATATAATTAAATTAATATTATTGTCGATCAGAGAAATGATTATTATTATTATTATTAGTATTATTATTTTTAGATTTTCAAAATCTTATATAATTTATTATTGTTATTTCATTTCTTATATTTTAATAACTCTAACGAATACTCAAAATGAATTACACCTTGATGTAAAAACATACACTATCTTTAATTATATTTTCGCGTACAAATAATAATAACTAATGAACCAAATAACACTGAACGTAAATCAATTATATTTTTATTATAATTGAAATACCTATACAAATATTATTATACATTTAAATAATTATATTGATTAACCGAGTATGTTATGCGGTTAAGGTTTTCGGGTTTCGTTTCTCATTGTTCTGCGTTTATTATACTACACGTTGTAAACCTATATTGTAAAAGACTTGTTTTTCCAAGCGTTTTTTCCATGTATGATTTTTCGCTCAATTATGTAAGATCAATCTTGTATTGTTATTATATTATGATTATTATTATCATTTGTACTTTATAGTATTACGTACAAAATAAGTTTTTGTTTTATTTTTTTATGTGTGTATATTTTCTTTGGGGATGACATCAAATTAAAAAAAAAATAAATATTGAAAACCGGGAAAATATGCTTGTGTTAAGTTTGTTTATTTGACAATAAGTAATAACTTAATATTAATTGTAATTTAAAACTACAAAAATATCTGTATAAAAATACAAACGGTGCCTAGTATTCATGATCGCGCATTTATTTAAAACTCAAAAAGCACTCGTATACTTTTCCTGTAGATATTTTTTCAATCGTTCACGTCAATCCAAAATATTACATCTTGGTTTTGAACATTGTTCGGTTATTAAAACAAGCATCAATATGGACGAACTGTTGCTCACAGATCTTCGATCAGAATTTATTTGGAATCCGATGGTTTACAATTCCTTTCGAATGTGGGTCTACGATTTATTTTACATCGATAAAATATATAGGTACCTTATCAGCATTTTTTTCAGTATAAAATTTAGTGCTTTTAGTGTTTTGCCGTTTTTGGTGACTGCCTGCTTTTTTTTTTTTTTTTTTTGATTAGTGATTTCTTTCGTATCAAATCCCATATTTCTTCAATTATCACAGCCAACTTTGCACTGAAAATGTGATTCGTCCAAAAAAGTATTGAAAGAAAAAAATTAACCAATTATTGCAGAACGATGAAAAAGAAACGTTACCACCCAAAGTGTGATCAAAGGTAGACAAATGCATAGCGTTGCGTATAGATTAACCCAATATCGAATAGTTTTATGATTTTTATCAATGGCCTTTACGTTCATAAGCGTATTTAACTGATTACCATCGTGAAGACATCGGCTTACATGTTCAACTGAATTATTTTTTCAAGTGTTTCAACGTGTCTTATTACAACAATTAAATGCATAATACAACGTCGTTTAACCTACATTACAAAACGTTATGTTTTATCGGTTCTTTTGGTCAAACGTTTAAAATCTTATACTAAATTTTCGATAAACGTATAGAGTCGAACTGGGTTAATTGGAAATCGTCGATACCTCGAACTTTTTCCCAAAACCCAAGAATTTCCTACGTAAACAATGCGAAAAAATCTTGTTTAACTCGAATATGTTCGAGAACAACTCGACCGCTGCGAGTTTTATAATTTTATAAAATTATGATATTTCCCTTACGTACAATTGTGTATTATATGTAGGCTTAGGGACTTATAGCTCTAAAAAATACACAAATATGCATGCAAATATGCTTCTAAAATCATTAAAATATGCATTATAATATGCATTTATATGCATTAAAAAAAAAAAAAAATGTCCACTAAATCTTAGTTAATTTCACTTTAAACTTTAAAAAGTTATTAGTTAAAATTTATATCTAATAATTAATAAAAAATAAGTTAAAAATTATTAATCAAGGATACAACTTTTATTATTGAATATGCGTCAACTAAATTTGAAAAAATAAATAACTTTGCTACTTAAATAACACAAATGTTTTATATATATAAAAAAAAAATACGTTCTGTGTAAAAATTACATCATTAATTCTGCTTCATTTTTAGTTTGCAGATAGCATATTACTATGTATTAAGTCCTATTAATACATTTTTTTTTTCAACCGGTTGAAATATGTAATATTAATGTATATGTAATATGTATCTATAGTTTTTAGTTTGAAATTTTAAATTTTTGCCAAAATATGCAAAATAAACATAAAAATGTTAAAATATGCACTCTCCTTCAAAATCTATCAAATATGCAAAAATATGCAAATTCAAATTTTAGATCTGATATCGTGGCACCGAGGAACGAATTTATTTCGCACTCTGCTATAATTAACAATAATTAAAAAAAGTATGCAAATGCTAGAAGTCCCTAAGCCTAATTATATGTATATGTGTATACAGATATGATGAATCGGGGGCGAAAAAAAAACAAACCAGAGATCAGTGACGACATTTTTGAAGCTTTAAACGAAATAGAACGGTTCACGGCAATTGTTACGAAAACGAAAACTTTTTTTTTAAGTAATTATTTAACACATTCGTGGACAACTACTGCTATAGCAGTAATTTTAAAAGTTGATGTACATATATCACTACTGCTATGGCAGTAGAATATAAACTGTTTAAATAAACACAGTACTGTTATAGCAGTAATAATTTCAATGGTTTCATATGAAAGAGCATGTTTTACTGTCCCACTGCAATACTTCAGAATATTGGGCACTGTATTATATATGTTTTATTTTTAGATTTATTATCGTTCCTTTTTCTTGGGTATTTTCATGAACCCTATATTCGATATCATTATCATTATCGCTTTACAATGTTACAATAAAATAGTATACAACTGTCTACGCCTTATATTTGAACCATAATCCATAGATACGAATTCTTGTCCTTATAATAAAGTTTTTCGAGCTCTGTACACCTGATGGATTTGTTCTAAACATGGAGATGTATAGAGGAAAAAGAGAAGAAATTCAAGTCGGTTCTACATCAAAAATAAATAGTTTAGTTTTTCGCATTTTGGAAGCTTTTCTTGATAAAGGGCATACAGTGTTTATGGATAATTATTATAATAGTATAAGTCTTTCAAGAGAACTCCTAAATCGAAAAACACATACAACAGGAACACTACGTAGTAACTGTAAAGGCAATCCAAAATGTGTAACCACAAAAAAGTTAAAATCTGGGGAATATATTTGGCGTCGACAAGAAAACATTTATGTATCTAAGTGGAAAGATAAAAGGGATGTATTAGCGATAACTACAAAGTACCATCCACAGCTTTTATCATCCAAAAATCGATTCGGAAATGAAAAAATAAAACCAAATGAAATTATTCAGTATAATAATAATATGAGTGGTATAGATAGGTCAGACTACAATACAAAATATTACAGCAGCCCACGAAAACAATCACGATGGTATAAAAAAGTTTTATTTCATCTGTTAGATATTACAGTGTGGAATAGTTTTTACCTATACAAAAAATATTTTGGCTGCAATTCTATGACTTTTAAAGATTTTCGCGATATTTTAATAAAAAATATGATAAACCTTCCAATCGACGTAACAGCTAATCAAATTTTTAATGCTCCAAAATCAAAAGATCCTAAAATCAAACGACCAATGTCAGAAGAAGGACAACACTATCAAGAAAAAATTCCATTACCTCCACTGTATAAAAGAAAACATTACTACAAAAACTGCAAAATGTGCACAAAAAGTCACGTGAGGAAACAAACCCAGTATCAATGTAAAGCTTGCAATGTTCCACTGTGTCCCGGTTTATGTTTTGAAGACTTTCACAAAAATATGTCATAAAAAAATTATTTCATTATTTTATATTTCATTGGTTCAATTTATATAAGACTATATTTTCATTTTTTTTTTTTTTTTAATATCATAATATTCTTTTTCAAAATTTGTTATACAAAATAAACCAGGTTGAGTTGAATTATTATTTTTATTTTATTATTTAAAAAATATAAATTATACTGCTATAGCAGTGCAGTGATGTACATAGTTGTAAATAGCAATGTAGAGGGACATTACTGCTATAGCAGTATCCAAATTACTACTGCTATAGCAGTAATAATCATTTGCGTTTTTAAAAGTAGTTTTTTCTCCTTCCGAGAATTTCAATTTTAATTTTTGTTCGTACATATCTTTTGAAAACTATACGTAATATAATGTATTATTATTATTATTAATTATATTATAATTAATAAATACGTTTTTTTTACATATTATAATAAACGCGTAGGAATTAATATATTGTACTATTTTAGGAATATACATATTTTGAAACCTTATAATGTGGATAACTCGAATTTTTCGATAACTTTTTCTCGGTCCCTTCAACCTCGAGTTAAGTTCGATTGTATCGAGTCTACAAATAATTAGTTTTCCGGGCCGGGTGTGATAAATGTTCATGTTGCCCGATCTTCGATCAATACGCCACGGTCTGTTATTAGATACGTAGTTTGTTTAACAAACCATTCGACAGTCGTACGTTAAAACGCGTAATATGGATTCCGAATTTACTACGACGATTATGCAAAACATGATAAAATGAAAAGTTGTTTTTGTGAACTCTTTGTCGTCTTTGACTTCGTGCTGCATGGTTTTCATCAATGGCGATGGTGTATTAGAATCATTTGTGGTATTCCGGAGACTTGAACGGATGTTTATAAATAAAAAATAATGAAAACCGCATGCAGTTCGTACCGGTACATTATTTTCCAACGGCTTTCACTGATGCTAAATGCTTACCGACATTATCAGACTTAGTCATGCAATTAATTTAACAATCGGATTAAACATACACGTATACAATATGTTCAACATAAATATTTTATGCGTTTACTTTCTACGTGTCTCCTAAAATTATTATGCGCATGGATTTCCCGAGACGCGTTACATATATCTATGTATTCAGATACAAGCGGTTTCGAATCATCACATCGTACGTTGATCATATCGTCTCGAAATGTGAATTTTAAATGCTCAACGTTCAATACGCTTAACTCGCCAATCCGACACTGATTATTTATTATAATTCACTTCATCTTTCATATTCCATCAAGTAACCAGTCGATTATCAATAACAAACGAAGTATGTACGTTGAAACACAAAACGTTTTTTCCTATGGCTAAGTAATGTTAATAAATACCAGTTAAACATGGTTATTCGTGCACGATTTACATTTCTCACCGGTCGAGAAAATTGTTTATAAACATTTGACCATGTATTAAACACGCAAAAGCGTCTCACAGGAGGCCAATAAATAATGCAAAAAAATATAAGATCTCATTCAGTATTGTATATCCATTGGCCTAATTAATTTTTTTCAAAAATATCTACGCAATCATCTAGTCAATCATCTGACAACTAATTCTTCGTTTTCATCTTAAACTGAAGTGCAAAAGTATAATTTTCTTGTATAAAAAAAAAAAAATAGGAAAATAACTTTTTTAAATTTTCGCAATATATGTTTCTTTTACTAAGTGGATGTTTTCAGTTGTAAACACATACTATACTATATAGTGATTACACTTATCCTTCTTGTGACGATGTTAGTAACTTTGTTATACGTTTTTAGATTATGACTGAACGTAAGTCATTCTAAATAAATAAATAAATATTAATTTATTGTGTTATTAATTTATTTATAGAGGTTCGTTATCATGGATATTTTTCGGTCTTACCTTTTCTCCACAGCTCTTCGTTTTATTTTTAATTGTTAAAATACAATTTTTGTGACGAGTGATATTATAATTTAATAAGATAATTAAACGAAGCATTATTTTTTGATTTCAATAGAAAGCTAAATAATAATACAATATGCTTTAAAGAAACATAATTCTATATACCACGATATAGAACGTATTTAATATTTCCATGGCATAAAAAACAGTCAGTCGTATTAAAAAAATAATATGCAAACGTTTATAAATCCTAGTTTTTACTTTTTTGTCTTATTTTTTTTATATATATATATTTATATTATTTTGAAAAAAAAAATAATGATTGCTTTCTTTTAATTCAATTATAACAGTACCAAATATTTTTTTTATTCCAACTATAAATACATCAAAAAATAGTTAAAAATAGCTTATATCGGATAACAATTATACTATTTAAATATGTTTATAGCATAACAATATTTTTTAATAATTCATTTTAGCAGTATAAATTGACGGATAATTCTAGTTACTGTCCAGAAAAAACTAACATTTTAAAAACAATTAACTGACCAAAATATCGCCTGGCATACATACAAAGTATAGTCTTATGCCTCTATCAGGTCATATTTGAAATAAAAAATTTAATTTAAATTTAATAATTCTATTATGCAGTTTGCTATAAATTTGTATTTTTTGAATATAGTTGTGAAAATCTAATATTAAGTTTGTTAATTTAGTTAATATAATTTTAAAGTAAAATAATGAATGCTAAAATAACTAGCTGATAAAGTGCAGCAGATAAGTGATGTAATAAACCATATATTATATTATATTATATCCGGGAAACCGGACTAATATCCTTATTAAGAAATAGTTTTGGTTTTTATATATAAAAAAAAAAACGCATACCAGAACAGGACAAGAACAGGGCGTGTGTATGTTTACGTGTTTCTGAACAACATCGTTGTTGAATATTTACGTATTATACAGATTCAAAAAAAATTTACAACGCCGTAATATTTTAGTATTTTATTTACTTTTTACCTTTTTTCATATTTTACATTGTATACATTAATATCACATGCAAAACAAATTTTTCGGTTTGAATTCAAAGATAATTATAAATAAAACATGGTCAATCGATAGACGTGTATTTACACAAACATATACATCTATACAGAAATACAGATGACGGGTTAAACACAGTAGACGTAAAAATGTACAAAAAATATTTTAAAAATTAAATCCAATAACACAATGATTTTTATGATAACTATACATATAATAATAATTGAATATTACGAACGGCCCACGTTATAATACCTCGAAATAAGATTTACTTTACTATACGTTTTGAAAATCAACGGTCGTACGTTGTTTTACACTTGTACGTGTAATAATAACTATAATTAAATACAACGATAATATTACGTAGAATTACGCGTAGTAAATTTCAATTGTGTACCATGCGTACGGTTTTATCGTCATAAAAAAATATATCGTGTTGCAAAATGATTAGTGTACGAATATAATCGCGTACAGTCGTAGCAGTAGAAGTGTAGCGGTAGTAGTCGTAATACACAGATACGTGTCTGCGTTTCGTTTTGATTATCATTTATAACCTAATATCTAAATATTTAAATTATTTACAAAAAATCCCCCTAAATACACGTAGGATTTTTATAACGTGTAACGATATTGCGTTAAAAATAGTGATAGCGTTAAACCATTAACTCGAGTCTACTTCGCCGCCGGCAAAAGTTATAATACACTTTACAAGCATATTCTAATAATATACAAACACACACACACATATATATTCCAGATTTATATTTAACGAGAACTTTGTCAATATCTGTAAAAGTTTAAACGGCCGAAACCTCTAAAGTTCTAAACGCGTTAAGTATATAAAAATAATTGAAAATGTTGAGGTACGCGAAACAGTGTGCAGCGTAACGATTAATAAATAAAAATTCCGAAAGTTCCAAGTTGATCTTACTCGAAGATAAGAAACGACAAACCGTCAAGAGGGAACAGCGCGCGGACGAATGAAAACGGTCTCGACGGAAGAAAACCGCAGTCGATCACTAAGCGCAGCTAAGATTATTCTTGAAAGTATATCGGCCGCGATCGGACCGAAACTTTTAACCGTCCGAAAAACATCATTCAATCGTTATTGCGTCGGTCGACATCGTCGTAGACGAATGGAATTCATGTGTAGAGGCAAAGAGGTTACTATAGTGGCGTGACAAGTTGACGAGTAATAGTATTTTTTTAGCTTTCACGCGCCGCACGTTTGCAGCAAGAACGTTTTGTCGGCGAAACGCAACGCGGCCCTCCGCGTTCCGAAGGGGCGACGGAGAACAGTATTCCGATCGAAATTTCGTTTGAACACGAACGGATTCGCGTGAAAAAAACAAAAAAGAAGAAAGACAGAGAGAGAGAGAGATAGACGACGCAACAGTAAAAAAATGAACGAAACGTTTGAAACAAATATCCCCCGTGACGGGAGGGTGGAGTGATGTCGTGTTGTACTCGTGTCGTCCGGAGGGGAAGTAAAATGTTATGGCAGCCGGGGCCGTCGAGGATGTCGAGTTCGTCGACACTATTCGCCACCGGCGGTGCTGTTGGCCGCGTCGCGTTTCTTCGGCGGCGCGACGGCAACCGAAGCCGCGGCCGCCTCGTCCAGCGGGTCCGCGTCCAGCTCGTCGCCGCCACCGCCGCCACCGCCCAGGTTGGCCGCCGCGTCACGTGATCCCCGGACGCCCGTGGCACCGCCGCCGCCGCCGTTGCCCGCGAAACCGCCGCTCGAGTTGCTGATGGACGACAGCCCGGCCGCTTTGCGAAAGACGGCCGCCTTCACGGCTTCCACGAGCCGGGCCAATCTGCCGGCCGCGTTCTGCAACGGAAAATCGATTATTATTATATATTTTTATCTCTTTCGACGGCTCCGCGCCCAAAGATTGCTCTCCGGTGCCGACGGCGAAAACGATGAAAACGTCTGCAGGAGTACACCGGAACCTCGATAACCCGAACGTTTATCAGTCCCCCCCCACCCCCCCGTACTTTTTTGACACACGGAATCTGTTCGGTGCGAATTTCCTCGCCAACACGGATTTCTCTCGACGAATCGAATTCGTTGCGGCCGTATCGTAACTCGAACCGTCGAAATGTACGTCGGCCGCGATCGCCGAAACAAAATATCGAGCATCCCACGTGTAAGAGGATGAATCAGAGAAAAGTGGATCACCACGTGCAACCGCCATAGCAGTTCCTTTGCGCGGGTACCGTAAGGGCAAAACGCTAATGCGTTCGGGAACGAGACAAGTGATTCAAGGCGGGACTTTTCCAGCGCTCGACGAAATCGAAACTTTACAGACAAGTTCTCGTCCGAAAACGAAAAATTACTTATTTCTACTAAAAATGTACCTACCTATTTAAAATGTGTACATTTTCAATCACGACCATAAAACACTTTTCGAAAGTTTAATGTTCACATATGTTTGTAAGTAGTTCTGATTATATTTAAGACTGTGTAAGTGAATAAGCGAAATCCAAAATATACAATGTCTTTGCGGATTGTATGATAATATAACATTTTCCGAGTAAATCGAATTTTCTTGCAGTTTTTTTTTTTTTTTATCCTCCATCGATTCAAGTCCCGGTGTACTTCAAATGCCCATAATGTTACACTCAACGACAGTGAAATAATAAATTAACTACAAAATGTAAATCGAACTAGAGCAGCAGGTGGGCATAATTTCTCATGGTCCTAAAGGTGGCAACCTTAATGTAATATTCGAACATTTATTTCAAATATCGAAACAAGGCTCACAAAGTGATGGAAAAAAATTCGTATTAAACTTGATTCATAATGTGTATATGTTTCCCACATGACCACCATAATTTATCATTCTTGTCGTACTCTTCTTTGTCATATTTTACTCATCGCTTATCTACCTCAATACGTTCTTGTTCACTTCCGTTTCCTCGCCGTTTGTCAACGAGTCACTGCCATCTTACTCGCACATGGAAACTAACCGATAATTCGATCACAAGACTTATCTTTTTCCACCATCACACAGACTTTTGAAACGATAACGGTCGTGTAAGAATTTTGCATGACGGCCATAATTATGTACCTATTGTGTTTGAGTATTTTGGTGTAGGTCATAGTTCGTATACGTATACCGTACCTGTATAACGGTGCCGATAGCTTGCGATATACCAGTGACGGCTGTGAAACTGGGACCGAACAGCCTGTCTGGGACCTGAAGGGAGACTTTGTTGGCATCGAAAGTCACCTCAGGTTCATCTTCCAACCGCCCTTCCGACGGCTGCGCGACGGCCGAAGACTGTTCTTGGGCTAAGACTTGCTGGTCACCGGGCGAACCCGAAGCCAGGAAGTCGTCGTCGTCCTGCAAAAACGAATATTGTATACATAGTTGAAAATTTAAAATATATTTTCTAAATTGAATTTTAATTTATGAATCAATTATCATATTTTTACACCGTGACAACCGATCTGAACATCTCCAAACTGATTAAATACATGTGTTTCTATAAATCAGTCGAAACATTTTCTATATGGCAATGCTCTGCAGTCATATGCAGTAGAGTACCACTTTTGAGTGACGTTCGATTAAAAAATGTGCACATCACACAATTATTCCGTTAAAATTGACTCACCCATATTTGTACTGGATGATAATTATAACCCAATCATTTTTTCCGCTTACGTTAAAGTGACTGAACGAATAATTATAATATTATTCTGTGGAAATACATCACACTGTAGCTCATAAAGTTATACAGAAGCCTGAGAAAGTGGTGGTTGTACTTACCGGAAACGATTTTTACAAAAAGCTATTAACACTTTACGGTATGAACAATAAATGCCTACGTACGTTATTTTTGTTTTTTAATTCATGTGTGGGCAAAGATTCTTATTTAATTAAGTACTTTTTACAGTGTCGAAAGAAAACCCAAGAAAAATAATTTGTCGAAAGTTTCAGGTTTGCCATGACCAAAAGTATTCGTATTGTAAATACTTGCATAATAATTTGTAATGAGTAGGAAGGTGGTAAAAATAAAAGCAACATCACATCGTCACACGACAAACAAAGGTTGGTCATTGCACATCCGTGCAAACCTCTTATCGCACTGTATTTGGTACTTCCCACGTTATAATAACAAAATACAATAAATTGCAAATGGTGTGACGAACGAAAAATTTGTTTTATTAACTAAATTTATATACGAGTATAACATGATAGAATAAAAATAATATAATATAATTTGATAAATATCATCAAAATGCATATATTAAATAACTTAAATTATAGATTAAATAATAATAAAAAAAAATTATTCGTATAAAAAAGCAATGTTCTTTATATTAACTATAACAATAATTATCGACGTAACACCTAAAATATTACAGTGGTAGCAACGTTACACGCAAACGTAGAAGGATTAAACAAGGATTACGAAAGTCCATGATAATAAAAAACATTTTTATATGATAATTTAATAAATTCATAAATGAAAGAATGACGAACGATTATGAAATAACTCATGAGAATAATAATAATAATGAAGAAAAAAATATATAAATGTCACAACTCATAATCATAACTGCTGGATATCATCGATAATTCCATGGAATATTTGGCATGTGGAAATATGCATGGGAATATATATAGGTATATTTTATCGGAACGCGTAAGCATAAAATGAATAATCAGTAGCAGTAGCGTCATTTGGGGGGACAAGGTGGGCATTTGCCCCCCCTTGTCATCAGCGGGCCGCTGGCGGCCTACTAACGGGTCGGCCCTTAAAATATGTCATCATATAGTAGCTAATAGCATTGAATATATATTGTTATAGGTAATATTGGGTATCCCTCTACATATTATATTTTATATACCTATGTATTAATTAGTCATTGTTATCTTTCAAAAATGTGTGTTATTTATGCCTAGAGTAACCACAGTTATGTCAGATAACCAACTTGTATGTATATAAATATAACTATGTAAGAAGGCTATTTGTATTGAGATAAAAATGTAATTGTTAGCGAGCGGTTTTTTTTTTTAATTATGGGCCGGTCAAAACTTTTGCCCCCCCCCTTCATAAACTGAAATGACGCCACTGATCAGTAGCAAATTGTTGAGCAAATGGCTTATAATTTATCATTACTCATGATAAGACAAATTATAGTTTATGTGTTACAGAATGCCATATGTCGTGATTGATGTAAACAAACATTTCGTATTGAAATATATTCATATAATACATATAATGTGTATCGATTAGTTGGTTACATATTAGTATATTATGTTTGTAAAGTGTTTCGCCTATAGGTATCTTCGAATTTCAAAGCAATGACTTTATTTATGTTTGATCGAAATTTGTTTTAAAACTATTAATGAAACTTCAATTGGGTTTAAAAATGAATTTGAATTTTTACCATCCGAGTAAAATGATTTATTTTTTAAAACTGTTTACCGCTTGGTGGGTTTATTTGTTTAGGTGTGTACATATTTATTTTAATTTTTTCAATGTAAAATTATAGACTTTTGGATTTTGAAATTAATATAATAATTATTATACACTTAATCTTATCGAAACAAGTAATTAGGAAAACTATTGCAGTCGATGAGTTGAACATTACAAACGTGTTGTGCTATTCTTACAAAATACTACGAATTGTAAAGAAAAGCTTTTGGACTAAGAATAGACTTGTTTTCTAATACGAGAAGTACGAAATTCATCGTTTTTTTATAAAATATGAAAACAATAATTTAACCGGTTTCGGTGTTCATTTTTGATATTTGTTTCTAATATTCATAAATCGTTAGTTCATATATGCTCATCAATTTTGAAATTATGCAATGTACATAATTTATAGCTTTTTTATCCTATTTAGTTACGCATTGTTGTAAATCTTCAGCGATTAATGTCAAGGGATTTAGTGATTGTATGTGTGGATATATATATATGTATCATATGTTGGCAATAACTTTAAAATGAATTTGGCGCAACCCTTTAATAATATACAATTAGTATACGAAACTTAAGATTAAAAAAATATACTGGTCATCGACTGCATAATAAACTTGTTTAATATTATTCGGTTGCTTAAAATGTTTTTTAACGGATACAAATTACTCAATAGGCAATTCGGGCGTGGCGAATAGCAAACGAGTAAACTGAGAGGCATTCGTTTTTCTCCCTATTGAACACCATTAAATGGTAATATTTTTACTGTTGAGCTATTTCATTTACAAATACACAATACATACTACGAGCCTTATCGTTCCTGTTGGCATCTCCTCTACTGCGTGAACGTTATACCGTATATTTTGATATGTTATGCTCACGGTATCGTAGTCGCGCGTTATAAAATAGTAATAATTTTATTTTTCTAATATTTTGATTAAGAGTTATACACAATCCCCACCCAGTACATGTATTTTAAAATAATTTATTTAATAATAATAACAAAAATAAAAAAAAACTTAAATAAATGATAAAACTAATATATTAATCAATAAATAATGTTATCAATTACGTGGACTTGGGATGAAAAAGTTTCTATTTTATGCTGTTGACAAACGTATTTTAGAACGAAATTATTCTCAAGCAAGAGATTCATATTTAACTTTATCGTATAATCAAGTAAAACTTACTAACAATCAAATTACATAATACTTATATTGAACTCTCAGCTAATTGTTTGATTGCTGATTATTTCCATTCCAAGCCCAAGCAACATTGAATTAAAATACCTAAAAATCGCGTATGCTATAGTTAAGGTTTAAACACAAAATATCGTATTACTGTTATAACTCGCAAACGCGATGATGAACCACTTCACGTGTTCTAACAGAAGCACAATAATTGTACCGTATAAGTCTACAAAATATATGACACATTGTATGCCGTCGGTGCTAAACGATGTATTTGATAAAAAGTATACATTAAAGTAATTAAATAATAACATCAAGAATAGTTGTTGCGTCGAACGTATACTTAACTAGTAATGATATTACGTTTGATTTGATCGGGAGACCTTAATTTTTCAAATGTTATGTTTAATATGATATTATGTGATTATGACACGATCTAACCGTCTTATAAATATAGACAATTATGAAGTAAAAAAAAAAAAAAAAAACGCACACTATGATGATAAAAATAATTGACAATGATAATATGGATGATGATAACGATGATATTATAAGGATGATATTATGACGATAAAAAATTGTAAATGGTGATGGTTCATGATTGAGATGAATTCGTTAACTAAAAAAAGCTCGAACGACATGACGTGATTATGATGAACACAAAATCGCGGGAGAATGATCGCTGTTGGGAAGACGATAGTGATTGTGCACTATCGCCGCGTTGTTAATTTGCGTACATGAAGACGTACGGTGGTATAAATCACTCATCCTATGCTGTGCATACTTACACGCGTCTGGTATAATCACATGCGTTATGTATTTATGTTAATAGATTAGGTAAACCATTCATATTATATTTATGCACGTACTATGCCATACGGAGTTAAGTTATTTCATGTTGTTAAACATGAAATGGAATAATAATTTTAAACATTGCATAACTTTGCGTGAAATGAAATTTTGATTATCTGTTTCACTTGTAAGTCTTTAACGCGTGACTATAAAATAACTCATTAATAATAGTTTCATTAAAAAGTTACATAATGTTATATTTGCACTAAAATTGTACACATCGTAAACACTGGGCTTTTTTAATGCCACGCGAGATGTTTATGACGCGTGTAATTTTAATAAAACCCCGATACCCGTATACAGGTATTTAAATGTAATGCTTATGGTTATTTCGGATTAACTTGCGACACGACATATTCGCAATGCCACTAGATTCGTCGATCTTAAAAGTTAAAAATGCTATTTTCGTTTCTGGTGCATTACACACAACATAATTTAACTACTATTGCTTACACTTTTCGTGGTTTTCTTAACTATCTATTTTAATAATTATAATAATAAAAATAATATTAATAATAATAAAATACTTCAACCTCTTAAACATTGATAACAGTTATTATTACTATGACTACACGTGGTTATGACTTTAATTATTGTAATCATAATAGGTGGAACCGGACGACGTTCAGAGTTCGGCAGTTCGAAATATCATGTCTCAATTGATGTAAGTGAAATTTTCAATGTGAAATTATAACTTTTTAAGTTCTTGCGGTTGCACTGCAACGAACTTTTGAATCGTGATGAAAACGTTTTAACATTATAACAGTGAAGTACAAAATGATTGAACGACCGAGTACCGGCTCCCCCAGTACGATTTTTATAATTATCGAATACGAATACGGGCCGACATTGAAACATAAATATAAATAAGAATTAGATTATGACTATATTACGTAGATAACAAAATATATATATATATATATATGTATATATAAATGGTTATGGCGGTGCGATTGGCAAGTACACGATTTTATGCGAATTCCGCGTGCGGAGATGGGTCGTGGACGATGATTGTGTATATGATGATGATGACGACGACGACGACGCTAATGATGGGCGCGATGTCCGTCGGGTTCAGTACGAAGTGTTCGACGACGGCGAACCGTCGTCATTCGGCGCGGCGAAACTCTGCGGGCCAAAGCCCGGAGGTCCGGCGGAAAACCCTTGAAGCCCAGCGTCGAAGCTCGGTGGTTCAGCGGAGAATGCTTGCGGTCCGGCGGAGAATCCTTGCGATCCGGCGGAGAGTCCCTGCGACGACGGTGACGGCGGTGGCGGTGAAGCGATCAGATCCGACCCGGGCACGAAGCCGACCGGTGGCGCGGCCGTGGCGAATCCCGGCGAATCGGCCGCCTCGACGAAGCCCTGCGGCGGTGGAGGGACAACGTGGAAATCGGCGGCGTCGTCCTTAAACACACACATACATGTCGATCGTTCGCACATCAAAAGTTTCATAACTTTGTAATCCCTCGGAGTCGTTGTAATGTGTTCGATTCGAGTAGTAAACGTGCGGTGTTTCGTTCAAGTCTTGCACCCGGTTATCGGTCAACGTAACGATCGCGTTTTATTCCAGCGGTTAACAACGTGTTCCGTCCGAGCGACGGACGTTTGATTACGAAACGCTGCGACCGGTAATCGCAGAAACGACGCGTTCCGGTGCAGTATAATATGCAAATATAGTCACTGAACGTCCGTTAAGTGTTGTGCACGCAAATATTGCGCGGCCGGTTTGTATTATGATTTTAGTCGGATATTTAGTTTCGTCAAGTTTCTTCCCGACGACATTTTCGTTATTACGTCAAATCGATAATATTGTTTTTGTATTTTTTTTTTTTTTTTTTTTGTAGAGTCGTTTGTACACATATTTTTGTTGTCCGGTTTACATTAGGTGACTTGTGTTTTTGTATAATATCAGTATACGAATTTAAAAATGAAATTTAATATTATTGTCGTACACTCGGTATTTTCAAATGTCGTCATTGCCGTCGCTATCACTTGTCTCTTACCGTTGTAGTCATCATCGTCGTCATCGTATATTATAAAGGATATTAAAAAACATTATTTGTCATCATCGCCGTGTTGTCACATACGCGCGCTAACGATTGACACAATATCCTCGCATTTTATCGTCGTCGTATTACATGTTATTAAAATCTTTACGATTTACTGTTTTTAAAACGTTAAATGTTACACGATCATCGCATACTTACTGTAACATTATTCGTACCTACACTGATACATGATACATATAACTATGTATCACATAATATTACAAGTTTGTAGAATAATGCATTGTTGTATTGTTTTGAGATGAAAAAAAAACCAATTTCAAAACTGAATGTAATAATAATTTTGGTTTGGTCTGAATCTTTCGTGGTGATGTTAGGGCGAACGGTTAGTAATAGTAAATAGTGCATGGGTACGTTTTTTTATTATAAATAAATATAAGTATTACATTATATGTATGTAATACAGTGGTGTAGGTCGTGCAAAGTAATAGTAATGTATTGATAGTTTAATATATTATTATGATGTGATAGTGTACATACCACTGATTTAGGTACTCAAATATATATATATACATACAAACACACAAACATACACACATTAAGATGAAATTCATTCCTCGTTTCACTCAGAATTTAAAATAAATTTAAATTCAGTATCCATTTAAACCACATTTTATCCTTCTTGTGATCGACTTAACTCAAAATACTACATATTTAGCTCGGAACAAAACTTAACACTTTAAGTATCTGAACAGGTGAAACAAAATAACTATGATATGCTTTATCTTAATACATATATAAAATTTCAATTGTTCAATAACTGCTAAGGATTTGCGATATATATATATATTTTAATATTTAGACATTTTTAATTTAAAAAAAACTGTTTCAATAGTTTTTTTTTTAAATTTACTATTATTTTATTACTTTTTTTGAAAAAAATATTGACAGTTCTGCTTTTTAAATTCATAACATTTTTGGTTTTTAGTCAAATAGTTTTTCTATAAGATTATAGAGAAGAGGATAAGAAGTGAGACCTCGATATCAGGAAACCAGTTTGGTTTTATGCCAGGAAAATCGACAATGGAGCCATTATTTTGTGTTAGGCAATTAGTAGAGAAGTACAGAGCAAAGAATAAAAAACTATGCATGGTGTTTATAGATTTAGAAAAGGCGTATGACAGGGTGCCAAGGGAAGTTTTAAGGTGGGCATTAATGAGGAAAAATGTCCCAAAAATGTATGTTAATTTGATCCAGGATATGTATGAAGGGTCGAGTACTAGTGTCAAGAGTCGGTGTGGAGTATCAGAAGGTTTCAGTATAGGAGTAGGTGTGCACCAGGGGTCAGCTCTACCTGTTCTCAGTGGTAATGGATGAGGTTTCAAAGGAGATACAGGGTGAGATACCATGGTGTATGATGTTTGCGGATGATATAGTTCTGATAGGAGAAAACCTAGAAGTTGTCAATAATAGGTTAAATGAGTGGAGGTTAGCCCTCGAAGAAAAGGGATTGAGAATTAGTAGAAATAAAACTGAGTATATTGAGTATGATTTTGGACAAAGAGACCAAGAAGTTGAAGGAATGAGGAGACAACTGACAATAGATGGTGATGTGATAGGTGAAGTTGAGAGCTTTAAATACTTAGGATCTTTTGTTCAAAAGGACGGGGGCTTTGACATGGATGTAAAACATAGGATTAAGTGCGGGTGGATGAAATGGAGAGAAGCATCGGGCGTGTTATGCGATAAGAGAATTCCAATTAGGCTGAAAGGTAAATTTTATAAAAGTGTAGTGAGACCAACTATGCTGTATGGTTCAGAGTGTTGGGCGGTTAACAGGAGAATAGAACAAAGTATGAGTGTCGCGGAAATGAGAATGCTTAGATGGTTGAGTGGAGTGACAAGAGAAGATAGAATAAGGAATGAATACGTGAGAGGTAGTGTTGGTGTAGCGCCAATTGTGGACAAGATGAGAGAAAATAGGCTGAGATGGTTTGGGCATGTGATGAGGCGAGAGAAAACGAATGCAGTAAGAGTGGTTATGAAGATGGACGTTGAAGGGAAAAGAGGAAGAGGAAGACCAAAAAAGAGATGGTTGGAGACTTTGGAGAATGACATGAGGGCTGTCGGTGTGTGCAGAGGAGATGTGATTGACCGAGTAAAGAGGAGGTGTAGGACAAGGGTGGCCGACCCCAAATAGTTGGGAGGAAGGCGAAGTAGAAGAAGAAGAAGAAGTCAAATAGTTTTCTGTACATATATCTCCGTAAATCTTCCCTCCGTCCCGATTTAAATACATAAATATTACAAAATGCATGAAGTTGAAACGCCAACATTTGTGGGGAAAAAAACTCGATGGAAATATCGTTTTCAAGCTAGTTTTTAATGTTGTCTTCGACGTGATTCAAAGTAATTAAATACAACTTTTAGTCGCTCTCGTTTCTAAGAGAAAACATGATTGGATTATGTTTACCGGAACATCGCTGGATCAGACGACCCAATCCGTACGCGTCCATCTCTAAGACCTGCAGCTCTTTAATGTTTCATCGTTCCGAACCTCGCGCGATCCAAACCCAATACGTGTTGTATCGTTTTGCGACATCCCGAAACCACTTCCACGTTCATGCTCGTCCCCCGCAAACCCTATTCTAAAACCACGTCTCGTCTCTTGTACCATTTGTGTACGTATACGTATGTATGTATATATATATATATATTTAAATGCATCGTACGTGTACGTTCTAACGTATCGCTCTTACCTTGTTGCCGACGGACCCGGCGGACGATTTCGGTGGCAGCACCGGGGACAAGAATTGCGCGTTCTTCTGTTTGTTCCGCTGGTCGAGGTTGCTCAGCAGACGGGTCTTGAAGTCGATCGCCTGGTTGATTTTCTGTCGCACGGGTAACACGCAGATGGGTGTGAGGGGGAGGGGGGCACACGAAAATAATATCACAAACCATTAGTACGTCGTCGTTTTCGGTACGGCGCGGCCGCGGCTTACCTGGAACAAGAAGTTGAGCAGCACCGCTTTGACACCCAGCGAGGTGGCCGCCTTGATCGTCACCTTGGCCACCTTCTTCACGGCTTTCAGACCGACCGCGCCCACGCCCAGCGCTTTGGCGCCCAGGCCGACCGCTTTGGCGCCCAGCTTGGCCCCGGCCACCAGCTTGGTGCCGGCGCCCACCAGCTTGGTGCCGGCGCCCACCGCCAACTTGGCCGGCAGCACGATCAGCGGTTTCAGCTTGAGCAAAGTCCTCTTCCGCCGGACGAGGGTCCGTCCCGGGGACGCCGCGACCGCGCTGTCCGGGACGTCACGTCGCGACCGCGCGGCCGGATGGTCGGGGCCGCCGGCGACCGTGGCCGGTGACGAGGGCGCGGCACGTATCGCGGACGCTCGGGCTCCGGACGGCACGCAGCTAATGGCTACCGTCACCGATAGTAACAGTGCGGCCGTGACCGTGAACACGGAACATTGTCGGCCCGACGAGGTGCTCCGCGTTACCATGTTTCGGGTTCTGGTGTTGTCGACGGTGATCGTCCGCTGGACGCCGGACGCGAATCTGTGGTAACCGTAGCGTCAGCTACCGCGAACCTGTGAACACGCACAACGTACACTATCAGCACTGGTATGTCCTCCCACGGGCGGGTGTCGTGCGTTTTAAAAAAACTAATTTTCGATCGATTCTTAGTGTTGACGAAAGAAATAGAATATTATCTTCGGGAGAGGCGTTCATTTTTTTTTTGTGACCACCAAGGAGATGGGAGTAGAAGAGCTATTACTTTTCCGGTCACTACCCAGGAAACGATCCCAGCGGTTATTGTGGACATGACATCGTCGAGCCGTTCGTTTGTCTCTCGAAATGTTTTCCTTCGCGAACCAGTCGTTACAGTAAAAATCATGGAGTAGCACGAAAAAAAAAATACACAATGAACATAGGCGTGCGCAGACATTGCATATGCAGCATATAAAATTAAACAGCCCATTTTTAACAATCGGCTAAATTATTGTTGAACAGTTAAAATTATTGATCACATTATATATAGACTGTTATTGTTACCAAAGTGGCTAAAATAGTATAATAATTTTTTTTTTTTAACAATTGACAAATGTAAACATACTTTCTTACATTTATTCACTGCTTTTGAAAACGCCAAGTTACAATTGCTATCAGACATTAATAAATTGTATAACATAAAATCATAGAATAATTAGTTTATTTATTTATTTTTCTTCATTAAATAAAAATTACTTATGATTTAGTTAGACGTGTACATTAACAATGCATTAACGATTAAAAATGTTTGCGATCAAAGAAATGTTACAGAGACAATTCGCACAGAGAAAATAATTATGATGACATCGCATCATTACAGAGAATATAATTTTGTCGACATCGAAAATTAAAAACTGATTCCATTTCACATCAAAAGTCATAACTTAATAAATCTCGAATATAATCAACACCTTTTCAAAATACAAGCGTTTCATCGAGGATAGTAAACCATTGGCAGTCCACAAAAATGTTTGGGTTTACAAAAATATTACTCGATACCGATTAGTGATGACTATGTCCTAGTCCCTTTTTGAATATAAACATATTATTCTGTATGAATCCTGTTCACATCCGCATGACACTCGTCTGCGGATATGGTTCAATATAGTATATTCACTATCGTTTTATCAATCATTAGACGAACAATAAATAGTGTACAATTGTATAAATCATAGAACGACGTAGAAACTGGTGATCATAATCATACAGTTTTGATGGAAATAATTATTTACATTTAAAAAAAAAAAAGTCCATAGTCTCCGTGTGTGCCCAAATTATTAGTAAATGTACCCACAACGTGTACGTCTGTTTAAGAGCAATTCGATTCAATATATGTACTTTCCATTTAAAACGTGATTTATGCAGGTACTTATAAGAACATGTTTTGATCAGACCTGCTGGCGTAAAATCGTGCTCTTATAATTAATTTAGTTCTATTGACATAGCTAATGTCACATGTACACATAGATAGACTCGTTATTGCAATGGTAATTTGGTTTTTTTTTTTTTTCTATGAATATGACTTGAAGGGCCAACGACGGTTTTTTTAATCGATCGTTTATCGGCCGGTTAAAATGTATCTTAATGAGGTGCCGATGGGGTTGAGTGAAGCAACAGTAAAATCGATGGTGGGCGGTATCTGGTTAATAATATTATACTATAGTGTGTACGCAAAATAATATCCAGGCCGTCGGTGTAATTATTGTGAACGTTCGTTAGCGGCACACCGGTGTACGTATGTATTTATAAAAAAAAAATTGCATAAATTATGGATCGACTCGTTAACCCGAATTGCGGTGGGCACCGTAGTACGAATACGATTTATGCACGTGTGCCGGTCGGCGGATTGCACAACTCGTAGACGCTTGTGTATTTAAGTTTCCGTCGTCGGTGTAACGAAGACTTTATCGACGATCGCAATCCGTTCTCACCGCTGCTCCGGGTCGAGCAACTCGATGCCGAGGTCACAACGTCATCACACAGTTACAAGTATCGAATAAACCGAATAAAACGCGGTATCATACGCGTTGGAAAGTACCCAAGCGTGAGTAAGACGGCGGCGGTGGTGACGGTGAGATTTTGCGGTTAACACGGTAACATGGGTCGATAACAAGCTAATGTAATACATGCCGGTGCCGCTGCAGTTGATCACCGGTTAGCACGACGGCGGAGTCTGGTGCGAGTGTGCATTCTCGAGGTTTTTATGACGGGTGAAAAAAAACATAAAAAAAAAAAAATAACAGCATTTTTTCGATTCGATGTCGTAACGCATGCTGTATTAATATTAGTGTGTTTTTTTTTTAATATATTTTTTTTTTTATCGCAAACTGCAGAAACGCTTCGCGACGCCCCGAAGCTGAAAGGCGTGTACTTTCACTCGGCTGCAGCCACTACGCGATATACTATCCGCGGTGCATGCATCTAGATCACAACGCGCCTTAAGTCGCTGCTGTACCACCCTGAATGACCGGTTGCTCTGTGTCGGTTAACCGCGTGCAATTAAGGTCATCGAATTATTGGATTTACCAAAACTCGTCTAGAGCACCGTACGATAATCATTGGACACATAGGCTGATTTGATTGAATTTAAGGGGAGGGGTTATAAATCTTTCTTCGAAAAACTATTTTAATAACCTATTTAATAATTTGAAAAATGTTCTAATAATTTTGGGACCTTACGATGTTTTTGGAGAGGCCTCCCAATCACCCCCCAATTTTCATCTATGCATTGCCATGCGGAACGTATTCAGAAGTCACACGTTCTTCCGTACTGTCGACTGGATCGTCCGAACTGTGTGTCTTGAAATCCAAAAGAAATCCAAAACATAATAAACGCAAAGACGTTTAACTATAAAAAAAAAAGAGAGGATAAAACACTTATAACCGAGTACTTAAAACTCGTGTAAGAAACATCGATAACTTTTCCATTATTGGTTTTTGAAACTCAACGGTATACGTACAGTTCAAGTTTTGTATTTTTTTATTTTATTTTCTATATTGATTTATGCTGACGAAATAAAATTTGTATTTATAAGTTAAAGCATGTTGCTCATTAAAATGAAACACAAAAAAAAATGGTTCGTAGCAAAAAAAAAAAAAAAATGACAAATACACACTCATTCTCAAATTCAAAATAAATAAAAGCGAATGCAGTCCACGTGGCCCGTTGAATACTTTCTTATAGCAAAATTAACGTATTCTTTTTTCCGTCCACTATAGATTGTGATAATTAATAACGTGTTACACTTGCATATAAAATGTTGCAAAGGAGTCATTATACAATAATATATTTTATTATTACAGCGCTAATAGACTATTAACATGTGTGCAATAAAAATATTACTGTATAATAGTTGTTTAGTTTTATATTTTATGTTACTAAACAAAAACTCGTTATTATACTCCAGTGTGTAACGGTAAAACAGATTTATTTTTACTAAAACTCGTTACATAATAAGCTTTTACATGACTTACGTACTGTTCTTGTACATATTGTAATATATTACTTCATAAAACTATAAAAATGTTTTTTAATGTACAAGTAATTTGTCTATCTTAAATTCTACACAATATTGTTTTATGACTTTTATGATAATTGAGTAATATTGAAATATTGAAATATTTGCAAGAGAGAATTATGCGGCTGTAGTAACAGGCATGCGCCCGGTTAACCCCTGAAATGTTGTAAATAGAGCTCTGCAATTTAAATCTAAGAGTAAGAGGCCCTCGGTTTAACTGATATTGCTAAAATTAAATGCAATTTATTCTAAATTATTTGGTAAAAAATGTGTGATGTTTCGTAATAGAAAAAATAAAACTTATTTATTTAAATTTTCGTGCAAAAACTTTTTATGAAGATATAACAGCTATAATTGACTGCAAAAATATAAATTAAACTTAGTAAAAAAAAACGTTTTTCTATGATAGAGTCTAAATATGTTGTAGATACCTCCTGAAATACAGGGGTACGTATGCATATAGCTGCAGTACACCACTAAAATAGTCAAATTTTTGCGTCGTTGCAATCAATGTAGTAATCAATTTCACACGACAGCAAAGGCCTAACCAATCACCAAAGTTAAACTACAAATATGGAAGATTTCCGATCAATTACTTACTCGTGCGTGAGTTAAGACCAATGACCGAATAGAAAGGTTAAAAAAAAAAAAAAAAAACTATATTATAAATCGATGATTACCGATGAACGAGCTATAAAAAAATATTATACAGTCGTTGTTTAAGTAGAAGCAATAATTAAATATAATAAATGTTTGGAAGTCATCATGAGAGTTAATATGTATATATAAATTATACTTTGATACAAATTCGCTCCTAACTCCTAACGGTAACATTTTAAATGTTAACAAAATAAAAATTATCTATATTGAATTTAGTCGCTGAATTATAATTGTCTTGCATTATAATTTATAATAATAACGAAAGAGATCATTATGAGCCGTGTATATGTTATGTGTCCTTATCTCATAATGAATGAATGTAATATTTATTTAAGATTGCTATTAATTTCAGGGTATAATATATGACAAATGTCCTTGTTTGTTAAATGTTTTATCTGTCGTTTTAGGTTGATATCAAATTGTTATTGAAAAAAACGAAATCCATATTATGTTTTATGTGTAAATAGAATATAATATTTGTTTGGTTAATCTGTAATCCATTAATAAACTCTACAATAATTATATAAGTGTGTAGGTCGTTATACCATTGATTGTAAAAAAAAAATATTTATAATCAATGACTATACCACAACATTTTTGTAACAACATTTAAAAATATATTTATGATAAAGTCGACTTGTCTATAGGTCGTTAGCTTAAAATTATTATTGAGTGACCGAATTCTCCGGATGACGAATTGTGTCTGTTGGTTTGTTAAGAGATACGAGTTTGTGTCCTAGCAAAATTAAAAACATGTTTCACAATAATTTTATTCATTAAAAAAAGGGTTTTACAATCGCTATGTATTATGTATTATTATTATTATTATTATTATTGCTATAAGGTATAGTTTGTAAGTATCTTGTTTTCAATTAATAATTGTCGTTTAAATGTGTTCCGTCATACCTTTATTATGTGATTTTTATTTTTTTTTCTGTAGTCTCGTTATCCTGGCTGCCTAATAATCTGACACGTAACTCGTTCTTATTTATTTTTCATCTAAGCTAACATAACAATATCTTTACAATACGATGAGACCTTTAAGGGTTCTAAAACGAATTATCAACGATTTTTATTTCAAAATCTCAATATACTGAGCAAGCAGTACAATTAATCGAAAATACATTTTCTACGAAATCTGAAAAAGAGAATGAGAAATCCGGATAAATTTTCAAAATTTTCTAAATCGGGCTTTCGGCACTCGGTGAATATTTTTTTTTCAAGACTTTGTAGCCGCACTGGAATTGAAATGTTTTTGGTGCGCTGCGGAATTCCAAGAATGGTAGTCATGATCCCGTTACTAAACGAGTGATAAAATATCAACCCACGCACACTAATTTTCTATCACTGCACGCACACCCTCTCTGCAAAACTTTCCGACGGATATATTGCAACCCGTATACGCACCATGAAAAACTGTCCGCTTTGAACTGGTTATTGACTTTATTAAGGAAAAAAGAAAAATGATTTAAAAAAATAGCGATCCCTGCCCGCGTATTACTGTTGCACGTAAGGGAAGACCTATACTTCGTCTAATCGAGAATATTACCATACCTTATACTAAACATTTTGGACAACTTTACGCAAATAAAAACCCTTCGACGACTCACGTGAAGTGAGTAGCGTTGGGAAAATGAGAAACGAAAATCGAATCGTATTCGTTCGATTACGTGCCCATTGTATCTGTGATCATTTTAGAACACAATTCGTAACATCATAATATACATAATGTCGATCAGCGTGTTATGCGCAAATACGGGCAACGCCTTGTGTACACACACCTACGCAAGCACGCCTACCGGATATCAACGGCGGACGAAATCTTCGTGTCGTGGGCGGTTAACGCGAGAGAAAAAAAAGAATAAAAATTAACGATTCATGTCACACGGTGCACTTACTAATTGGAAATTGCACATGCCACGAAGGCGGCGGTCAATATGTACCGACGTGGGTTTTCGCGCGGACGTGGGGAAGAGAAAAAAAAAGTTGAAAAATTTCACAACTTTGAAAAAACAAAAGTACAACGGGTACAACGGGCGACCGCGATTATTATGTATTGGTACGGTTACGGCGACCCCGAGGTAGACCGGTAAAAGGCGACATTTCACATTCGCCGTGTACAATAAAAGACTTCCATACAATTAACACACAATGTGTGCGTTCACGTACGCGCAATTGCTCGCATTCAATGTACGATCCGGATTTATCTCGCCCAACGGTCGGCCGGCGGCCAAGGTCCACAACAATCGCCACTTTCATTCCACGATCGTGTTGCATATTGAACTGCTGGGTCTGGCGGTTGCTGCTGATTATCGTCGCGGCACCGCTCGGGTGCATTGAACCGATTGTGCGCGCGACACACCACACGTGCTGTTGCCGTTCAGCGGTTCGATCAATTTTCTTCGACACCCCGTTATAATCATTGTAACACTGTTCCATATTGCTTGAACGTATCGGCGTTGAACGTCGGTTGATATTACAAATTGTGCAACACGAAACTCGTAAAATACCCCAATCCATATTTTTTTAACAGTTTTATCCGTCTTGGGTTATACCGCAGTAATAATTGTTTGTTGTACGCTGTTGAAATTCAATTATTTCATATCGTCTTCCCAGTTACCCGGTTTACCATTTCTATACGAATTCATCGGTTACTGGATGAACATAGATGGACACGAAGAACGGCATTATTGTGCGTATACCATAATATGAACTAACGTTTTATAGTCATTTAATGGAGACGTGTGTACAACACGTAATATATATAGAATGCTGCACGAAATCGAGACGGAAATGACCGTATGACCGGGTTAGCGATTTTCATAGACCGCTAAACACCAGAACAACGAATCGCTTAAACATATATGTAATCAACACGTTCATGGTGTCCCAAACTTCATATGTAATTGGAAAATATCATGTGATTTAATTGTTTAACAGGCGTTGCTGTATACCCTCGAATAAATAATAATTTACAAGTCGATTTATATTACAAATAACGCATTTTATTTGTCGTATAGTCGTATAGTTGTAAGAATGAGATGCTTGCAATTGAGATATTCAAAGGAATTCGCTTTGACCTTACGAGTATATTATGTGCCCGATAAAGCCTACACTCTCGGAATCTCGATCGTGTGTCAGATAAAGCATCGCGCGTCTTCATTCATTTGTGTGTGTTGTATCAGGTAATTATTTTTTTTTGCTGATCAATGGAATAACTGATCGGACTTTCATACATTTACTATGTTTTTTTTACCTTTCGTTTCGTTATAAACAATTCTGTAAAAATGTATCACACGAAAGCAGGAAAACCGTCGGAGATTAAGATTTTCGAAGAACCGTTAAGAAAATGAATAATATATTCTCTATTCCCGCGGTCCTTATTACGACTATGTAATAGTCTCACATTTGGCCGGATAAAACGCTAATGAGCAACAAAAATAGTATAACTAGTGGGAATCGAGAGTCTTGTTTAATTCCCGATAATTCCCCAAGTGTAACAGATCACTTCGGTGGGCTCGCTGCTGGAAAAACGTTATTGTGGAGGCACACATGACACGACGACTCGGTAGACGAAAAAAATGCACAAAACTGGGTACACTCGGGTGACATGACTGAGACGACCGAAAAGCTCTCCCGTAATCACCGCAAACGGGGTAGCGGTTTTTGTTTGGTCAAAAAACATTTAAAACGATATTGCGCACGTGCAGCGCGAGGAAAACGATAATAACACGGATTTTTCGTATACTTGAACCGTCGTACGAACCGCAGTGGTTCTCCGGCTGACCCTTGCGACAACGGCACCATTAGAAAATAGTTTGTGTTTCTTGGAACCATGTGCAATCATGGCCCACCGGCTGTACTGATCTCGGGTGACGCATTATAATTATTTAAAATTGAAATGTTATTATGTCGACTGGAATAATACATACACGTTTCTTCTGTGTACTCCATCGATATTCAGTATTCGATATTCGACTTGTACAGTGAAAAGCTAAGAGAAAAAAAGTATTTTAATTAAAAATTCGAAATCGTGGATTAGCTGATATCCGCCGTTTTAGTCAGTTCGTGTGCATGTGTTAAAAAGATTATTTATTTAGTCTTATAACATTAATAGTAATATTGTTACAGACTACACGATGATGGTAAGTTTGTAATAATATTCCGATTGGATAATAAATATGTACGCGTAACATTTTAATGTGTATTAACTATCCGAATATTTACGTGCAGGCCGGTAGCCAGATCAATTCTTCAGGGGAGGGGGACGACGACGTGGACGATCAGAGGACACTTTTCGATTTTTGAATTCGTCCCGTCCGTCAGGTTCCGCGGCACGTGCTCCGGGAACCGCTGTCCCGTTGCGCCGTCGCCGTCGGGTATTTTTCGATAGTTTGACCACGATAATAATGAAAACAGTGTACGCCGTACAGGTTACGTGAACGGCAACGAGTACGCGCGACCCGGTAACAGGTACGTAATAATAACGGTGTTTGGAGTAGGGTCCGGTCCGAGCGGCTTGCTGTGCGGGAGATTTCACTCTCCCGTCGTCGTCGCGTCTCTCACGCCGCGCGTGCGAGCCTAGCGCAGCGAGACGGCGTCTGGTCGCGGCACGCGGAAATAATTAGTATAATATTTTAATGATGATGATGTTTAAGCACGCGCGCGCGAACAGCGCGTTGTTTACAGAACGGTAAACGGAAACACTCGCACCCGCACGTAACGTAAGTGCATGTCCAGCGCCAATTGAAACGTGAAAATAATCCGTTTTCGGATCAGAAACACGAATAGAAATAACTGTTGTGTGGCAATAAAACTTCGAACGTAAAAACTATCATACCGTACGCGGTGTTTTTATCTCTCCTCCTTCCCGTTGTAACGCGGCGTGTACGGATGAATCGTGATCCGTTGGGCTTACGTAATCTACGAGTTATCAGATTACTAATCAAGTCCGGTGTGAATTTTACTTCCGTCGCGTAATAAGAACTTTTATTTTTATACTTTTCAATTCATTTCATCGTTTCACGTTGGATCTCGTTTATTTTATTTTCATATTTTTCAAACTAGGGGTTCAACGACGGTTTTATTTATGCCACTCGTGCACGATCATTTAAATGCTAGCAAAATCCTCATTTAAGCCTAACGGTCTTTTTAAGTTGTTGTTTAAATAGTTCTATATTTTTGTGGCCTTTTATGATTGATTTATAAGCTAAATAAATTCACTGTTTTTTTTCTCTAAAAATGTCTTAGACAATGTTATGCACTCTATAAAGCTCTATAGGAAATGTTCTTATTAAATTCAGTGATCATTATTATTGCACACTGCGCTATACATTTAACCTATACACTATAATCGAACCGTTAGATAGGTTTGTTTAATGAACGAGATTGAAATATTATTATACTATCCCGGAATTTCTACTATTGCAATTTAAGTCATCTAAAAGTAATGCAACGCAATTATACAAAATTTTTTTTTTTCTTTCGACCAGTGTTATAATTGCACGTTGCGCTTCTAAATACTATGATGTCATAATTTAATTGTAATAAGTAATAGTGTAACATCATGTAGTTGCAGGTTGGCTTCACCGAGAGATTTATGTAATATTCGAACTGAATATAGGTTGCGGGTAGCAAAATTAAACTGTCTATACGAGAAATAATATTATTCTTATTAAAACAATGGTTTTAATAACAAGTCGAAATTCGACTGTAATCAATGTAATCTGTGAAAAATATAATATAATGATTTTAACTTGTGGAATTTTTTACGTTCATACCTAGTTCGGAAAAAATCGAAAAACTCTAGACCTATAAAAATATTCACGCATAGACGACTGTTAATATAGTTTCGTGTACATTTGTACGACGTACATTGCGCAGTAATTCGACTATTTCCCAATGCAAGTATTTTGCACATGGAGTTCGAATAGTAAGCTCTCGTCATCGTGTGCCATATCGAAATCGCAATCGTGTAATGTTTCCGCGTGCTACGATAACCCTTTGTGCTAGAATAAGTGCAAAAATATGTCAAACGCTGTAAAATAATCGTTGTCAGGCTACGTTCGTGTAAACGCTGTATGTTATTTGGCAAACATGTCGATTGTACACGCACGTTCTCCGACTTTCCGTATTATCCATCGCATGACGATGATATAAGCATAATAATAATTCGATTATAACGGAAGCAAAAATGTTTTCTGGACAAATGCAGGTAAATGTAACATTTCTAGTGGAAAATTAGTAAACGTCAATATTCGTCCCGTGCACTCTGAGGTCACCGGTGACGTCGAATTCGTTTTCGTTATGCGGCGAAAACCGTATGATCATTTATCGATCATCCCCTCCTCCCTCCCTCCTCATCTCGGAACATTTGAGAACCACCTATTCCAGTGTCTTACTACTGGTTATTCCGGTCGAAACCGATTGCTAAAAACGATTCGTTTGGTATGTTACGAGTCACAGAACTAACCGTCCAATTCGACCGACCGCCAGATGTCCATCACTCTGGCCATCTTTGAGCACGTATTCGCCGCCACCGCATGATTTGTACACCGGACGAGATATCACCGGAAATCGTTCGACCGTTTCTCTCCGTTTCCGAGCGGCGCGACGTGTTCGCATGCGTTTGATTATCACAGCGGCGTGCACGTTACGTCACGTACACATGCGTAACCGGTGCAAAACAACATAAACCGCTAGTCTCGTCGGCGGGCGAATGTCGTCGCCGCCAATTATTTATATTCCCCCACTCCCCTCCGAAGACATTACTACGTTAATAATAATTTATTATTGTTATTATTTTATCATTATTATCGTCGTTATTATTATTGAAGTGGTTTTTTTTAAATCCGTTTTCGTAAGTGTATACGCACCGCGGCGCGCGTAGAAACAGTAGGCACTTCCGAGCGTTTTGCGCGGCGCACAATCGTCTTGTCTACACGACGAGGTACAACAACATAACAATAATATTCACTTTTATACAGTTATGTGTGCACGCGCAAACCGACGCGTATCTAAACAATACGTCAACGGCACGCTCGTGCGCGCGCGTACCAATAATAATAACAATAGTAATATTATGGAGTGCGCGTACGAGAAGTTTAGTAGAAGAGTGAAACGACGACGACGACGACTTCGTGGCCGCCTCCGCGACGGTGACGAAGCGGTGAAAGTGGTCGTTGTCCGTTCCACAGCTGCAACGGCGACCGGACAAGCCCGCGCGTAAAAAACCGACCGGTGAACGGTGTGGTGGTACCCAACCCGGTCCCGGCGATCCGGTTATTAAATAATGATAAATATTAGCATTACTGCATACGTAAATTATGCAACTACGGCGCGAACGACGAGCGAAATGACTAATAAAAAAAAAAATAAATAAATAAATAATAATAATAATAATAAAATGTTAACGCATACAGAAATCCGTAATGTTGTTACTGTATAATATAAACGTGTTATAATTATGATCGTAAGAGTAAAACAGCGATGACGGTGATGGTAAAATAAAAAAAAAATAAAATAAAAAAAAAAATAAAAATGAAAGTGAAAGACGAAAACAAAAATCAAAGATGTACCACGACTAAAGACCGGATTTTTGTGCAGCTAACACCTAAGAAACGTGCAATTAATACACAGAAAAGTACGAAATCGTGCAATTACAAATTTTTATAAGAAATTATATGAACAAATTTTTCATTATAGGTATCTCAAATTTTATTTTTATTACTATTCAAGTCTTACAGTATTATTATTATTCATTAATTGGCATTAACTGTTAAATGTTATACGAAAATATAGAATATAAGTTTATTTACAATATCTGATTAAAATTTATCATCGTGCACAAATCTAAGTTTATTCTGTAAAATTATGTAAAATATACATAATCGTATTATTAAATGTAAAAGTCCAGTACTTCATGTAATATCATAACATAGCAATGATAAAGTAACATAAATTACAAAATAATATCTGCTGCAATAAAATATACATCAAAAACATTTGTAATAATCAGTACATTTTTATATTAAGAAAAAAAACCAGGAAATTTTGTGCAAAGTAAAACTTTCTTTAAATTAATCTATATTACTTGATTTGTATTTGTAACTTGTTTCTATAGAATTCAGAAAACGTCGTAAAAAGTTACAATCGCACGAGAATCCGGTCTTTAAAACCAAGACGGTTGGTATTGTGTACGTGGACCGTCATACATACATATTATTGTAATTCGCGCACCTCTTTTTAATCTTTGAAAAAATTCGCCGACATAAACGAGACGAGTAATACATTCACGTGCGCTCCCGCTCACATAATTTAAAATTATTAATATTGTACCGAAGATTGTGAAACAACAGTCGTATTTTTTAAAGGTAAACATTTTTTATTTACTCGACGAATACAACTTATGAACGCCGTACAATGAAGACCGATTATTATCCCAAACAAGTTGTAAGTAGAAAATTAAATCGAAAATATTGTATTACATACCATTGCATCAGTTAAACGGGTAAAATGTATTGTCGATAATAGATAATAGCCGAGAAAAACGTAATTCGACTCGAAATAAATACATAATATTACGGTTATGAAATAACAAATTGGTTTCATCGAACAATTTATAATGCGTCCAGCGAAGTTGAATACATCGCACATTAGTTTTCGGGTTTTTTTCTTTACCGAGTCAGTGCTCTTGGTGGTTTGTAAATCGTTCATCGCAGTTTATCGTTACTGAAACGATGACGATTATTAACCCATCATGTCAATGGCGGCAGTGCGTAAGTAAGCTATAATAATTTTAATGTCTTATGGTGTTCATTTTTTACCGCAGATAAATGACGTGCGCGTTATTTTTGCTGAATAAATAAAAATAAAAAAATTAAATAAAAATTATAACAATAATGTTAATTGTTATTGAATGATATAGTGGGTTAGGGTTTTAAAACGTTGTAATTGCTGCGAACACTAGCAACGAGATACGGTTTTGTACCCGTTCGTTTTACCCACATGTCGGCATTATAAAGACACGCGCGTCTAGGTGCTTCATGCCAGCAGTCTCCGCGCGTCTCTCTCAACTCTTAACGTACGACTACCCGTCGTCGCGTGACACGTGCTTTCGGCTTTCCGATCGACGACGTGACGTGCGCTACGCCGTCCCGCCGGCCGAAAGCATCGCTGCCCGGTGCCGGATTATGGTCGTAATACAAAGGGTGCTATGACTTTTGGCGAAAACCTTTCGTCTAGGACTATTTAATTCATTTTCTCTATTTTTTTCATTGAGGTTAAGTAATTCATTACAAATATTAACTAAAACGAGTGTAGGATACCGTAATTGTCCGATCACAATCAATCGATAGCGAGCGATACTTCGATACTCTGTATTCGGTAGTTAAAGATTACGAAACGCATCGCGTCCCTTTCAACTTGCGGCCCGGTGCTCCTTCTCTCCACGATCAAGCCCTGCCACCGACAGTACGGACGCACAAGAGTGCGGCGTTTGGCGTGGGAAACGTACGGAAAAAACGTAAAAATATCCCGTTCCGCCGGAGACCCATACGCGGGTGCGGGTTGACATGCGAAGCGCGTTCGGAAGCGTCGTGATGCGTTTTGAAATACGTATCGTTGACGTCCGACGCGAAACATGCACATGCACCATCACGGCACACGTAATATCTTTTGTCGGCGCGAAATCGGGAGTTATTTTTCCCCCACGATCTTTTCGATCTTTTCGATGACTTGTACCCGACGAACGGGTTCCGTCCGGCTTGAGTCGGTGGCGAATGCACGCGGGACGACGGCGAGCAGGAAGCAAGCGAAAGACACGCGAATCGCCCGCACCGTACTCGACCTCGCAAGGTTGCGCTGCCGAACATTGCGTCCGGTTCGACCGCGGTCTCAGTGTTACGTTATCAACTAACAAGTCGTACGAAATATGCTTACCTCTCGCCTCGGTTTCTTCGCCGATGTTCGCTGCTCCTCGTGCTTGTCCTCTTCGAAATCGATCGCTCGTCGACACCGTCGTGGGTATTTTTTGAATGTTATTTTTAATGTTTACTATTCGTTCACCGGATGCACAGTCCCTCGGAAATAGCGCACAACACGCGACGCACGCACACGTACAAGTACATACACGCGCACACGCACACTCTCGCGCGCGCGACAGATACGACGTTCCAAGTGCAGCAGCGGTGCCAGCGCTTCTTATATACGCGTATTTTATTGTTTTTTTTTTTTTTTTTTTTTTTTATTTATTTATTATTATTCACAAGAAGGTTGGTGTGTGCGTGCGGTGCGTCGGTGCCGCTGATCTCTGGGATGCGAGTGCGTTACGACTGCGGGCCGTGGTCGAATGATTCTTCAGTCGCGAAGAGGACGTCGACGTCGTGGCGTGCCGCGGTGAATGTTAGAGGCGAGTGTGAGTAAGGCGGCGGTCGCGGTGGCGGTGGTAGAAGTGTATGTGGAAAAAAAAAAAAAAAACGAAAAATAATTTAAAAAATGAAAGTAGTTTCATACGCGACGTCTAATAGTATTCGTATTACGTGTGTGCAGTTAGTGGCGTTAGTGCCACTTGTTGGGCGACCGTGGAGGCGAGGGGGCACTTTGACGACGATGACATTAAGCGGTTTAAGACACGTGTGCGCGTGCGCACGCCAAGTATCGTGTTAGTTGTTACATTCGTTAAGACAAGTGATCAATATGGGTATATTTAAATGTAACTTGGTGGCACAAATGTCTCCGATTGCGAAACCGAAACATCAGAAAACACTTAAGGTTTAGAAAAAGCGTCATTACTTATGGATTTCAAGAAGTTACATAATTTATTAATAATATGCTAAAATTCTGTTTAAACATATTGAAAAAAAAATCAAAAAGTAAAAAATACCCGAGACATACGTCAAATAATTACAATAATATAATATTTGACCGGAAAACCCATTTAAACATGTGCTTAAAATAGTAATAGTTATTCATATAAAAATAAGTAACATATAAATACTGAAATAATACTTAACAATTTATTCCTATATAATAAGTATTAGGACCAATTCATCACTCAGTTATTGCTTTGTATTGTTGAAATTGTAGTCTAATCAATTGTTTAATTATTTATTACATATTTAACATTTGTAAAAGCCATGAGAAAGATAGGAAATATAAGATAATAAATATGTACATACATATCTGTAAGAAAGAAAAATAAACAAATATATATGTACATATTATATATATATATAATACATGATATATTATATTATGTATTATTATTTTATGTTGTAGTAAGGCTGTATAATATAGGGGTGATTATTATAGATTTATTAAAATAAGGAAAATAAGAGATAGGTAGTATAATAATTGGTATATCGCAGAGGTTAGACACATTTTAATTGCAAGTTTATATCTTGTATATAATTTACAGTTTATAATATTGTGCGGAGTATTTCTTAGAGAGTACAGTCCTACTTTACCAAAGTATCTACTAGATTTCAATAATTTGACTGTACGGATACTGAAATTATTATTTTGACGTGTTGTATGGGAGATTTTCTTATATTCTTTTAAATTTAGCTTCTATACAAAATATAAGACATTTCTGTAAAGTAATTGTTTTATGTTAAAAACTTTCATTTTTTTAAAGAGATGTTCAGATGGGTACGTTCTTTGCCTTATTTAGAATAATTTTAGTAATACTTTTTGTGCTGTATGTATTTTGTTGTATGTTACTTCCTAAGCCATTCCAGGCTGTAATGCCGTATTGTATTATTGATTGAGTCATTGCGAAATAGACAATAAGTAGCAATGGTTTTTCTTGTACTTTTTTAGCATTTATATAAAAATAACTAATTTTTCTTATTGTTATTATTCAATTTTGTATTTTATATGTTTGTCAAGTATGACATCCACGTATTTAATATTGTCTATCTTTTTAATTATTTCGCACAAATCATTTTATAGATTTGCAACTTGATTTATCGATCTTAATTTCGGAAATTTATGGTTGTGTCATTTTATCTTGCGAGAAAGTCATTAATTTTATTCTATTACAGTTTAGTTTTAAATTGTGTTCAAAAAAGCCATTCGTTTACAATACACATATCAGGTTTGGCGTTTTTGTAAGCCGTTTCTCAACTAATTTCGGATGTTAAAGGGTCGTGTCATCTGCGTATGAAAGTAATTTACCGTGTATATTTAAATTTAAATTTCCCAATACAGTAACATACATAATATAGAGCATAAGAGATAGTTACAGTTTTACTGCTTTAATGTTAAAGTTAATGTTAATGTTAACTATGTTAATTGTTCGTTATTTTGTGTAAATACCTACGCTTTAATACGGTGATTAAGCCTGATTGGTCTAACGAAAACGGTTTTTAGCAGTTACCCGGGTTAATGGATTAAAGACAAAATGGATTAATTTTTTTAATTAAAATTAACGATAAAACGATCGTCTTTGTAAATGCATCGAACTAGATTAGAAGAAAAAAATTATTGTTCTATCAAATGAGAAGAAAAATAAAAAAAAGATAATGGAAAGACCCAAATAAAAGAAGAGACAAGTGGAACGAAAGGGTTGTGCAATACAGTAATGAGCAGTGAGTGGACAAATGGTTCGGACGTTTAGTCTAATAAATTGCATGTGATATGTGTGTGTGTGTGTGTGTGTGTATATGTGTGTGTTGGTGATTGTTTGGTAATAACCGGCTAGCTATATTACGAAAGTGGCGACCACCACGCTCTCACTCTCGCTCTCACTGACCATAGTCATCAAAGCAACATCGAATCAATATAAAAATTTAACACAAATTAACATATTTTTTTAATACCATTATGTATCAACGAATAACAATAATCCACATCATAATGTATGCATCGTCTTCTCTTGTACGTGCGTTGTGAACAAGCAAGCTCGATAAAGTCCTCGACAACAGCCAAAAAAAATAAAATTACTGATTTAAACAAATAGTGCTCAAAAGTTGATGACCTAAGAAAATTTAAAAAATTACTTTAAAAAAAATTCCATAAAAAAATAAATAAAAAAAACTACTGTTAAAAACGACCCGAAAACGGTTAAAAATGAGAAGAAATAACAAATTTTTTTTTATGATTACTTAAACTTCTCATAACATATAGAAAACAATAATCGTCGGTTGAAAAAATATCATATAAAAATTCTGATACATATGCATATAAACGAACACTGACATAAGTTTCATATTTTGGCATAGAGAAAAATAAATAAATAAAATTGCACAATGACAGAAAAATATGAAAATATAATTGACACTCCGTTTGCTGCTAAATTGTCAGATACCTAACAAAATGACTGAATAAAATTTAGTACAATTGTGGAATAAGTCCTAAAAGATACCAACTAACCGATTCTTCCGGTAAAAAAAAAGGGCGGTGGTAAACTCTCCCGATTTTTAAAAATAGTAAACTCTCCCGATGGTAAACTCTCCCGGGTCAAAATTATGTTTACCTGAAGTAAATGTGTAAACTCTCCCGGGTCAAATATTTCTCAAGTACTCATCCATCTTTATTTATATTCATTAATACTCTAACGGATTTTCAAACTTAAATATACGTTAAAATTCAAAGTTGAATTAAATTAAATAAATCAAGTAAAAATATTTATACAAAAAATAAAGACAAAAATATTAGATTATAAAGAAAAAAAATAGATTCCCTAACTTTTTTAAAATCTGTATGTTCTTATTATAAAAAACAATAATTTTAACATTTTTACGTATATTTTGTACTTGTAACTTATATTATTATTATTGACTATTTTTAAAATAAATTTAAATGTATATTGGATTTTTGGAAATTTTATTTTGACTATAATATCATGTTCATAGCAGTGAAAGACATTAATTTATATTGTTATTATTATTATTATTATATATGATTGACTATTTTTAAACGCAACTTAAATTTAATTAATTAATTAATTATTAAATTAAATTTATGATTTTTACTAGACCCGGGAGAGTTTACATGTTTCTGTCAGGTAGTACTGGAGTAGACCCGGGAGAGTTTACATGTTTCCGTTAGGTAGTACAGGAATAAATCCGGGAGAGTTTACACGTTTCCGTCAGGTAGTACTGGAGTAGACCCGGGAGAGTTTACAATCGCCCAAAATAATTAAATTTATTTCAGATACTAGAACATTTTAGTTATCTTAATTTGGAAAATATGACAAAACATATAAGTTAAAAGTTATTAATTATCTTTTTATCAAATTATACTGATGTTTTACAAATTATAAACTATAAATACAAAGCAGATCGAGAATGGACGATTTTCTTTTCGACCAGAATACGATAATTTTTTCTTTTATTTAAATTTATGAAAAATCTTATTTTTGGTTTGAAAACCTTTAGTATTAAAATTGAACGTTTAATACATTTTTAATTACAAAAATTATGTAGATTATTGTAATTTTATTAGAAATTTACCTTTATTTGTATATAAATATAATTAAAAATAAAATTTGTATAAAAAAAAACCCCTTACATAATAGTAAATTCAATACATTTTATGTTTCACTCAAAATCTAAAAATGGAGTTAAAAAGGAATCTACTGATTAGTTTCTGCAGTTTCTTTTTTTTGGTACTTACATTATTATATTATTATGAAAGATTAAATTTAATATATAAGCTAATTAAAACATATATATTTTTTTAAATTTAATTGTAAAAAAGTACCTATTATTTTTTATTCAAAATATTGAATAATTGTATAAGCATAATATTATAGCATCCAGGTGATATTACAAAATATTATTCTAACCCACTAATGTATCTAAATTAATAAATTAAATTATGAACATTTAAATGCATGCATTAGAGCAGTAGCGTAAATTGGCGTAAATTGGAGCGTCGCACGGGATCACATTTACGACCCAAAATATCAAAATGTACGGATTTCAAAAAATAAAAATTTATTAGATTAAAAATTGAAAAACTATGCCCAACTGCAATATCAATAATATAATTATAAACTAATTCATATTTTAAAAACCAATGTTTAAGTTCATATTGACGTATTGCAGCCCTAGCATAATTATATATTTATTATAAAAATAAAAAATGAGTAAATGATTAGGTAATACTCGTAAATTAATACATAAATAAATAGTTTATATATAGAAATAAATTAATGAATGCATAGCCTAAAGTAATATTATATGTGTAATGTACGACCGGTTTCGAATAAAAAATTCATCATCAAGCGTATACAAAGCTAATTAAATTACGATTGAATATGAAAAAATATATGAAGTAATTGAGAAAAATTGATCGTTTTACGTAGAGATAATTTATTTTAATAAAATACTATATTTAAAATTAGTTCTTATTTGAAATATAAATATTTATGATTATTATTAATTTTATCTAAAATGTATTAATATAAAACATTATTATAACATTACGTTATATTATAATTGTTATACTGTTTACGCCCAATTTACGCCACTGAAATAGAGACTTTAGTATTGAAATTCTTGTAATTTTGCCATTTGCATACACTATATGCTAAATAAATGTATTTATTGTTGTTTTAACAGGATATTTGCATTTTGTGGGATAACTACTATTTTACTGAAAATCAACTCAGTTACCGAAGCACATAGCGTAAAAAATAAAATATGTTTAATTTTAAATTACATTCAATTTTAAGAATTGTGTTATTCGTGCCACGTTTCTACTTCTCTAGTATAATTATTCAACAAATCATTAAAAATTCGATAAAAATATATGACGTCATTAGGTCGACATGACGCGATCAACTTATATATGTCATTCATGTTATACATGTAAAAGTTGTTTCGTATAATAATTAACTTACCATAAAATGATATTTTTAATTTTTTTTTTATTTGATACCTATGTGTTTTTTAAGTCGATTATGGTTTTAATATAGCACTTATATTTCGTTTTTAGTTTTTCAAACAATATGAGTAATTTTTGTACGTACAATACGCACGTAATGTATTGCTGTGGAGGCTATAAATTACTTTTATTTTTCGTTAAAAAATACGTCTATATAATCGAAAAGAAATTTGATGGGTAGGTAAATGTAATTTTTGATTTTTTTTCTGATAAATTAAAAATAAATTTCAAGATTCGTAATGATTTACTATGACAATGTCACAAAATAAAACCTTTCTTTTTCTTTTTTTTTTGACCCTAAAAAATAACCACTCTGATAAAAACAACATAACTACTTATATTTCTCTGGATAGATCTTAAATTTGAAGTTACTGTGGAAAAATGCATTAAAATATTCACAAGCGAAAAATATAATTATAAGAATGTTGAATAATGAAACTCTATACTACTTGTATTCATTTGGCACTTGATTCGAGCTCATTGGATGAATCCTAGTAAAAATTCTAGCGTTTGTACACCATTTGGTAAGAATTTCATGAATACCATTTGAATAGGAATCATATATCCTTTTGGACTGTAACATTTTCCTTCCAATAATGATAATAATTAATTGTCTCGCTTGTAGATTTTATACAGTCGAATATATGTATTAACAACATGGATAGAAAAATTATTATTTTCTTCTTTTGATACTGCGAGAATGTATAATTGATTAAAAACTATTTTCACTAATTTTTTTTTTTTTCTAACAATTTATTTTCCAACGAGACGAGGAGTGTAAACGTCTTACGAGTTTATTAATTTTTATGTAGACCTTTTCCCCGGTAAAAAAAATGTACACAGAAAATTGTAAGTTTCAACGTTCCCAATAATTTTGTTCCAAGTGTAGATAAAAGGTAAGAAGTTAATTTCGAATTAAAATAGAAAGATAATTTTCAGATTGATAACTTAAAAATTATGTAAATTTAAATATCTATTTTCAGATATTTTAAAATATGAAAAAATTAAAATAGAATATTATGAAGCATCGATTGAAATTATTTTCAAATATTTTATTTCTTTTTTGAAAGGTGTCTATGACACGATAAGAGATAAAAAGAAAAACGATTATCATTTTTGAAATAAGTTTAAAAAAAAACATGTTCGACAACATGACTAATATTTGTATCGATTTAAAATTATATGACCAATTCAATAATTATTTTCTGAGCTATTGGTACTGTTCATTATTAAAATAATCTCACCTCAGGCACAGAACATATGGACATAATACTTAATAGTTATGTAATGTGCAATTCGCGGATAGAAAATTAGTACAATCTACTTTCTTATAATATATAGGTCTAAAAGTAAATATTATTTGTTACCAATGAACTAATAAATTATTATTTGTAATAAATATCTAATTATTTAATTAATTACCAAAATACAATTTAATTGGTTACAATAAAAACATTGAAATATTAAATTGTACAAATATTATTATATATTTTATAAGTGATAAAATCCAATGCTTGTAAAATATATATATTTAAAGTTGTAATTTCATTTTTGTAATAACAATAATAATAAAAACTAAAAAGTTTAATCATCGTATTACGATAATTTATGAAGCATCGCGTATAGAACTGTATTACTTCATTGTAATTTGTGAATCTATGGGTTCTCACTCGAACTTGAACAGTCTATTTAGATATTCTTGAAAAATAAATACATAAATAAATACTGTAACTTTTAGAATTTTCAGCGTCTAATGTTAAACGTGCCACTTTGAGAATAAGCCCTGTACAGCATAAGTTCAAATTTCTTAAGTTATACAAATACCTACCATATTTATAACTATTAATTACTAATGAATACAAAGTAACTTGAAAAGCACATAGTCATTAGCTATTGTGACTCTATAAGTATAGTTAATGTCCAACTTTGATGTTTATAACTAATTTCGTACACCTAGATCAGTATGAAGTATTAATTTCACTCGATTTAGACACATAAATCGCTACATTGTCGATATTTAACATATTTATTAAATTCTTCGAATTTTGCAAATAAAGCGATTTTCAGTTTCTTTTTCTTTTTCAAGATTTTCTGAGCCCACCATAATGAATACTAATTTAATTTTCTCGATAAATACAATGTTTTGTATTTAATTTAATTTTTTTTTTGCATACAATAAATTTAGAACTTGTAGTTTTTTTTTTTTTACTTATATAACAAAACAAAACAGTCAACGAAAATGTTTTTGTATAAATAAATATTTATTTAAAATACTCAATAGCTGTTTAACAAATAGTTACTTAAATTAATCTTAAAAGAAAGTATTTAAACATTTTAAACTATTCTAACATGGTATGGTAGATAGTTATTCGTAATAACTACGAGGAGAAAATGTAATCGTATTAATTTACTAATGTTCATTAATTTATACCGATGAATATAAATAACTTATTGCTCATAATTATTTTCAAATAGTACCTAACAATATTAATAAATAATTAATAACTAATGGCTGTGGATAAGAGAGGTCTGTATACAAACCTAAAATTAAAGATGTTGACAGTAAGAATAAATGTTTATTGCGGTGTAAACATGTTTCACATTCACCATCCACAAACTATTATAGTTGATTCTTTTAGTGAACGTATGTTACTGTATTGATAACGGTTTCATATCAGAAGTATATATATCATGTTATTAGTGAAAACAATTTATAGAACTGTAGATGAATCTAAAGCAATCATCTAATCGATCCAATATGTTAATAGCTAACAATTAAGCTTTAACGTCCTAAACTTTCATCGAGTACGAAAATTAAGATTTTATACTTAAAATATAATAAATCATTGATTATTTTGAAATGTTGTATACGAATAAGTATGAGTTTTAGTTATTTTTAACAGAGCCTGATTTTCATTTTGATTTTCTTTAAAGTTAATACAACAACTATGACGTAACAATACGTCATGATAGACGTAAGCTGTAACAAATTTCATTTTGATAATTATTTAAATCAAGTATATTACTAGGGCTTCCGCTCCGCCCCCTGGATCCTCGATTTACCATGCATGGGATAATTTTAGTGGAGACTTAAACGCATAGTATGTTGCAAAATCGGTCACTGTGATCTCAGTTCTCAATATCTGGTAGTATAATTATGTGTGTAATCACAACAGGGCGTATTCATTTATTGGACATTTGAAAGTTTTGTGAGTTAATAATAATGCATAAACGTTTAATATGTACATTCGTTGGTTAATAGTAATAATAATAATAATAATAATAATAATCTTAATAAGAATAAATGTTGAGTAATAATTGGATGTTGAGTATTACTAACAGTAATACATAGGGTATTATACCCTCTATGTAATACATTTTCAAGTTATAATACCGATATCGACCTGTAACGGTTACTGTAGTCTTAAAATGTTCAACACAGTCCTAAAAAATTATCAATGGTTGTCGACGGATTAGTAAAATAATGATCAGGATTTCTTAACGTTTAGTGGATTCATACGCAATCTTATAACAGCCCGGTGGACAAATGTTAACCTGTAAGACGATAAGCTTTAGCGACCAGGTCCCGATACTGTCGTTCACAGCCTTAAAAAACGAGTTTTATGATTTATTTAATGATTCATTTAATATACTGATTATTCGTAAGCGTACTTGTTTCCCGCGATGATTCTACGAACGCTTCATCATCTAGTGTGATTAAAACGAAACAAAAATGAACAAAAAATTAAGGAATAGCGAAAGGCTTAAGACGATTATGCAACAACTGAACACACGCAATTCATAACACTCAATTATTGTGCATCACTTCGATAATAGGGTACTTAAGGTGTTCAAAAACAATAAAAAGTTGCAACATTTCAATAGTCAATAGTTTGAGATGAAACACAACTACAAGATATGAAATGTGGTAGAACATCATTATAAACCTTTGGGGCTTAAACGTTGTACCTACGTAGACGTAACATACCTATTGCTATTCTAATACCATTGTTTATTGCATGACATGTGTTCATTTTAAAATTACCGTACTGCACGCGCAATGTACTTTTACGACGCTGTGATATATGTCTCGCAATTTTTTTTTAATATTTATAGCCGTACCACACGTCCGCACTAATATTTCTGACATTCTCTCGTATGCTCTAACGTGCGTGTACATATTAGGAGAACGAAGTACCCAAACGTCTCTTTCTCCGTCTACTGTTCTCTGCTCCCGTCCTGATGAATGCACGCGTGTGTATCACGGCCTGTTCCGGACGTAACGTCTACATTGCAATTGGTAACGAATTGCGAATACGTGGAGCACCCGAGAGATGGTAGATAGCGGCAAAATTAATCTTTTTCTAAAATTCGATATGTAAACTGTGGAAAGAAAAAATTTAATATTCTCCAACCTGCTGTAATTTACTTTATATACCTACGATATTACATATTATATAGTACCTAAATTATATACACCTATCTATGTGTACCTATGTACGTAAATCATTTTATAAATTATGTTATGTTGCGTCTTGCGTACAAACTGATAAGGCAAATCCAGACATGTTTTTAAGTTTTAACGAAAAATACCAAATATCGGTTCCTTTACTTTTGATAATACTGGTTAGTAACTATCTACTTACTAGTGTTATATGCATATGTCGATAGGAGTAGTAAGCAAAAATGTTCATTTTTGCTGGTCGTAATATTCATTTTTGTTAGAACTTCAAGTGTGTCATTAATATCCTTGGGAAGTGGTCTTATATTTTTTTATTAAATATATTTATACGAATATATTAAATATCATATAATTATATATATATATATATATATATGTGTGTTACGGGCAAAGTGGAAAATTCGGACAATGTATACAATGTCCGTGCATTGTATACAGTGACCGGGCATTGTATACAATGTCTGAGGTATATGGGGCAATGTAAATTGTGAAGTATTTATACAAAATAATCTGCATAAAATATTATGTTTAATCATCAATTGATAAATTAGCTTAAATTATACATTTAAAATATTGAGAAGTACATTTATTCTAACAATTACATAATTAATAATCATTAAATAATATGTCTATTCTCTGATTAAACACTATTATACATAATAAATTTATTTTTATATTATAATTATTTTTATTTATACAAATTTATTTCAAATAATTTTAATTTTTTTTTTTTACTAATTATACTATTTATTATACTATTATACTATTTATACTAATTAATTAAAATAAAAAGATTATTTTGTATAAATACTTCACAATTTACATTGCCTAATATACCTCGGGCATATATATATATACGAGTATATAGTCAGTAATTGTGTGTCATTTCCTAAACTACGAAGTTCTTTTGTAATTATTTTATATGCCATTTCGTTTATATTATTTTCAGAAATTTTTCGTTTGATATTATTACTTAAGGCTTGACGTTCATTTGAGGAATTTCATTCATGACTATGTACGAAACTGATTTTTCTTGTAGTAGAGTTTTTCTCTTGTTGAAGACAATTAAGCTTTCCATGTTTTATTAGTGCAGTCCCATGATTTTTACCACTTATTTTCGATTTATATTTTAATTTAAAAATGTTTGACAATATTAATTGTAGGATAGTATTGTTAAAGATTGTTATAAATTTCATCACGTTGAATTAAATATTAATTGTTTTGCGCATTTACATTTTGTACGCAAGACACAATATAATATAATTAATTAAACGATGTATGTACATAGGTACACATAGATAGGTATATATGATTTAGGTACTGTATGGTGTATAAAATCGTAGAAATATAAGGTAAATTGCCGCAGCTTGTTTAATGTATCTTATCGGTTTTGTCGCATATTGTATAATGTTAATTTTTTTCTTGCCACAGTTGAATTATCGACTTTTAGAAAAAGGTCAATTTTGCACCAGCCACTGACGTCCCTGATCCTTTTATATGGAAAAGGTAGGAGGAGTCCTTCATATGTGTATTCATATTTATGTGTTTTCCTAGTACGATATAAATGAGAAATAACAAAAATTTGAAGAAAAATGACCGACCACCACATTCGCTCCCCCCTAAGAACGTTCCTGGTATTCGAAGAATAATGGCGTCCAGCATAATTCGAACAGGCACTGCTACATCATCAGTCGCATGCGCGCCCGTTAAGAATTAGTGATGGGCATACCCGGATTTCATGGATTTACCAGATTATTTGATTCATTTTTGCTGTTCAATGACTCAGTTTTATACTCATATATATTCATATATTCGTTATGATCATGCAGTAAAGATTAGTTGTACCACTATAAGTCATGGAGTTTTCAAATAAACTCAACAATGTAATAACTTGTTTTGGTAACTCATATTAAATTATAAAAACTGATGAAGTCATGATAAGTAGATTGTTATTCATATGAAACACAATATTGATTTGTTGTGAAATTTAAATTACAAATGTAATTAATAAATCATTTTATTATACTAGAAATCAAAAATAATAACGAGTCACATAAAATGTGAGTCCATAAATCCGGATAAGAATTGAACACAAATCTATAATTAAATATCAGGATACTCGGAAAATTCAAAACTTCGGATTTCATGCCCAACCTTAAGAATGCACGAGTGCACGCGCTGGCCGTCGCCGGCGATTCGTTGTTACCGACCGGAGGCATTGCCTAATACACACGACGAATCATTAACGACACAATGATACGGTATCGTTGTGCCGCGTATTAAAATACCTGCGAACAATGACAACGATTGTTTTAAAAAATAAAATAAAATATTTTCACCGTTGTTGTTATTATGATTGGTGTTATTATTGCAATTCGTATTTATTAACCGTCGTCGTATATACGTAACACATACACACACATGCATGTACGACGGTAAAAGTAGTGTGTACATAATAATATTATATGCACACAATATGTGTACGTTACCTTATGCGTGTGTTTGTAAAAAATGTGTTAGACGAAGTTGAAGATATTGTGATAATACTGGTAGCGAAGTTTTTTTCTAGTGTTTAGCATTATTAATCATCACGTACAGCAGAGGAGGCCAACTTTTAAAGACTTGTGATCGACTTTTGAGTTTTTCTAGGTTGTCACAATCGACCAAAATGAAAAGGTTTCAAGCATATTTTCTATACATGCAAATAACACTTGCTTCATTTATTATATTTAAAATATCAATAAATAATAATAACTTCGATTTTACAATTTTACATAACACGTATTTTAATACATATTTTATCAATTCATACGAAGCGATAAATACCGTTACTTAATATGGAAGAAATTATATATTATGATACAATTTATCTAAATAGCTATAAGGTCTCGATGTATAATTTCGTTTTTCATAGTTAGGTACTTATTACTACATATATTCTTTGTTGACTGTTATTATTTTAATTTCTATATTTATGAGTTGAACAAAGACATAAAAATTTACAGAAAATTGATAAATACTTTAAATAACTGTTTTCTGAAAGAATTAAAAAAAAAAAATGAATGGGAGTCACGATTGACTTGAATTCATCTTCAAGATCGATCAGTCAATCACAATCGACTTGTTGGCCATCTCTAACGTATACAGAAACTGTAAAACCCTCCTGCAGGTATTGAAATTCGAACAGTTGCAAAAAATGTACTTATATGACAGTCCAACATAAAAGAAAGATCAATGATAAAAAAAAAAGAATTATAAATGTTTACGTTACGATGACCATCTTGCAATAGTTACTTTATGAATTTACATGTTTATAACGAGGGAGACGATCCGAGCCTACGTGCAACCGCCACCATTGCTATTGAGGTGTATGAAACAAAAACGTTTGAGTTTTTGAGCGTTCTTCACACGATGTATCGCAATTTGTTATAATACTCGACATCGATTTTAAAATGTTCATCAAAATACTCATGTAAGTGTAACACTAAAAACTGAAAATTATTATTACAAAGAAAATTCATTAACTGTAGTCCTAAATTCAATCTCCTATAAAAACTTATATAATTTGGGTGAAAAATATGTGAAAAATCCTAAGAGAAAGTTTCTTTGAGTAAAAAAAAAGAAAAAGAAAAAGTTTTAACTAAATACTAAATACCCGACGCAGAATTAGAATTATATTTGTCTTTGAGAAACTTTGATGATTTTGATTTTACTAAATCAATTTTATCCATGATAGTGAAGTTACGATTATAATTTTTACTTATAATCCATATACGAGTATGATATATCAAACATAAATATTGTTCCATTAATAAAAATACATTCAAAAAACCAAATAAATGAAATTATATGCCTTATTGGTGCATTTTTATTATTATTATTTTTTTTTGTACGTTCACGATAATTAAGTAAGCAAAATTATTATATTCAAATAAATTATTTATTACTAATATTATGTTTCGGCAATGAGACATTGAAAAAAAATGTAAACGTGTGGCTGTATAGATCTTTTCTCTTACTCAAATTGTGCTAATGGTAAGGTAAAATTATTCGATTTGAGAACAAAATATTTATGAAACACAACAGAAATGAAATTAATTATAAAATAAATAGATTGTTATAAAAATTAATTCTCCATTAGATCAAAAAAAGTAAGTATAAAAGTAGTAAAAAAAGTAGTATTAAGTAGTTTAAAAATTTTTCATGTTTACATATATTCGTATACCAAAGTATATCAAAAAGGTAAGTAATATTTAAAAACATATTATGTCAAAATATTGTATATGTATATATATATATATATATATACAGTTTAGTTATATATCATGTAAAAGTATATTATTAATAATGAATGTAAAATGTTATTAAATATTTTTCAATTCGGTATTAATTAAGGCACCTATAATTACAAAATGAACGATACAATATAGTTTAAATTATTCAGAAAAATAAACAAAACATATTCAAATAAATTAATTTGATATAAATAAATGAAAAAAAATTAAAAGTAATATTCAAAAATGTTGTATATTATTACATTTTTTATAGTTGTAGTTATTTTACAAATAGATTTAATTATACTTCGTATAGTAAAAATAAAAACCGTAGTTTGATCATAATAAAATCAAACGTTTATTATAAACAGAAAAATGTTCTGAAATATATAATACACCTAATTTTAATGAGTGTTTTAATGTATTTCAAATAGAATTAACAAAGCAATCGATATATCGACTGTAAATAAAGTGATAAGTTGTAATGATAAACGTTTGGAAGAGTGGATGTTTGTCGGTTTATTATGTTCTACACGACATAAACAAGCTCTTAGAAAAATCCTAATAATGTAAAATAAGCTAACTATTTCAAAAATATATAAGTATTCTAAGACTTATATATTTTTGAAATAGTTAACTAATTTTACATTATTAGGATTTTTCTAAGAGCTTGTTTATGTCGTGTAGACATAAGTATATATATAAGTATTATATAAGTATTATATATAAGTATATATATACATAAGTACATATATAAGTATTCTAAGACTTATATATTTTTGTTTAAAGTTAGATTTCTATTATATAGGCATTTATAAACTTTATTTAAATCAAGTTAGTAAAATTAATTCATTAAATCAGTTTAATTCAAAGTCGGAGAATACTTGGAAAAAAAGTTTTTATGAAAAAATTATTTAAGAGTGTCTCTTATAATCCAATAATAACATAGCTGCTAATAAATAAAATAACGAGCTCTAAATCAAATAACAATGTTAAGATTGAAACGGTAAGTATAAGTATAAGTATTCTAAGACTTATACTTACCGTTTCAATCTTAACATTGTTATTTGATTTAGAGCGCGTTATTTTATTTATTAGCAGCTATGTTATTATTGGATTATAAGAGACACTCTTAAATAATTTTTTCACAAAAACTTTTTTTTCCAAGTATTCTCCGACTTTGAATTAAACTGATTTAATGAATTAATTTTACTAACTTGATTTAAATAAAGTTTATAAATGCCTATATAATAGAAATCTAACTTTAAACGAAGATACAACTATGTTTATTATGATATTTTCTATTAATAATATTTCAACTAATTTTTATCCAATAACCATAAATAGATGTTTTCAGTGGCGGCCCGTAAGTTTTTTTTATGAACTAGTGCCCATAAAAATAACCCAATAACACATATGTATGTATATACAACAACCACAAATTTAGTCATGGGTTTTAAAAATATCATTTTTAAATTATTTAACATATTTTCTCGTTTTACATTTATTAATTTGTATAATGTTTAAATATGGAGTAGACCTACCTTTATTTTTTATTTCTATCTTCTTCTCCATCGAGATTATTGAAAAATTTCATTGCAGTATTTGCTGTACAGAATTCATTTAAAAAAAAAAACGTCGGTTGTCAAGGGAAAACAGAAAACAGAAACACACGATTGTTTTAGATTCTGAACGGAGTGAAGAATGTATTGATTTTACAATGATGTGTGTTTTTTTTTTTTTTTTTGTGTCTGTCGACACGTTTTGGGGCAGTAAAAATGCTTCGATTGCCTTATGTAGCAACTTTTCTGAAAGGAAAGTGAATCTATTTGGTAATTTGGGGGGTCAAAAGTTAAAAATTTCCAATATTTTTTAAATGAGACGGGAAAAACCATAAAAAAATTTGGGAAAAACGGGAGTTTTTACGCAAAACCAGTTTTCGACATAATCAAATTTTTTATTTTGCTATAACTCAAAAACTAATCGATGTAAATACTTGAAATTTTCACCAAATGTTTAGATTAGCTTTCTCTATACACCATTAAATTTTCAAAGTATTTTGACTTTTATTAAGCTATTTATAGACCATTGAAATTTTCAATTTTTTTAAGTATTTTTTTTTTAAATAACGATTAAATTTTTTTGGCTGCCTAGAAAATCTTGAAAATTTAATACAAGGTTTCTTATAAGTTGTTCCTCAACTGATAAAAAAAAATCTAAAATCGTAAGTCACAATTTTTTTTTATAAGTGCTCAAAGTTCCAATTTATACGAAATATGTAAAAATCACGATAATTTGCAAGTTATTTTGTAGATAAAAATTCATAAAATTTTTTCTGTTCATACTTAAGGTTCAAAATTTTAACACGAGGTTATCTATAAGCTACTCTTCAAAATCTATAAAAAAATTTCTACCGGAATTAGAGGAAAAAATTTTATGCCTGTTTGAAATTTAAATATTTACGAAATTGCATAAAATAGCGATTTATTCTCAAACGATTTTAAATATTTTTTATAATTCAAAAAGTATAAGTCGCAGATTTTTGAAATTTCTACCATCTGTTAAGATTGGTATTTCCTTTATGTCATATTTTTTTCAAAATATTATATTGATTTTTAAGCCACTTATAGGCATTTAAAATATTCGATTTTTTTACATTTTTTTTTATAATCGGTGATAAAAAAATTTGGCTCGTACAAAATACTTGAAAATTTAATAGAAGATTCCACAGAAGTAGTTCTTAAAGTCATTCAAAAATTATTAAAATCCATAGGCACAATTTTTTTTACAAGCGTTTGAACAGCGAATATTGACAAAAAATTACATGTAAAATATAATATAATGTATAATATTCTAGACTGACAAAGATATTGGTTTTTTTTAAAATGCTCTAACTCAAAAATGAAAAACCGCAACAACTTGAAATTTTCACCAAATCTTTATATTGACGTTCTCTATACATGGTTAAGTATATAGTTTTAAAGTATTTTGACATATTTTGACTTATTTATAGACAATTTAAATTTTCGATTTTTGTTAAATTTTTGTTTTTAAACATCTATGAAATTTAATTGGTTGAGCGAAAACTCTTGAAAATTTTATACTAGGTTTATAATAAGTTAAACTTATCGTAACTAAAAAATATCGGTGATCGGTTAACTCAAATTTTTTTTATAAGCCCTTAATGCTCAAATTTGTATAAAATGTGTAAAAATCACGATAATTTGCAAGTTATTTGGAGATAAAAATTCATAAAATTTTTTCTGTTCATACTTTAGGTTCAAAATTTTAACACTAGGTTACCTATAAGCTACTCTTCAAAAATCTTTAAAAATATTTTTACCGTACTTTGAGGAAAAATTTTTATGACTGTTTGAAATTTAAAT